>JALBCR010004780.1:0-435000 GCA_030710515.1 Abscondita cerata | reverse complement strand
AAACTTAACATTTAGCAAGTCACTAAACACTCACTTTTAAATTAAAGTTTTTTACTTCAAATAAAAATGTTGTGGTTAAGTATTTTCGAAAATTGTTTTGAAAAAAGGAAAGTCACAAAACTCCAAATCTAAAAATTTGAGATCTTAAAAAATATGTAAAAAAAGTCACAAAACTTTACGCCTTCAAACACAGAGTTTTACAAAGTTCTCATATAAAAGTTTTTTTATTATAAAAATCAAAGAACACAAAACTCTACTGTTGAAAAATTGTACTAATTATCAATTAAAAATATATTTAGGTATCTAATAAAACTATTTTATTTTTACTTACACAAAAAATATTTGCGAAAATTCATGAAAAATATAATGGTCACAAAACTGCACATCTAAAAGTTCAGTTTTGTAACTTTTCTTTAAAAATAAAATTTGCCAAAATGAGTTTTAGTTTTTTAAAAGCCTTTGTATCAATAATATCACCAGTGAGGTTTTTTGTTCAAAACTGAATGAGAAACAACGTTTACTTAACCAAACACTATATTGTTTTGTAAAAACGTGAAGGTCACAAAACTCACGACATACAACTATCAATATTTTGACACGAATAAACAAAATTCTAATCAAATATTTGCGAAATTGTAACCAAAAAAAAACAATGGTCACAAAACACGTCCCCTCAAATTGGAGTCTTAGAACAATATGTCTCATATACCTAAATCTTGATCTTATTTATTTGAAAGTCGCGAGAATATCAGTATTAATATTCCAAGCAATTTAAAAATTCTATCTAGTTAGGTCATAAAACTCCATATCTAAAAGACTATAAATAACAATTGATAGTTTTAAATATTATAGGTCACAAAACCTACCATCCCAAATTTCAAAATTATTGAGTTCACTATTCATAAATATATAAAAATTAATGTAAATATCATGATTAATTCAGCGTAACATTCAGTTATAATCAAGATTCCCCAACGATAAATTCCTCTTTAATAACGTACATCGTATTCAAACTGTATACATCCTTTTCGAGCTTCACGGAAACGTCTTTAAACTCATGAGCCATCCGTATATGGTTCGTTAATACGAAATAATGCGACGCCTTAAAACTGCACATCGAACAATAGAAACTTTCACCGTTCGTCGTCGACTCGTTTATAACCGAACAAAACTTACGTATGTAACAGTTAAATGCATGCATATTGTAAGCCTCTTTATCTTCGGTCATAAATCCGCAAACGTGACATTCGAACAAAGCATCCGGCGTACACTCTAAACCGTCAATATGATTCAACTGGTAGTGGTTGAAGACGGTGAAGCTATTTACAGCAGCAAAATTGCATAAATTACACTTATACGGATAGACAATTGAATGTAATTTTTTATGATGCTGCATATCCTTGGAGGTGCCTGTAGTGTAATCACACTTGTCACAAGTTAAGAATTGTTGTATGTAAACAAGAGGTGGCGAATTTGATACAATTTTGCTTTGCGATGGACCGACGGTTTGAAGTGTCGGAGTAGGCTCGGGTGACAAATCATCATCAGTTACGAGTATGGTTTCTAGGGGTGGTAATACCGAGACGTGGTTCATCTGGTAATGGTTGTTGAAGATGAATCGATGCTTCGAACCAAAAGGACATAGTCGACATTTGTACGGGTGAGTGGACGTGGTCAAGTATTTCTTTTTACGACGTTTGATCTTGGTTGGGGACTTGGCCTCGTCGTCCGATAATACTATGGGGGAAGGTTTACCAATCATACTTAAGAAATGCTGGTAGCTGCTGTCGTAAGTAAAATATTCATTCGTTTGCGCATCGTCGTCGTCATCATCAAGTACAATCACCTCGTCATTGGAATTCATCGTTGATCTTAAAATCAAAAATCCACAATAAGAAGAACAATCATGATGGAAAAACTTACCCTCAATTTTAACCCATTTGTTACATTTGAACTAATCTGAACGGTACGTTTGAACTACCGAATCTTTGAAAGCTGTTTTCACTGCAACCAGTGAGTTTTTCATAGATAAACGACACGTTATTAACTAAACAATTTATTAATCTACGTGAATACACTCAAGTTTTTATTCATCGGGTATTGCGTCTAATCCTTGAACCTTGTACGGGTTCCCGGTGAGCCGTGAGTCCCTGAGGTAAGACATTCGTTCTTGTTTTTCGTACAAGCTTCTACGAAACATGTTACCGACAAAGAGTTTATTAATGGCATAATCGAATAGTGCGGTAAACTCAGTGCCACGTAAATGATGGCAACCGTCGGAAGAATTTCATACCACATTGCGCCTTAAATTAAAACATAATTAATTAATGACAAGAAACCAACACCCTCACCTTAAATTTGAAGATAATTATGTAATATACCTATATAAACATTCACAAGTAGGTTCTGAATGTCATCAAATATCAATTCTTAGCAGTGTTGCCAACCAAAATTGGTTAACTCAACTTTCTTGAAAACAAACCAGGAGTAACGTAAACTTTTTATTTTAATAATAACAAAAACTTAAGTGTAAAAGCGGACCGACTACCTACGACCCTTGCCTTTGCTCTTCCCTTTGTTCGCACTATTTTGCGATTGATCTCCGCCACCTTTGTTCTGTCGTGGTCTTAAGTTTCGTATCATGTCGCCCAAATGATGCATGACGCTTTCCCTCGTAGGAAATTTCGTGTCGCACGGCGTGCCGTCGTCGTTTTTCAATTGTACGCGTATACGACCCCTGTATTGCAGCTCCTTGCTGCGTTCGCGACTATACAACTTGTTTTCGACGCCGACTTTTAAACCGGCAGCAACAAGCACGTCACGTATCTCTTGGTGTGTCGGGTTTTCGATGCAACGTTCTTTCGCGATTTTTCTACCTTGCGCCAACGTTTTTTTGCTGTTTATGTAAGCGGGATAGATGCAGATCCATCTGAAAAGACTTAACATATTGCAGATTTTGTGGTTACGTTGTGGGTTAGATTTTTGTGGTCGTCGTTACGTACCTTTCGCGTTCACTGTGAGTTTTATCGGGACTCCACGATAGCAAAGGTTGTGCCGCCGAATGCGTTGCCATTTAACTAATAATTAAAACAACAAGAATTTGAAATTGTTGACGTTTCGACTGACACGTGACGCTAGTAGAAAAAGTTATAAAGTTGGTACTCTGTAGTCATTAGAACTAAAATCAGAGGTTCTCAAACGTGGACGAAATTAAAATAGGCAATGCTTTCAATATGTTTTAGAACACAATGCCAGATTTAAAAATCTGCTGTCAATGTGTGTGTGACTAATTTACACGCTCAAGTTGCAATTACTTAAGGTTGGTACTAGAATCAGTGGTTCTTAAACAACTTGGTTAGCAAGTTGGCGTTTGAATGGAATCTGCTGTCTATGTTTGTGTGACTAACTTACACTTTTTTATCATTTTATTATTAATAAAATATTTATGACGTTTGAATATTGATATTTAATGCATATAAAACTAATGCTGTTTTAGCGAAATATGTCGTCAATGTCAGTGTGACTAACTTTCAAAGTCACCCGTGCTGTTTTCCTATCAGAAGCCCATTTACAAAACATTAAAATGTTTAGTTCAACTTAATAATTTAATTTTCAACGATATAGAATATAAGAATTATGTACATTTAAGCGTATTCAATGTTAAGTCACTTCCCACACCGTCGTGTTTCCCGAAGTTTTTTCTTATTTTCGATGTTAACGTGAGCGTCCAATCCATCCGAAATTTTGCTCAACCTACGAGCCCACGAACCGCGAAGCGCTGTAAAATAATATATATTTATATGTCTTCAGTGCGCGTACGCTCACTTATTGCTCGATCTAAGCGGGATCCGTTGTTGTTGTCTCTGAGCGTGTGCAAAACTTCGTCGTAATCGTAGTCACGCTTCAGCCCGTGCTCGTACTTCGCTTCTTTAGCCAACAACGACTCTCTTTGCATTTGTGTTTTTAACTGAAACCAAAAAAATATAGTAGGCGGTAAGTGCGCGCCATCTAGGATCTCACCTCGGACGAAACGTCCGGGATCATGTACTGCATTATACCGGTTAAGGCGAAAACGATGTGCTGAAAATCAAAATGGGCGTGGCATTTTTTAACCGGAAATATAATTACCTCGAAAATTACGACAAAAGCTAAACGGGCTGCCGAAACGTGATAATACTGCAAACTTAATTCGTAAGGGTGAGTTTCGTTGGGCCCGTTCCGATATCCCCTGTACTGGCACAGTTCCGGTACCGTTATGTTACCTTCTATATCGGAGCCCATGCGTTGAGTGTAGTGGCTGGTATTGAAAACTGAAACAAAATTCGTTTAAAAAGTTGATCGCGTTTTATAGCACTCGCTCACCTGACAACGACGCGTCTATGTAACCGACGAGGTCTTCGTTCGGCGAGTAACGATATTTGTAGACCATTCGCGGAATAAACTCACTGGTGTAAGCTATCACGAACGCCTAAAGTTGGTTAAAGTTTAAGCCACGCCTATTTAATGGCGTCATTAGAACACTTACGTTGGACACCACTGCTAAGTACGTAATCGCACGTAGTATACCGTACCAAGCGCCAATGTCTTCGATCCGCTCGGCCAGTGGTCTCCGCGCCTGAGTCACCATTTTATAAGCGTCCAATCGAATTTCCGCGATGTTATTCAACAGCGCGCACAGCGGCGCCAAAGGAAACGCGGCCACAAACAGCGTCACAAATCCGTACTGCAGTACTAAAACAAAACAGATTAATTTGAAAAACAACCACGCGCAGCGTCTTTACTCATCTCCAAGTACTCATCGAAAAGCGCCAGCCGACCCGGATCTTGCAAATGATAGTCCTGCTCCCAACGCGTGTCCTGTCGGGTTAGGTCTTTAGTATTCGACTTATGTATACGTTGTCGCCACCAGTTGTAGAATTTTCTACAAGATCAACAATCGCGTCACACTCTTTCCGTTAAAACTATAACTGCTTACGGATTCAGCAGTTCCATGATGTTGTTGAAAACTTGCTTTCCGATCATGATGATTGCCAGCTGAATGCACAACTCGCTTAGACAACCTGCCGGATCGCATATATCAGCTTTGACGCGCAAAAATTCTGACGATCTGCTTATGCTATCGCCCGGATACTCAAAAAATCTACCCTAAAACGGGAAATTTTTTTGTCGAAGTCCCAATCGATCGATTTTACTCACCTTAAAAAATGCTATGTAGATTAAAGACGAGTAATAGTTTAAAAATTCGAAGAGAAATATTTTGAACGTGTAAGAATCTTCGTATTCGGTTTGCGTCCTGGGATTTTCTAAATTTGTTAAATAGATGGCTAGACGATGATAAAACTAAAAAAAGAGCGCGCGTGTATTTTAAAAACGATTCTGCCAACTTAATTTTTGTGTTTGCTCCACCCACATATAATATAAGAAATGAGTAATATTTTTTGGAGGTTATGGTCACAAAACTTTGAACCTACAAATTTTGGATTTTACAAAAACAATGCTTAAATAAAAGTTGTAGTCAATGTAATTATGCAAGAACAAAATTTTTGTTGTTAGGTCACAAATCTCAATAACTAAAGATTAGTGTTTTATAATTTAATGCTACTTTTACTGAATAAATATTTCTTTTGATCTTATGTGACACAACATTAAGTTAATCTATGTGTTTAAAAAAGTTCTAGAACATAAATATTTTTGAAAATTAACGTTAGGTCACAAAACTTCAAAACCCAAATTTTGGGTTTTACAAAAACAATGCTTAAATAAAAGTTGTAGGCGATGTAGTTATCAACAATTTTGTAAGGAAAACTTTTGTGTGCGGTGACTTGTATTGAAAATATTTTTAAAAATCCGTTTTTGAAGGTTATGTAACGATTTAACCGAACAAATCTTACGTGAAACAACATTAAGTTAATCTATGTGTTTCCAAAAGTTTTAAAACTCAAATATTTTTAAAAATCAATTGATATTAATATTAGGTCACAAAACTTCAAAACAAAAAATTAGGTTTTACAAAGACACAGCTTTAATAAAAGTTGTGGGCGATGTAATTATCAACAAATTTTGTACGAAAAATTTTTGTGTGCGGTGAGTAGTGTTATGTAATGCTCTTACCGAACAAAGATTTTTTTTTAATTTTTGTGTGAAGTAAAAATGATGCAGATTAGATTCTGCCAAAAAAGTTGGGAACGGAGCATTTCTATGTTTTATATGAGAGAAATAAAAATTAAGTTGGCAACAATTAAGTCATCGGATGACGTCACTTACTTTGGTTAGGATCATGATTATCGTTAGATTCATAAGAGCTGCTGTGATTGAAGTGAATACTTTGGCATTTTTTTTAATGAAGGGCCCTCCGCTACCATATATAATGGCAACGAGCGATAACCTATAAATTATTGTACCCAAAACTGCGCACATCACGGTCATCATCTGTAAAAACAAATTATTGATCGGTTATGTACCCACACGTTCGTACCATAAAAAACACGGCCGAGCCGGTGATTAAAAATCTGAAACTTTTCGACCACGCCGGCAGGTACGGTTCTTTTTCGCGCGTAACCGGATTCGTGCGAAACGTTTTTACGCTCGTTTCGAACTCGGGTCGCGGTTCTTCGTCCTGTTCGGTACCTTGTAAATCCCATTCCCATTGTATCATGCTTTGTTTTCGTCTCCATAACTCTAAGAATAGTGTCGCTGCAACCAACAACCACGATTAACGGTTTTGGAGTTTACGACACATGCGTAGGTACACTCACCCCATATGCTCATGAAAATTGCGAAAAACACTGTGGCTGGATTATCGAAGAGGTAGGTGAGTCGTGCGAATTTGCAACTGTCTATCAATCTCTGGTACCGACAAACTCTGTCACACATCGGACAAAGCGTAATGTTTCCGGGCCCTTTTGGGTCGCATATTTCTTTACTACGCGACGAAAAAATAAGTGTGAGAACATTTGGTTACTTTACGCTTCTACCTAGGAATGTTGTCATCTCCATCTATTGTGCACAACCCATATAAAAACATAATGTTCCAACGACTGCTGGCGCGTACAACATCTTGGTGTAGAAACCCAACCAGCAGAAGTACAACGCAATCTTGTCTCCGAAATATTTGCGCACCAATGAAAGCGGTTGCTTTTTGTGCCAGCTTTCGGGACGCGCCCAATGCAGATACAGCAACTAAAAACGGGAACTTTAATTGAGTACCCACTTTGGGCGCCAAATTCGTACACGTCTATCCAACAGTTGTCCGCTGGGATCGTCCTTATCCCACCTCCCTTCGTGCAACGGAAAACACGCGTAGTACGTCCTGTCGTTTAACAATCTCCTTATTCCCACCTAAAACAACTGACTAAAAACGGTTTTAATTTGCGCCTTAAGCGCACCTTATCGGTGTCGTCAAACTTCACTCTCAACAATATTTGCATCACGATCAAACTGCGTTGCGCTCTCGAATAATTCGTCTCCCGATCTTTTACGATAAATTGCTCTTCGGGATCCGTCCCTTTAGTGGCCGAATAAAAAGTGGGCGTCTCCTCAATTTGACTATAGTCGAACTCGTAAAACTCCTGCCAACGCCTTTGCCAACGCGCCCAAAACGTCTCTTTCTTATCTTCCTTCTCCTCGCCGTCCTAAAAAAATCATCGCATCAAATTTGTCACAAAATCGCGCAAAGCGATTGACCCACCCAAGCTCGCACCGAAATCGTAATGAAACGCTTGATTGGCAATTTTAAACCCATTACTTCGGCGTAGCGATTTTGCGTTTTCCAAGGCAGGTGTATTTTTAAAAACCAAGTTTTGCAATCGAACGATAGGTCTTTGTGTTCCAACTCGAGCTCCAAGCCGTCTCTGATCAGGTTCTCTTGAAAAAATTTTCTTTGATCGCGTCTGGTCGCTTCCGCTTCTGTCATCACTCCCAAATCTTCTTCCTCGTAAACGAGCACCATGTCTATCAGTCTTTTGCCGTCTCTGAAGTACAAACTGTTCGGATCGAGTTCCTGAAATGCGTACAATCGAATTTTCGTATCGAATTCGGGACGAACGCACCTCGTCCGTGCTGATTGGCGTCAACGGGGAAGATCGGTGGTGTACAAACCGAAATCGGGACTGTCGTGCACCAAAGATGGTAATGGCGTCCCCGGCAGTGCTGGAAGCGTTTCGTTGCTCAGTTGGGGACCGAAGGCGTCGCGATACAACGAACTCGAAATTGGGTACACGGAACTTTTTCCAGTTTTTTTGTCTCCATTCGACTAAAAACAGGCGAGCGAAAACGAGTTTAGGTGGAATAGGCTGATTCTTAGGGAGAGCGAAACATATTTAGAGTGAAGTAATTAACCAACTATGCCTTCTACTCACAGTCACTAACGCAAAATTAAGTGAAGTTGAAAAAGACGCCTTAAAGTTAGTATAATAATTAAACTTGCGATTAATGACGTGAAGATAGTCACTCAAATGAACGATGTCAATTACGTTGAACGCATAAAATTATTGAATTCAATCAATAGGTTCGAACTTTGACATTAACTGAACGGGAAACGGAAGCAGGTTTTTCAATTGTAAATTTAAAAATTAACGTAGAAGGCTGTGAAATAAAACGATAACATGGTTAGCCGTTAACAAAATATATAAAGTAACTGTCAAACTGACAAGATTTTATTGAATTAAATTGAATCAGAAATTAAAAAAAGATCAAAGTAATCTGTTTTATTTTCTACTAATTTTTTATTAGAATGTGACGTACTTATAATATGACTCATCCCCGAACTTTTAAACTAATTTTAGAACTGCGACGTCATTATTTAGGTCAATAAAAATGAAAATGAAGGGTGTCGTCATCAACAAAAATTATAGAGTAGCTGGATTTGATCGCAAGGTTCAATATTGCTTGAAATCTTTATATGATGTGAATTTAGTTACTATAGTTTCTTATAAAGCAGTAACAACTGCAGTTTGATAAATTTGGCAAACAGAAAAATGCAGCAATGACGTCACCACCAATCATTCAAAATAAAGTCGAGTTTGGTGAATAGGTTTATAATTAGAAGATTGCACTGTATCAAACCGTTATACGACCTGAATTTAGTCACGTAACTCAATAATTTCTTACAAAGAAGGCCATGGATTAAAAATATCAAGGACCTTAAGAATTATGACGTGACCATATTTCGAATAATTTGAATCCAGATTTAAGCAACTTTCTATCGTGACCTCATAACCTGAATAAAATCAAGCGAAGCTATAGAATAGCATCTTACTAAATCTTGAGGTTTTTTCGTTAACCAAACTTACTCAAATTTGTTAAAGGTTAAAAACCACGACGTGACATGTTTGATCTTAGTTGTAACGTAACCTTGAGTTATAAACTGAATAAAATCAAAGGAGGCTGTAGAATGACATATTAGGTTACTAAACCTCAGGGTTTTTTTGTTAACCAAACTGACTCAGATTTGCTGAAAGTTCCAGATCCATGACGTGATCTTAACCCAGGGTAAAGTGAACTTGACTTACAATCTATATAAAATCAAAGGAGGCTGTATGACACATTTTACATAACCTCGGGGTTTTTTCGTTAGGCAAACTGATTCGGACCTGCTTACAGTTTAAGACTCATGACGTGACAATTCAAATTAATTTCAACCCAGGTTTGAGCTTAATTCTAAACGTGAACTTGACTTATAATCTGAATCAAATTAAAGGAGGCTGTTCAATGCTATATTCCATAACCTCGGGTTTTTTCGTTAAGCAAACTGACTCATACTTGCTTACAGTGTAAGATTCAGAACGTAACAATCCAAAATAATTTTAACCCAGTTTCGATCTTAATTCTAACGTGAACTTGGCTTATAATCTGAATACAATCAAACAAGGCTGTAGAATGATATATTCCATAACCTCGGGGTTTTTTCGTTAAGCAAACTGACTCATACTTGCTTACAGTTTAAGATTCATAGCGTGACAATCCAAAATAATTTTAACCAGGTTTGAGGTTAATTCTAACGTGAACTTGGCTTATAATCTGAATAAAATCAAAGGAGGCTATAGAATGCCATATGACATAACCTGGAGGTTTTTTCGTTAGTCAAACTGACTTAAACTTGCTTACAGTTTAAAATTCATGAGGTGACAAAATATAAAATAATTTCTACCCAGGTTTGAGCTTAATTCTAACGTGAACTTGACTTATATTCTGAATAAAATAAAAGGAGGCTGTATGACACATTTTATATAACCTTGGGATTTTTTTGTTAGGCAAACTAACTCAGACTTGCTTACAGTTTAAGATTCATAGCGTGACAATCCAAAATAATTTTAAACCGGTTTGAGGTTAATTCTAACGTGAACTTGGCTTATAATCTGAATAAAATTAAAGGAGGCTGTTCAATGACATATTACATAACCTCGGGGTTTTTCTTTAGGCAAACTAACTCAGACTTGCTTACAGTTTAAGATTCATAGCGTGACAATCCAAAATAATTTTAACCAGGTTTGAAGTTAATTCTAAACGTGAACTTGACTTATAATCTGATTACAATCAAAAGAGGCTGTAGAAGAACATATTACTCTATACCTAGAGATTTTTTTTGTTAACCAAATTGACTCAGATATTTACAAAAAATTCGAACCGTGACGTGCCGTGCCATTCCGAATAATTTCAACGCATATTTTACCTAAGTTCTAAGGGGAGCTCGTCTTAAAGTATGAATAAAATCAAAGGAGGCTGTAGAAGAACACATTACTAAACCTAGGGATTTTTTTTTGTTAACCAAATTGACTCAAATATTTTTAAAGATTTAGAACCGTGACGTGCCATTCCGAATAATTTAAACGCATATTTTACATAAGTTCTAAGAGAAGCTAGTCTTAAAGTATGAATAAAGGAGGCTGTAGAAGAACACATTACTAAACCTAGGGATTTTTTGTTAACCAAATTGACTCAGATATTTTTAAAGATTTAGAACCGTGACGTGCCATTCCGAATAATTTAAACGCATATTTTACATAAGTTCTAAGAGAAGCTAGTCTTAAAGTATGAATAAAGGAGGCTGTAGAAGAACACATTACTAAACCTAGAGATTTTTTTGTTAACCAAATTGACTCAGATATTTTTAAAGATTTAGAACCGTGACGTGCCATTCCGAATAATTTAAACGCATATTTTACATAAGTTCTAAGAGAAGGTAGTCTTAAAGTATGAATAAAGGAGGCTGTAGAAGAACACATTACTAAACCTAGGGATTTTTTTGTTAACCAAATTGACTCAGATATTTTTAAAGATTTAGAACCGTGACGTGACATTCCGAATAATTTAAACGCATATTTTACATAAGTTCTAAGAGAAGCTAGTCTTAAAGTATGAATAAAGGAGGCTGTAGAAGAACACATTACTAAACCTAGAGATTTTTTGTTAACCAAATTGACTCAGATATTTTTAAAGATTTAGAACCGTGACGTGCCATTCGAATAATTTAAACGCATATTTTACATAAGTTCTAAGAGAAGGTAGTCTTAAAGTATGAATAAAGGAGGCTGTAGAAGAACACATTACTAAACCTAGAGATTTTTTTGTTAACCAAATTGACTCAGATATTTTTAAAGATTTAGAACCGTGACGTGCCATTCCGAATAATTTAAACGCATATTTTACATAAGTTCTAAGAGAAGCTAGTCTTAAAGTATGAATAAAGGAGGCTGTAGAAGAACACATTACTAAACCTAGGGATTTTTTTTGTTAACCAAATTGACTCAGATATTTTTAAAGATTTAGAACAGTGACGTGCCATTCCGAATAATTTCAACGCATATTTTACATAAGTTCTAAGAGAAGCTAGTCTTAAAGTATGAATAAAATTAAAGGAGGCTGTAGAAGAACACAGTACTAAACCTAGGGATTTTTTTTGTTAACCAAATTGACACAGGTATTTACAAAAAATTCGAACCGTGACGTGCCGTGCCATTCCGAATAATTTCAACGCTTATTTTACATAAGTTCTAAGAGAAGCTAGTCTTAAAGTATGAATAACATCAAAGGAGGCTGTAGAAGAACACATTACTAAACCTAGGGATTTTTTTTGTTAACCAAATTGACTCAGATATTTTTAAAGATTTAGAACCGTGACGTGCCATTCCGAATAATTTCAACGCTTATTTTACATACTTTCTAAGAGAAGCTAGTCTTGAAGTATGAATAAAATCAAAGGAGGCTCTAGAAGAACACATGACTAAACCTAGGGATTTTTTTTTGTTAACCAAATTGACTCACATATTTTTAAAGATTTAGAACCGTGACGTGCCATTCCAAATTATTTAAACGCTTATTTTACATAAGTTCTAAGAGAAGCTAGTCTTAAAGTATGAATAAAATCTAAGGAGGCTCTAGAAGAACACATGACTAAACCTAGGGATTTTTTGTTAACCAAATTGACTCAGATATTTTTAAAGATTTAGAACCGTGACGTGCCATTCCAAATAATTTCAACGTATATTTTGCATAGGTTCTAAGAGAAGCTAGTCTTAAAGTATGAATAAAATCAAAGGAGGCTCTAGAAGAACACATGACTAAACCTAGGGATTTTTTTTTGTTAACCAAATTGACTCACATATTTTTAAAGATTTAGAACCGTGACGTGCCATTCCAAATAATTTCAACGTATATTTTGCATAAGTTCTAAGAGAAGCTAGTCTTAAAGTATGAATAAAGGAGGCTGTAGAAGAACACATTACTAAACCTAGAGATTTTTTTTGTTAACCAAATTGACTCAGATATTTTTAAAGATTTAGAACCGTGACGTGCCATTCCAAATAATTTCAACGTATATTTTGCATAAGTTCTAAGAGAAGCTAGTCTTAAAGTATGAATAAAGGAGGCTGTAGAAGAACACATTACTAAACCTAGAGATTTTTTTTGTTAACCAAATTGACTCACATATTTTTAAAGATTTAGAACCGTGACGTGCCATTCCAAATTATTTAAACGCTTATTTTACATAAGTTCTAAGAGAAGCTAGTCTTAAAGTATGAATAAAATCTAAGGAGGCTCTAGAAGAACACATGACTAAACCTAGGGATTTTTTTTGTTAACCAAATTGGCTCAGATATTTTTAAAGATTTAGAACCGTGACGTGCCATTCCAAATAATTTCAACGTATATTTTGCATAGGTTCTAAGAGAAGCTAGTCTTAAAGTATGAATAAAATCAAAGGAGGCTCTAGAAGAACACATGACTAAACCTAGGGATTTTTTTTTGTTAACCAAATTGACTCACATATTTTTAAAGATTTAGAACCGTGACGTGCCATTCCAAATAATTTCAACGCATAGTTTACATAAGTTCTAAGAGAAGCTAGTCTTAAAGTATGAATAAAATCAAAGGAGGCTCTAGAAGAACACATGACTAAACCTAGGGATTTTTTTTGTTAACCAAATTGACTCACATATTTTTAAAGATTTAGAACCGTGACGTGCCATTCCAAATAATTTCAACGCATAGTTTACATAAGTTCTAAGAGAAGCTAGTCTTAAAGTATGAATAAAATCAAAGGAGGCTCTAGAAGAACACATGACTAAACCTAGGATTTTTTTTTGTTAACCAAATTGACTCACATATTTTTAAAGATTTAGAACCGTGACGTGCCATTCCAAATAATTTCAACGCATAGTTTACATAAGTTCTAAGAGAAGCTAGTCTTAAAGTATGAATAAAATCAAAGGAGGCTCTAGAAGAACACATGACTAAACCTAGGGATTTTTTTTGTTAACCAAATTGACACAGGTATTTTTTATGATTTAGAACAGTGACGTGCCATTCCGAATAATTTCAACGCATATTTTACATAAGTTCTAAGAGAAGCTAGTCTTAAAGTATGAATAAAATCAAAGGAGGCTCTAGAAGAACACATGACTAAACCTAGTGATTTTTTTGTTAACCAAATTGACTCACATATTTTTAAAGATTTAGAACCGTGACGTGCCATTCCAAATAATTTCAACGCATAGTTTACATAAGTTCTAAGAGAAGCTAGTCTTAAAGTATGAATAAAATCAAAGGAGGCTCTAGAAGAACACATGACTAAACCTAGGAATTTTTTTTGTTAACCAAATTGACACAGGTATTTTTTATGATTTAGAACAGTGACGTGCCATTCCGAATAATTTCAACGCATATTTTACATAAGTTCTAAGAGAAGCTAGTCTTAAAGTATGAATAAAATCAAAGGAGGCTCTAGAAGAACACATGACTAAACCTAGTGATTTTTTTTGTTAACCAAATTGACTCAGATATTTTTAAAGATTTAGATCCGTGACGTGCCATTCCGAATAATTTAAACGCATATTTTACATAAGTTCTAAGAGAAGCTAGTCTTAAAGTATGAATAAAATCTAAGGAGGCTCTAGAAGAACACATGACTAAACCTAGTGATTTTTTTTGTTAACCAAATTGACTCAGATATTTTTAAAGATTTAGATCCGTGACGTGCCATTCCGAATAATTTAAACGCATATTTTACATAAGTTCTAAGAGAAGCTAGTCTTAAAGTATGAATAAAGGAGGCTGTAGAAGAACACATTACTAAACCTAGGATTTTTTTTTGTTAACCAAATTGACTCAGATATTTTTAAAGATTTAGATCCGTGACGTGCCATTCCGAATAATTTAAAATCATATTTTACATAAGTTCTAAGAGGAGCTAGTCTTAAAGTATGAATAAAATCAAAGGAGGCTGTAGAAGAACACATTACTAAACCTAGGGTTTTTTTTGTTAACCAAACTGACGCACATTCGTGAAAAAGGCAAGGACCTGACTGTGACCATTCCAAACAATTTTCATTCAGATTAACGTGAACTTAACCCTTAATCCGATTAAAATCCGAGAAGGCTATAAAATTACCAATTACTAAACCTTGGGGTTGTTTGTTAATCAAACTGCCCCAGTCACAACTGGATCATTTCGAATGATTTTAACCAATATAGAATTACTCAAAATCTAAGTAAAATCAAAGAAGGCTGTTATATAACCTCAAAACGTTTGCTACGATAGATTAAAATCAGACTCGTACTTAACCACAATCTAAGTTAAATCGAAGGAGGCTTTGAAATAACAATAATTTTATGCCGCCATTTACCTTATCGTTTTGCAACGATCCCCTTCGAAAATTGAACTTGAACATAGTAGGGTCTTCTTCGATCCCATTCAAAGTGTTGTCGATCTCGACCACCTGCCTCTGTACTCTGCTGATGTTAACCAGCGAACGTGATTTTTCCAAAACGCTACTAGACGATATAGACGACGTAATAGATGTAAGTTGTGTGACGTCATCGACCCCAAAAGGCACTGTCGAGCTGCTGGCGCTCTCGTTGCTAGCTCTTCTTGACGTCGCTATTCAAAAAAAAAAAAAATTGCGTGCTTACGATAATGACAGTAAATTGTCGTAATTAAATTTTAGTATTGACCCAGAAATATTTAATATTTGACCGAAATGTAGGTATTATAATAGAATTTATTATGAGACGTACAGCACATGCTGGCCTACTTAATTTTATCCTTCTTTTGCGTCAAAATCGAGTCGGCCGTGCAACAAGTGCCGGATGAAACAAAAGAAATTACAAACAACTGTCATTACATGACACAACCGATTAGGGTAAATAAAACATGTAGGTTTTTCGTAAAACCATTACGAACGTTATTAACTATTCATTCTTTAATACCACAATTTTGTAAGAGGACGCACTTAAGTACGCACGAGATAACTTAATCCGACGAGACTGCGACGTTCATTTTTTTTTTTTTTTAAGAAAACAACAGCTTCTCTTACCGTTTTTGTCATATTCCTTCTCGTAATACAGCTTGCTTGGATTATCTTGATTATCCATCGTTGTTAAATCGCGAAATTATTTCGGAAAAATTCGTCACAGTTTCGCGTTTTCGAAAAATTTCGTCCGCGTACTTAAACGTTCGCATTCTGTAAAATAATGCGAGAAAGATGAGCGTATTAGATAGGAACCTTCGCATAAAGATTCTATTGGGAATTGAAGAGTTAATAATAAATAAGTGAAACCATAGAGACCTTAATACACATAAAATAAAATCAATCGCGACACATTAAAATAAGTGGAGAATACAATAAACGTTTAGCACCACGTGGTCGGCGTGGGTACAATTAAATAATAATCGCGTAATTAACCCAATAATTTTTTTCCCCTGAGTAAATGCGATTTTTTTTCTGGAAAGGCGAAAGAAATTGATCGCGGTAGGCCGCGGGCGAAATTTGATGAGGCAACGCGATCTTAAAAACGTTTTTAATAATTGATGCGAATTTTGTGGCTTATGGAATGGTCTGATTAAAATTGATTTTTTCCGATCGAACTAAACGCGTGGGTTGATTGTTTTAAAAAGAAAATAATAAAAGATTTAATTTTTGACGCACCTTCGCAATTGCAAATTGAGTCTGTTTCGATACGCAATTATTTTTTCTATTTAAAGTTGGCAACTTCAAAATAGTTCTATTTTGTGACTAAGTTCACGTCTTTTGACGGTTTCAATCCATAGCCTCCTTTGTAAAAAATATAGTATAGAATATAGATACAAAATCACTTCTAACCATAAAATATTGATTCCATAGCCTTCTTTGTAAAAAATTATACTTTGTTATAGTTTTAATGATGCGTCTAAAAATGATCAGATTTTTATCTAGAATTAAAAAATTAATGAAAATTTTGTTTGGAACCCCCAACGATAAAAAGAAATTCCATAGCCTGCTTTGTACAAAATTATTGTTTGTTAGTTTTCACTAATCAAACTAAGTTTAGTACAATTTTATCCACAAGTTTCATTAAATTTAATGTGTGTGGTTTCTGAAATTAATAATCGTATATCAATCTAGAATTCAAAAATACATCAAATTTGCGTTGTTTTTGTTAGGAAACCAATAATATAACATATTGATTTCGTAGCCTCCTTTCAATAAAATTATTGTTTGTTAGTTTTATTATTTAATCTAAATTTAGTCTAGTTTTTCCACAAGTTTAACTAAATTTAATTTTTAAATTTGGGTTGTATCTGAAAGTAAGCATCCAAAAATGATAAGATTTTTGTCAAGAATTTAAAAATTAATCAAAATTGTGACGATTTTGTTTGGAACCAAGCAATATATAATATTGATTCCACAGCCTCCATTGAATTTGTGTGGTTTCTGAAAATAATACATTTTAAAATAAACCCAACGATACAAAATATTAATTTCATAGCTTCCTATGTATAAAATTATAGTTTTTATTATTCAATCTAAGTTTAATCCAAATTTTACCAAAAGTTTTAATTAATTTAGTTTCTGAATTTGTTCTGAAAATAATGCATATTAAAATGATCAGATTTTAATCTAAAATTTAAAAATAAATCAAGTTTGCTTTTTTTTGTTTGGAACCAAACGTTACAAAATATTGATTCCATAGCTTCCTATGTATAAAATTATAGTTTTTATTATTTACTATAAATTTAGTTTAAATTTATCAACAAGTTTCAATAAACTTAATTTCTGAATTCGTGTGGTTTTTGATTTTAATCAATAATTTAAAGTTAAATCAATTTTGCGTTGTTTTTTATTTTAAACCCAACGATATAAAATATTGATCCCATAGCCTCCTTGGCATAAAATTATATTTTGTTAGTTTTTATTTTTCAATCTAAGTTTAGCACCATTTTATCCACAAGTTTTATTAAATTTAATTTCTGAATTTGTGTGGTTTCTGAATAGAATGCATCTAAAAATTATTATATTTTATTCTAGAATTTAAAAATATATCAAGTTTGCGTTGTTTTTTTTTGTTTCGAATCAAGCGTTATTAAATATTGATTCCATAGCCTCCTTGGTATAAAATTACAGTTTGTTAGATTATATTATTCAATATTTCAGTTCAGCTCAGTCCAGTTTTTTCCCAATTTTAATTAAATATAATTTATGAATTTACTCAATCTTTGAAAATAATTCATCTAAAAATGATCAGATTTCAATCTAGAATTTAAAATTAAATCAAAATTGTGATGTTTTTGTTTGGAACCAAGCAACGTAAAACATTGATTCCATAGCCTCCTTTATGTAAAATTATAGTTTTTCTTATTCAATGCAATTTGTCAAATTTTATCCACTAGTTTAATTAAATTTCATTTCTGAATTTGTGTGGTTCCTAAAAATAATGCATCTAAAAATGATCAGATTTCAATCTAGAATCTAAAATTAAATCGAAATTGTGATGTTTTTGTTTGGAACCAAGCAATGTAAAACATTGATTCCATAGCCTCCTTTATGTAAAATTATAGTTTTTCTTATTCAATGCAATTTGTCAAATTTTGTCCACTGGTTTAATTAAATTTCATTTCTGAATTTGTGTGGTTCCTGAAAATAATGCATCTACAAATGATCAGAATTCAGTCTAGAATTTAAAAATATATCAAGTTTGCGCTGTTTTTTTTGTTTGGAATGAAGCATTATTAAATATTGATTCCATAGCCTTCTTGGTATAAAAGTATAGTTTGTTAGATTTTAATATTCAATATTAGTTCAGTCCAGTTTTTCACCAATTTTAATTAAATATAATTTATGAAATTACGCAATTTTTGAAAACAATGCATCTAAAATGATCAGATTTCAATCAAGAATTTAAAATTAAATCAAAATTCTGATGCTTTTGTTTGGAATCAATCAATAATGGATCAGATTTTAATCTAGAATTTAAAAGTAAATAAAAATTGTAATGCTTTTGTTTGGAACCAAGCAATATAAAATATTGATTCCACTGACTATTTTGTTAGTTTTTATTATTTAATCCAAGTTTAGTACAATTTTATACACAAGTTTGAATAAATTTAATTTCTGAATTTGTGTGGTTTCTGAAAATAATGCATCTAAAATTGATCAAATTTCAATCTAGAATTTAAAATGAAATCAAAATTGTGATGTTTTTGTTTGTAACCAAGTAATATAAAATATTGATTCCATAGCCTCCTCTGAGTAAAATTATAGTTTCTCTTATTCAATGCAAGTTTGGCCAAATTTTATCCACTAGTTTAATTAAATTTCATTTCTGAATTTGTGTGGTTCCTGAAAATTATGCATCTAAAAATGATCAGAATTCAGTCTGGAATTTAAAAATATATCAGGTTTGCGTTGTTTTTTTGTTTGGAATTAAGCGTTATTAAATATTGATTCCATAGCCTTCTTGGTATAAAAGTATAGTTTGTTAGATTTTGTTAATCAATATAAGTTCAGTCCAGTTTTCCAATTAAATCAAAATGCTGATGCTTTTGTTTGGAATCAAGCAATAATGAATCAGATTTTAATCTAGATTTTAAAAGTAAATCAAAATTGTAATGCTTTTGTTTGAAACAAAGCAATATAAAATATTAATTCCATAGCCTCCTTTGTGTATAATTATCGTTTTTCTTATTCAATGCAAGTTTTGTTAAATTAATAAATTAAAACTGCGTTGTTTTTTGTACGAAACCCAAAAATATAAAATATTGATTCCACTGACTATTTTGTTAGTTTTATTATTCAATCTAAGTTTAGTACAATTTTACAAGTTTGAATAAATTTAATTTCTCAATTTGTGTGGTTTCTGAAAATAATGCATCTAAAAATGATCAGATTTCAATCAAGAATTTAAAATTAAATCAATATTCTGATGCTTTTGGTTGGAATCAAGCAATAATGGATCAGATTTTAATCTAGAATTTTAAATTAAATCATAATTTGGATGCTATTGTTTGGAACCAAACAATATAAAATATTGATTTTATAGCCTCCTTTGTGTAAAATTATAGTTCTTCTTATTTAATATAAGTTTAGTCAAATCTTAATTACACATTTAATTAAATTTCATTTCTGAATTTGTGCGGTTTTTTCAAAATAATGCATCTAAAAATGATCAGATTTTTATCTACAATTTAAGAATAAATTAAAACTGCGTTGTTTTTTGTACGGAACCCATCAATATAAAATATTGATTCCATAGCCTCTTTTGTTAGTTTTTATTATTCAATCTAAGTTTAGTACAATTTTATACACAATTTTCAATAAATTTAATTTCTCAATTTGTGTGGTTTCTGAAAATAAGCATTGGAAAATGATCAAATTTTAATCTAAAATTTGAAAATAAATCAAAGTTGTGATGCTTTTGTTTGGTACCAAGCAACATAAAATATTGATTTTATAGCCTCCTTTGTGTAAAATTGTAGTTTTTTTTATTCAATGTAAGATTAATCAAATTTTATCCAGAAATTTAATTAAATTTCATTTCTGGATTTGTGTGGTTACTGAAAATATAGCATCTAAAAATGATCAGACTTTTATCTACAATTTGAAAATAAAATGAAATGCGCTGTTTTTATACGGAACCCAACAATATAAAATATTGATTCCATAGCCTCCTTTGTTAGTTTTTATTATTCTATCTAAATTTACTCTAATTTTATCCACAAGTTTTATTAAATTCAATTTCTAAATTTGCATGGTTTATCAAAATTTTAAATAAATCTAAAAATAATCAGATTTTAATCTAGAACTTTAAAGTAAATCAAAATTGTGATGCTTTTGTTTGGAATCAAGCAATATAAAATATTGATTCCATAGCCTCCTTTGTGTAAAATTATAGTTTTTCTTATTCACTGCAAGTTTTGTCAAATTTTATCCACTA
This sequence comes from Abscondita cerata, assembly GCA_030710515.1. Taxonomy (NCBI): domain Eukaryota; kingdom Metazoa; phylum Arthropoda; class Insecta; order Coleoptera; family Lampyridae; genus Abscondita; species Abscondita cerata. Next base: position 414,312 of record JALBCR010004780.1, on the reverse strand, counting down.
GTTTAATTAAATTTTATTTCTGAATTTGTGTGGTTTCTGAAAATAATGCATCTAAAAGAAACCCAACAATATATAAATATTGACTCTATAGCCTCCTTTGTTAGTTTTTATTATTCTATACAAGTTTTATTAAATTCAATTTCTAAATTTGCATGGTTTATCAAAATTTTAAATAAATCTAAAAATAATCCGAATTTTATTCTAGAATTTAAAAGGAAATCAAGTTTGCGTTGTTTTCTGTTTGGAATCAAGCGATATAAAATATTGGTTCCATAGCCTCCTTTGAATAAAATTATTCTTCTTCTTACTCAATCTAAGTTTAGTCAAATTTTATCCACAAGTTTAATTAAATTTCATTTCCGAATTTGTGTGGTTCCTAAAAATAATGCATCTAAAAATGATCAGAATTCAGTATAGAATTTAAAAATATATCAAGTTTGCGTTGTTTTTTTTGTTTGGAATCAAGCGTTATTAAATATTGATTCCATAGCCTTCTTGGTATAAAATTACAGATTGTTACATTGTATTATTCAATATAAGTTCAGTCCAGTTTTTCCCCAATTTTAATTAAATATAATTTATGAATTTACGCAATTTTTAAAAATAATACATTTAAAAATGATCAGAGTTCAATTTAGAATTTAAAATTAAATCAAAATGCTGATGCTTTTGTTTGGAATCAAGCAATAATGGATCAGAATTTAATCTAGAATTTAAAAGTTAATCAAAGTTGTAATGCTTTTGTTTGAAACGAAGCAATATAAAATATGAATTCCATAGCCTGCTTTGTGTAAAATTATAATTTTTCTTATTCAATGCAAGTTTTGTTAAATTAATATATTAAAAATGCGTTGTTTTTTGTACGAAACCCAACAATATAAAATATTGATTCCACAGACTATTTTGTTAGTTTTTATTATTCAATCTAAGTTTAGTACAATTTTATACACAAGTTTGAATAAATTTAATTTCTGAATTTGTGTGGTTTTTGAAAATAATGTATCTAAAAATGATCAGGTTTCAGCTTAAGAATTTGTAAATAAATAAAAATTGTGATGCTTTTGATAGAAACTAAGCAATATAAAATGTTGGTTCCATAGCCTTCTTTGTGTAAAATATATTTCTTCTTATTGAATCTATAAGTTTTGTAAAATTTTATCCACTAGTTTAATTAAATTTTATTTCTGAATTTGTGTGGTTTCTAATAATAATGCATCTAAAAATGATAAGATTTTAATCTAGAATTTGAAAATCTATCAAAATTGTGATGCTTTTTGTTTGGAACCAAGCAATATAAAATATTAATTCCATAGCCTCCTTTGTGTAAAATTATAGTTTTTTTTATTCAATATAGGTTTAGTCCAATTTATCCATAAATTTAATAAAATTTCATTTCTGAATTTGTGTGGTTTCTGAAAATAATGCATCTAAAATTGATCAGATTTTTATCTACAATTTAAAATAAATTGAAATGCGCTGTTTTTGTACGGAACCTAACAATATAAAATAATGATTCCATAGCCGCCTTTGTTAATTTTTATTATTCTATCTAAATTTACTCCAATTTTATCCACAAGTTTTATTAAATTCAATTTCTAAATTTGCTTGTATATCAAAATTTTAAATAAATTTAAAAATAATCAGAATTTTATTCTAGAATTTGAAAATCAATCAAATTTGTGATGCTTTTGTTTGGAACCAAGCAATGTAAAATATTAATTCCATAGCCTCCCTTGTGTAAAATTATAGTTTTTTTTATTCAATATCAGTTTAGTTAAATTTTATCCACAAATTTAATAAAATTTCATTTCTGAATTTGTGTGGTTTCTGAAAATAATGCATCTAAAAATGGTCAGATTTTTATCTACAATTTAAAAATAAATTGAAATGCGCTGTTTTTGTACGGAACCTAACAATATAAAATATTGATTCCATAGCCGCCTGTGTTAGTTTTATTATTCTATCTAAATTTACTCCAATTTTATCCACAAGTTTTATTAAATTCAATTTCTAAATTTGCTTGTATATCAAAATTTTAAATAAATTTAAAAATAATCAGAATTTTAATCTAGAATTTCAAAATAAATCAAAATTGTGAGGCTTTACTATGGAACCAAGCAATATAAAATATTGATTCCATAGTCTCCTTTGTGAAAAAAAATAGTTCTTATTATTCAATATAAGTTTAGTCAAATTTTATTCACAAATATAATAAAATTTAATTTCTGAATTTGTGTGGTTCCTGAAAATAAAGCATCGAAAAATGATCAGAATTCAGTCTAGAACTAAAAAATATATCAAGTTTGCGTTGTTTTTTGTTTGGAATTAAGCGTTATTAAATATTGATTACATAGCCTCCTTGGTATAAAATTATAGTTTGTTAGATTATATTATTCAATATAAGCGCAGTCCAGTTTTTCTCCAATTTTAATTAAATACAATTTATGAATTTTCGAGATTTTTGAAAATAATGCATCTAAAAATGATCAGATTACTATCTACAATTTAAAAATAAAATTCAACTGCGTTGTTTTTTGTACGGAACCCAACAATATAAAATATTGATTCCACTGACTATTTTGTTAGTTTTTATTATTCAATCTAAGTTTAGTACAATTTTATACACAAGTTTGAATAAATTTAATTTCTGAATTTGTGTGGTTTCTGAAAATAATGCATTTAAAAATGATCAGATTTCAACTTAGAATTTGAAAATAAATAAAAAATTGTGATGCTTTTGATAGGAACTACGCAATATAAAATGTTGTTTCTATAGCCTCCTTTGTGTAAAATATATTGCTTCTTATTGAATCTATAAGTTTTGTAAAATTTTATCCACTAGTTTAATTAAATTTTATTTCTGAATTTGTATGGTTTCTAATAATAATGCATCTAAAAATGATTAGATTTTAATCTAGAATTTGAAAATCAATCAAAATTGTGATGCTTTTGTTTGGAACCAAGCAATATAAAATATTAATTCCATAGCCTCCTTTGTGTAAAATTATAGTTTTTCTTATTTAATACAAGTTTTGTTAAATTAATAAATTAAAACTGCGTTGTTTTTTGTACGGAACCCAACAATATAAAATATTGATTCCACGACTATTTTGTTAATTTTTATTATTCAATCTAAGTTTAGTACAATTTTATACACAAGTTTGAATAAATTTAATTTCTGAATTTGTGTGGTTTCTGAAAATAATGCATCTAAAAATGATCAGATTTCAACTTAGAATTTGAAAATAAATAAAAAATTGTGATGCTTTTGATAAGAACTACGCAATATAAAATGTTAATTCTATAGCCTCCTTTGTGTAAAATATAATTCTTCTTATTGAATCTATAAGTTTTGTAAAATTTTATCCACTAGTTTAATTAAATTTTATTTTAACGTGAACATTCGAGTATGTAAACAACTCGGTCTTGTGAACACACGAATTTTTGTATTATTACTCGGTAACGTGAACAGCGGTGCACTCAATAACGTGAACTACCAGTCTAAACTTGCATTTAGCACGTCTTGCACTTTTGTTTTCATCACAGTTTAGTTGAAGTCGTGCAGAACTCGTGCGTGGGTGCTGTGTAAAATGCCGAAACCGAAAAATAGCAAATGCCTTTCTCTAAATGAGAAAGCCAAAATCATTGAAGAACTCTCAAGAGGAATGACAGTAACTGCACTGTCCAAAAATATGGTGTTGCCAAATCAACAATTTGTTCCTTCAAAAGAAGAGAGACAAAATTCTTTGTACCGTTAGCCACACATTAAAACCGAGTAAAAATGTACTTTGAAAACCTCTGCGTTTCCAAGGATGGAGAAGAAATTGTATAAGTGGTTTCTGAAACAACGCGAAAGACATTTACCAGTTAGTGGGGAAATCTTAAAACAAAAAGCACTAAACTTGTACTCAACTTCAAATCCCACAAGTAATGTAAAATTTATTGCAAGTGATGGGTGGTTGCAACGTTTTAAAAGTCGTTATGGAATCCGATTGTTGAAAATTACGGGCGAAAAACTGTCATCTCAACCAGAACTTGTGGATCCTTTTAAAGAAAAATTGACCAAACTAATTGAAGAATGTGAATTTTCTGAAAACCAAATCTATAATGCAGATGAGACAGGTTTATATTGGAAAATGCTGCCTGATAAAACCTACGTTGCACTTAACGAAAAAACTGCTGCTGGTCTGAAAATTGCTAAACAACGCTTAACCTTTTGGGCTGCACAAATGCGACAGGTTTCCATAAATTGAAAGAACTTGTGATTGGCAAATCAAAAATCCTCGCTGTTTCAAAAATTTCAAGAACCCAATAATTTACAAAAATACAAAAATGCGTGGATGACTGGAGAAATTTTTAAGGAGTGGTTTTTCAACATTTTGTACCAGAGGTAAGCATGGTGCAAAAGTTATTGTTCCCATAGCTGTAAATTTTAGGTAAAACAATTTTTGCGACAACAAAACCTTCCCCAAAAAGCAGTGCTTCTTTTGGATAATGCACCATCCCATCCGCCAGAAGAGGAATTAAAAACTGAAGATGGGATGATATTTACTATGTTTATGCCTCCGAACGTGACACCATTGATCCAGCCGATGGATCAAAATGTTCTACGGCTCACAAAATTGTATTATCGGAAAAGTCTGTTGAGTTCTATTGTGCCAACCAAGCAAAACATAAGTCAAGAACTGAACAAGCTTACCTTAAAAAATGCCATTCTACATTTACACAGTGCTTGGCAAAAATTAAAACCCAGAACAATATCAAAATGTTGGCGCAACATTTTATCCAAAAATTGTGAATTTACAAATGAAGATAACATTCCATTGGGTGAACTTAAAGAACTCTGGAAAGACAAGGAAATTGAAGCAGTTGTATTGGACACTATAACTTTACTACAAGCAATTCAACCTGATGTAAGAATTTTTGTTGGAAACTTTAATACAGTATGTAGCTCAATTGTTTTTCTAACTATTATTTAGGATCAATATACAGCCTCGGATATTTTGGAATGGAACATGGACACCCAACAAAACAAAGAAGATCAGCAAAATGAAACACTAGAAGACAGCAACGATGATGACACAGGAGATACAGTAGATCAACCCGACATTCAAAAAGTAACGCATCGTGAAGCTATTCAAGCTTTGAAGATATCATTGAGTGGGCCGAACACAATGATGTTGATATATCGGACATCATTAGTATTAAAAGACATACGAAAAAGCTATACTTTCCCATTCAGCTCAAAACAAAAACAAACCAAAATTACCTCATTTCTTTTATAATTTTTTTTCTTTATATAGATATGTATAAATTATATGTGAATACGAAAATCAAAAATAAACATTTTCTAGTAGAATTTTTTTTATTATTTCTTCACTCCCTTTAGTGTGAACACTTGCGTTAATTTGAACGAGGTTGGGATTTTTGTGTTCACGTTATCGAGCGTCTACTGTAGTCAAATTTTAATCTAGAATTTGAAAATAAATCAAAATTGTGATGCTTTTGTTTGGAACCAAGCAATATAAAATATTAATTTCATAGCCTCCTTTGGGTAAAATTATAGTTTTTTTATTCAATATAAGTTTAGTCAAATTTTATCCACAAATTTAATAAAATTTCATTTCTGAATTTGTGTGGTTTCTGAAAATAATGCATCAAAAATGGTCAGATTTTTATCTACAATATAAAAATAAATTAAAATGCTCTGATTTTGTACGGAACCTAACAATATAAAATATTGATTCCATAGCCGCCTTTGTTAGTTTTTATTAGTCTATCTATATTTACTCCAATTTTATCCACAAGTTTTAATAAATTCAATTTCTAAATTTGCTTGTAAATCAAAATTTTAAATAAATTTAAAAATAGTCAGAATTTTAATCTAGAATTTGAAAATAAATCAAAATTGTGATGCTTTTGTTTGGAACCAAGCAACATAAAATATTAATTTCATAGCCTCCTTTGGGTAAAATTATAGTTTTTTTTATTCAATATAAGTTTAGTCAAATTTTATCCACAAATTTAATAAAATTTCATTTCTGAATTTGTGTGGTTTCTGAAAATAATGCATCAAAAAATGGTCAGATTTTTATCTACAATATAAAAATAAATTAAAATGCTCTGTTTTTGTACGGAACCTAACAATATAAAATATTGATTCCATAGCCGCCTTTGTTAGTTTTTATTAGTCTATCTATATTTATTCCAATTTTATCCACAAGTTTTAATAAATTCAATTTCTAAATTTGCTTGTAAATCAAAATTTTAAATAAATTTAAAAATAGTCAGAATTTTAATCTAGAATTTGAAAATAAATCAAAATTGTGATGCTTTTGTTTGGAACCAAGCAATACAAAATATTAATTCCATAACCTCCTTGGTGTAAAATTATAGTTTGTTTTATTAAATATAAGTTTAGTCAAATTTTATCCACAAATTTAATTTAGTTTTATTTCTGAATTTGTGTGGTTTCTGTAAATAATGCATCTAAAAGAAAACCAACAATATATAAATATTGATTCTATAGCCTCCTTTGTTAGTTTTATTATTCTATCTAAATTTACTCTAATTTTATCTACAAGTTTTATTAAATTCAATTTCTAAATTTGCATGGTTTATCAAAATTTTAAATAAATCTAAAAATAATCAGAATTTTATTCTAGAATTTAAAAGGAAATCAAGTTTGCGTTGTTTTCTATTTGGAATCAAGCGATATAAAATATTGACTCCATAGCCTCCTTTGTGTAAAATATATTTCTTTTTATTCCATGTATAAGTTTGGTCAAATTTTATCTACAAGTTTAATTAAATTTTATTTCTGAACTTGTGTGGTTCTTGAAAATAATGCATCTAAAAAGGATCAGATTTTAGTCTAGAATTTAAAAATATATCACGTTTGCGTTGTTTTTTTGTTTGGAATCAAGTGTTATTAAATATTGATTCCATAGCCTCCTTGGTATAAAATTACAGTTTGTTAGATTTTATTATTCAATATAAGCTCTGTCCAGGTTTTCCCCAATTTTAATTAAATATAATTTATGAATTTATGCGGTTTTTAAAAATTATGCTTCGAAAAATGATCAGATTTCAATCAAGAATTTAAAATTAAATCAAAATTCTGATGCTTTTTGTTTGGAATCAAGCAATAATGGATCAAATTTTAATCTAGAACTTAAAAGTAAATAAAAATTGTTATGCTTTTGTTTGGAACCAAGCAATATAAAATATTGATTCCATAGCCTCCTCTGTGTAAAATTATAGTTTTTCTTATTCAATGCAAGTTTTGTCAAATTTTATCCACTAGTTTAATTAAGTTTCATTTCTGAATTTGTGTGGTTCCTGAAAATAAAGCATCTAAAAATGATCAGAATTCAGTCTAGAATTTAAAAATATATCAAGTTGGTGTTGTTTTTTTGTTTGCAATCAAGCGTTATTAAATATTGATTCCATATCCTCATTGGTATAAAGTTATAGTTGGTTAGATTTTATGATTCAATATTAGTTCAGTCCAGTTTTTCCCCAATTTTGTTTAAATATAATTCATGAATTTATGCGGGTTTTAAAAATTATGCTTCTAAAAATGATCAGATTTCAATCAAGAATTTAAAATTAAATCAAAATTGTGATGCTTTTGTTTGGAACCAAGCAATATAAAATATTGATCCATAGCCTCCTCTGTGTAAAATTATAGTTTTTCTTATTCAATGCAAGTTTTGTCAAATTTTATCCACTAGTTTAAGCGTTATTAAATATTGATTCCATATCCTCATTGGTATAAAGTTATAGTTGGTTAGATGTTATTATTCAATATTAGTTCAGTCCAGTTTTTCCCTAACTTTGTTTAAATATAATTCATGAATTTATGCGGTTTTTAAAAATTATGCGTCTAAAAATGATCAGATTTCAATCTAGAATTTAAAAGTATATCTAAATTGTAATGCTTTTGTTTGGAACCAAGCAATATAAAATATTGATTCCATAGCCTCCTTTGTTAGTTTTTATTATTCTATCTAAATTTACTCTAATTTTATCCACAAGTTTTATTAAATTCAATTTCTAAATTTGCATGGTTTATCAAAATTTTAAATAAATCTAAAAATAATCAGAATTTTAATCTAGAATTTATAAAAAATTAAGTTTGCGTTGTTTTCTGTTTGGAATCAAGCTATATAAAATATTGATTCCATAGCCTCCTTTGAATAAAATTATTCTTCTTCTTACTCAATCTAAGTTTAGTCAAATTTTATCCACAAGTTTAATTAAATTTCATTTCCAAATTTGTGTGGTTCCTAAAAAATTCATCTAAAAATGATCAGATTTCAGTCTAGAATTTAAAAATATATCAAGTTTGCATTGTTTTTTGTTTGGAATCAAGCGTTATTAAATATTGATTCCATAGCCTCCTTGGTATAAAATTATAGTTTGTTAGATTATATTATCCAATATAAGTTCAGTCCAGTTTTTTCCCAATTTTAATTAAATATAATTTATGAATTTACGCGATTTTTGAGATTAATGCACCTCAAAATGATCAGATTTCAATCAAGAATTTAAAATTAAATCAAAATTCTGATGCTTTTGTTTGGAATCAAGCATAATGAATCAGATTTTAATATAGAACTTAAAAGTAAATCAAAATTGTGATGCTTTTGTTTGGAACCAAGCGATATAAAATATTGATTCCATAGCCTTCTCTGTGTAAAATTATAGTTTTTCTTATTCAATGCAAGTTTTGTCAAATTTTATCCACTAGTTTAATTAAATTTTATTTCTGAATTTGTGTGGTTTCTGAAAATAGTGCATCTAAAAGAAACCCAACAATATATAAATATTGACTCTATAGCCTCCTTTGTTAGTTTTTATTATTCTATCTAAATTTACTCTAATTTTATCTACAAGTTTTATTAAATTCAATTTCTAAATTTGCATGGTTTATCAAAATTTTAAATAAATCTAAAAATAATCAGAATTTTAATCTAGAATTTATAAAAAATTAAGTTTGCGTTGTTTTCTGTTTGGAATCAAGCGATATAAAATATTGATTCCATAGCCTCCTTTGAATAAAATTATTCTTCTTCTTACTCAATCTAAGTTTAGTCAAATTTTATCCACAAGTTTAATTAAATTTCATTTCCGAATTTGTGTGGTTCCTAAAAATAATGCATCTAAAAATGATCAGAATTCAGTATAGAATTTAAAAATATATTAAGTTGGTGTTGTTTTTTTGGTTGTAATCAAGCGTTATTAAATATTGATTCTATATCCTCATTGGTATAAAATTACAGTTTGTTAGATTTTATTATACAATATAAGTTCAGTCCAGTTTTTCCCCAATTTTAATTAAATATAATTTATGAATTTACTCAATCTTTGAAAATAATGTATCTAAAAATGATCAAATTTCAATCAAGAATTTAAAATTAAATCAATATTCTGATGCTTTTGTTTGGAATCAAGCAATAATGGATCAGATTTTAATCTAGAATTTTAAATTAAATCATAATTTGGATGCTATTGTTTGGAACCAAGCAATATAAAATATTGATTCCATAGCCTCTTTTGTGTAGAATTATAGTCCTTCTTATTCAATATAAGTTTAGTCAAATCTTATTTACAAATTTAATTAAATTTCATTTCTGAATTTGTGCGGTTTTTCAAAATAATGCATCTAAAAGTGATCAGATTTTTATCTACAATTTAAGAATAAATTAAAACTGCGTTGTTTTGTTGTACGGAACCCATCAATATAAAATATTGATTCCATAGCCTCTTTTGTTAGTTTTTATTATTCAATCTATGTTTAGTACAATTTTATACACAATTTTCAATAAATTTAATTTCTCAATTTGTGTGGTTTCTGAAAATAAGCATTGGAAAATGATCAAATTTTAATCTAGAGTTTGAAAATAAATTAAAGTTGTGATGCTTTTGTTTGGTACCAAGCAATATAAAATATTGATTCCATAGCCTCCTTTGTGTAAAATAGTAGTTTTTTTTATTCAATGCAATTTGTCAAATTTTATCCACTAGTTTAATTAAATTTCATTTCTGAATTTGTGTGGTTCCTGAAAATAATGCATTTAAAAATGATCAGAATTCAGTCTAGAATTTAAAAATATATTAAGTTTGCGTTGTTTTTTTGTTTGGAATCAAGCGTTATTAAATATTGATTCCATAGCCTTCTTGGTATAAAAGTATAGTTTGTTAGATTTTATTATTCAATATTAGTTCAGTCCAGTTTTTCACCAATTTTAATTAAATGTAATTTATGAATTATTATGCATCAAGCGTTATTAAATATTGATTCCATATTCTCATTGGTATAAAATTATAGTTTGTTAGATTTTATTATTCAATATTAGTTCAGCCCAATTTTTCCTTAATTTTGATTAAATATAAGTCATGAATTTATGCGGTTTTTAAAAATTATGCGTCTAAAAATGATCAGATTTCAATCTAGAGTTTAAAAGTAAATCTAAATTGTGATGCTTTTGTTTGGAATTAAGCAATATAAAATATTGATTCCATAATAGCCTCCTTTCTATAAAATTATAGTTGTTTATTCTATCTAAATTTACCCCAATTTTATCTGCAAGTTTTATTAAATTTAATATCTAAATTTGCTTGGTTTATCAAGATTTTAAACATAATCAGGATTTCAATGCAGAATTTAAATCTAAATCAAGGTTGCCTTGTTTTTCTCTGTTTGGAACAAATGATGGTTTCGTTTGTAAGAAGTGATTGTTTTTTGGTTTTTTTCATTCGTGTATAATAATAATAATAATAATAATTCAGTTTATTTCCAACTAATGGCAGTTACAAAATTTAGAATGGAGATTACAAGTTTTGGAAATGTGACGGTAATCAGGTGGTCCAATACAGAACCTCTGTTCTACCTTACCGCCACTATCGATGAGTGTAAGTATTAAATAAAACGAAATGAAATTGAGTATGAGAAATAAGCAGTGATAAGATAACATAAGTAAGCACACACATAAAAGTATGATCAAAGTATTTGTGTTACAATACATATATGTACGTATATATATTACTAACCTAAGAAAAAAAAAAAACTTATTGTTTAATAATAGTTTTATTTATTTAGAATCTGAGTCACTTGTTTTTTAAAAGAAGTAATGCTTAAAGTTTTTACGGACAATGGAAGATTATTATAGATGTGATAAATATTATGAGTAAAACAGCGTTTGTAAAAGTTCGTTTTGAAGACAGGTACGTCCAAGAGTCCTCTGTGCCTCAGATTTAGGTTGTGCACGTCTGTACGATATTTAATTTTATTTGAAAGATATGGAGGTTTGTTAGTGATGATGAGTTTGTGATAGAAAACGCAAGCATTAAGATAGCGCTTCTTTTCCATATTTATCCAGCCAGTTTCTTTTAATTTATGAGTGATGTGTTCGCGACGTCTAATGCCATGAATAAAACGAAGACAAGCATTTTGGAGTACTTGTATTCTTCTTTTGGAAGAATAGTTAAGGCAGGGACCATAAACAACATCACCATAATTAAAGCGTGATAAGACAAGACTGTCACATAGTAATTTTTTGATTTTTTTATTTAATAAGTGTCTATGAGGATATAATAATTTGAGAGTGACGTAAGACAGTCGAATGCACATATTAACATGTTCAGAGAAACTCAATTTATTGTCAAAGACCAAACCCAAATTTTTGTAAGTTCTGTGTAACGTATAGGTTTGTTTTGTATTTTTAAGATAAATGATGGGATTAAAGTCTTGATTATTTGAGCATTTCCGAAGAGCATGAAATTTGATTTGACGGGATTAATATTTAAGGAATGTATACCAGCAAAGGAAGATAAGACATTTAAGTCGTCATTCAAAGATTTACAAGCAAGCAATGCATCTTTGGGATGAAAAGATAGATATATTTGAGTATCGTCGGCATACTGATGGAATTTTGAGAAATTTAGCACATCACATAGTTTGGCAGAGTAGATAATATACAACAGTGGACCTAATATAGAACCTTGAGGTACTCCATTAAGGATGTTGCACCGTTCAGAAGTATTTCCTCTTAATCTAACACACTGATGACGATTGGACAGATAACTAATTAGTAAACGAACGGAAATATTATCAAATCCATAGTGATGTAAAATGGATATCAGTATTTTGTGATTTATGGTGTCAAAAGCCTTAGAGAAGTCAAGTAGAACAAGAGCAGTGATTTTGTTTTTATCTTTAGCAGTGATAATGTCATCTACTATATTCAATAACGCACTAGTGCAACTAAACCCTGGTCGAAATCCAGACTGATTATTTGATAATATACTTTTCTTGTCTAAGTATCTTCTAATCTGCAAGTTCATTACTTTTTCTAAAACTTTTGACAACACTGGAAGAATACTGATAGGACGAAGATCATTAATTTCCTTAGGATGTTTGACTTTAGATATAGGAACGACTAAAGCAGTCTTCCAAGCGTCAGGAAAGATCCCTTCAGTTAAACAACAATTTATTATGTGTGTTAGATAAGGTAAAACAAAAGGACAACCGAGCTGGACCATTTCAGCACTAATGTTATCAATAGCAGTTGCTTTGGATTTTATTGACATGATGCATTTATAAATTTCCTCATCATCCACAGTGGTAAATTTGAAAGATATTGTGTCGTTTCGCTTATAAAAATCAATCAATGTAGGGTCAACACTAGAAAGGCCTTGCAAGGGTTTGGTAAAAAAATATTGATTTTGTTTACATCGCATAAGGATTCGGGAATCTCAGATTTCAGCTTTTATTGTAGACTTGAACAGCTCTTAAAGATTTCCATACATCTTTAGATTTGCCAAGCATATGATTAAAATATGCTTTTTTCGTTCTTTATGGATAACGATACTAGATTTCTTAAGGATTTATAATAATCCCAATGTGAAGATTTTTAGATTTTTTAAAACGAGTTAAGGCTTTATCTCTTAGTGACATCATGAGCAATACTACGTCAGTCAACCATGGAGATTTAGGTTTAGAATAAAAAGATGTTTTAAGCGGAACCAGTGTATCAAACAGGGTAGTAATATTAGAGTTAAAGAACTCTACCTTCTTGTTTAATTCATCTAAATCAAATAGTAGATGCCATGGAATACTCTGTAGACATTCTTCAAAATGCTTTATATTTAAATTTGCAAGGGGACGATATGAGACAGAGATGGGTTGGGGTGTTACTCTTTTAGGTCTACCTCACAGTAAATAAGTTCATGGTCTGAGAACATATCAATATGTCTTGTTCCGCATATAGAGATATTATCTGTACAATTAGTAACGATGTGATCAATTAAGGATTGTGAATTTGCTGTTATTCTAGTGTGTTCCTGAATTAGTTGTGTTAAACCAAATTCTTCTAGCACGGAAAGATATTCTTTTGTAGGGATTGTTTCAAACAAGAGAAGATCGATATTCATATCACCCAAACAAAAGATATTATCGTATAATGGAATTAATCCACTTAAGGTAATCTCCAGTTCTTTTACGAAATTCCTATAACCACTTCTATGCGGCATGTAAACTACACCTACAGCGTATCGTAACTTATTTACAGTGAATTGAATCCAGAGTTGTTCATAAGAATGAACATCTGAAGTGTAAATTAATTTAAAATTTAAAAAGATTTTGCATAAATACATACACCACCACCATGTGTTAGTCTATCCTTCGGACTAAAAGATAATTATCTATACTAATATCTTCATCGCTAATTGAGTCATTGAGAAACGTTTCGGATATTGCAATTATATCATAGTTGAATAATTCAACATGTTCCTTGAAAGAATTAAAATTGTTAAGCAACGATCGAGCATTTACATGTGCAAACTTAAAAGAAATCAGTGCTTTATTACTCATACTCTAAAAACTTAATTTATAAAACGTGAAAAAAAAATTTGATTAGTTAAATAAACTTAAGACGAAAAGATTATCGATAAGACTAACATAGTTGCTACTCCGCATTTAATTGTAATAATAAGTATAAACATTGGAGAAAATTAAATACACCAGGAAAATTGAATTGAAGTCGTATTTACAAATCTGCAATTGAATAAACTTTCTTAATGCCATTGTTAGATTTTACAAATACAACACCGTCACTGGTCCATACGTTTCTTAAAGAATATTTTTCAATACTTGCATTTAGTAACTTTACCCGTTCGGATGTAAGGTCTTCTTTGATGACAATTTGGCTGCCTTTTAATAGTTTTTTATTAGAGAAAATTAACTGACGATGCTGATACGATATAAATTTAATCAAAATAGGCCTAGGAGAATTACCACGACGCTTCCCTACACGGTGCACCCTATCTATGGCTCCTTCATCGAATTCCACCTTAAAATTTAACTTCATAAAATTCACTATTACTTCACTTATCTTCTCATTTGTGTGTTCGGGAATACCATAGATACGCAGTGTATTGCGACGAAAATATTGTTGTAGATTATCTACATCCTGCATAAGTTTGATATTGAGCGTATTTAGGGAAGCAACTTCAACACTCAAATTATTGATATCTTCTTCATATCGAATTAATTTGTTATTCAATTTTCCATTACTGCTTCTGACACAGTATCCGTAATTAGTTTTACCATTTTGCCTTCGGTTAACAATTTATCTATAGTGGCACTAATGATGTTGTTTATATCCTCTAGTTGATCACGAGTGAAAGGCATTTTGAAGATTAGGCACTATTTATAACGATGAAATTCACAAACAGACACTGATACCTATACTATGTGAAAGAAATTGTTATTTTTGTACGGAGTTCAACTAATATACCTCTACTCACGTTGAGTTACACGCATCCATCCGTATAGTTTATCTTTGTAAAGAACTTTTATTAATTATTTTATTTTCTGAAAATAGTGTGTTTTAAAAAATTCTAAAAGTATTCCCCGATATTAAAAATTTCAATTTTGAGGTTAGATCAACAATAACGAAAAAATTAAAATTAATAGATTGCGCAAGTTCAATTGTTTTAGTAAGAACGGTCCTTCGAGACGGATTTGTCGCAATTCTGTTTATTATATACATTAAGGCGAGTTTTGGTCACGCAGGTTAACAAATTGATTTTTAAATTGCTGGCTGTTATGGCTTAATTACATACGTACGAGACATGTACATACTAATTGGTAATCGTGAGTAAACACAACCAGTAATTTTGTGTACGCACGATTAAAAAATTTTCCGGTTTGGTTCGCCCACACTCAAGGAAAAAAAATACGAAATTTATTTTATTACAATTTTTTTTTCTTCAACCTCACACGAATAAATTAATTTACTAAAATCTAGTTAGCATAAATTTTGAGTGTAAAACAGTCTGAAGCCTCTTCCTGTACGAGCAGCGTTCGTACGTACCGGTACGATGAACGGCCCGTTTCCTGTATCCGTCACGGGCGCGTTTCTTGTAAAATCGGTCGTGACAGAACCGTCGTTTAAACGTTCGCCGCACAACCTGATCCCGTTGATCACTATGTAATCGTCCGGACAGCTGAATATTTCCGCGCCAGCTTGTCCCGGAGGGATTGTGCTTAATCCAGCTGAAATGTCGGTAACGTCAATTGCGATATTATCGATATGTCGGTAATATCAATACCGATACTTACCATCATCGAAATTAACCAATTGAAATTGGTAACTGGTACCATTGGCGACGTTCGAATAAGTCACCGAGCAATATCCCGATTCCTTCCTGATGCAGACGGCATAATTGAGGTTGTTCTGAAAACGCAAAAAAAAAGTGAATAACAAACAATTCGGGCGGTTACTGCGCCATCTTACGAAATACTCGGGCGTGCTCCGACTCAAACTGCTCGTTTGGTCATAATTGAAGGTCGAAAAGGTACCAGTCGCTCCGGTGTAATATTGTAAGCAGTTAAGCGGACTACTGCACTCCGTCACTTGGCAAATCCTCATACGAAACCGTTTTCGTTCGACCGCCGTAGCGATAACCGAAAACCGAATCGGTCCCGTGACATCAGTAACGTCGACGTATACTGAAAATCTCAACGTTCTGTACGTGGTAAACTCGTAACTGTAACTTACTGTGTTGACCGGTGTTGTATCCGCATATGGCCGGAATAATGTCGTTACGATTTTGTCCCGTGACGACCAGCCGCTCGGCGACGCAAGTACCATTCGTTGGTCCTCTCAACTGAAAACAATAATAATTTGCAAAACAATGGACGATCGCAAAAACAAACGCTTACTTCTAGATCGAGGAAGTCGACGCGCAGCTGACGCACGGCGTTCGAAATTTTCGTAACCTGAAACTCGCATAGTAGGCTGTTACTCGCGCTCTCCTGTCGCGCCAAAAACATCATCAGCTGGTAACGCAATCTAGGATCGATGGTGGCGTTGGGCATCGGCGATACGGTGGGCGGTATGATCGTACCGTTCGACGGATAATAATTCGGATAATTCGGACTTTCGAAGTAGGTGCAGTTTTGGCCGGAAGTGGCGCCGCAACTTCTGATAACTGAAAATAAATTGTGAAAGTGTTACATTCGTTTAAAATGTCGTTTGCACTTTTCTTGTTACGAACGTGTAATTAAACGAAATTACAGCTCGCGACTTTCATTTGTTACGCGTTCTGCCTCGAGTTAACCGAGCGCGAATTCATTGTTAAGGACGCAATGTCATTCGCATGAAATCAATGTGTCAAATCAGATGTTTTGATTTCGCTGGCGACATTAATTTTTGAGGTTAGATTGTATCAACACAACAAAAAAATGTAATTGGTTCGAGAGTTTTAGTTCAATCATAAAAGTTAACGAATTGATTAAAAAAAAAAAAAAAGATTTTGAGGTTAGTTTCGAATAAAATCGAGGGCATTCTAGAAAATACCATAAAACAATTAAATAAAAACAAATGATATTTAAGGAAAAAAAATTGCCACCGTTTCGTCTGCTATTAGAAGAGATAAAAACTTTAAGGTTATGTTTTGACATAAGTTTGAAATAGAAAAGTTTCGGATTTTATTATACGCCACATACTTTGATTTTTAGATTAAAAATTTTTAGACAACAGACAATCTTAACATGATTTACATCAATTGATTTGGCTTGAAATAAGTTACACTTTAAGTATCTAATATTTGTAGCCATTCCTTGATATGTTTTCTACACTTTTCATACTTTCTAAGAAACTATAATTTGTTCTTCAATCACTTCTTCAACTTTTTTGGTTAAAACGTAAAAATCATGATTTTCTTCTTCAAGCACCAAAAGAATGATTTTTGGCGCTTATTATAATTGGAACCAATATATTAATTGATTCAAGCAATTGAAATTAAAAACCGTTACGTTTCAAAAATAAACACAAATTTAAGTAAACCTAAACCGCTTACGAATGTGTTTTCTTCACTTTTTTTTTCTTTCTAAGAAGTATAATTTTGTTCTTCAATCACTATACAAAATTGATTTTTGGCGCCTACTACGATTAGAATTAACGCATTGTTTATTCAAATAAATTGAAACTTAAAAATTTAAATCTTCAAAGGACAATTATTGAAGAACACAAACTTAAGTAAATCTGAACTGTTTTCGTAAGTCTTTCTTCCTTTAATGCTTATCGGAGCTAAAACTTTTAGGTTAGAAACTGTTAATTTTTTCTTCGTTCACTTATTATTTTAATCAATATCTTCTTTGGTTAAAACAGAAAATTATGATTTTCTTCTTCAAGCACCATAAAAGAATGATTTTTGGCGCCTTTCATAATTGGAACGAGTATATCAATTGAAATTAAAACAGTTACGTTTCAAACAAAAACACAAATTTAAGTAAATCTGAATGTGTTTTCTTCAATTTCTTCACTTTTAATATTCTAAGTTCTAATGCTTTACAAAGTTAAAATTTTTAGGTTAGAAAGTGTAAATTTTCTTCTTTGTTTACTCATTCTTTTGTTAAAACAGAAATTCATGATTTTGTTCTTCAATTGTTTTATACAAAAATGATTTTTCTAGCGCCTACTACTTTTGGAATAAACCTATTCAAATTAATTGAAACTAAAAAACTGCTAAGTTTTAAGCAAAAATGATTGAATGACACAAATTTAAACAAACCTGAACTGCTTACGAAAATGTTTTCTTCAATTTCTTCGCTTTTAATATTCTAAGGTTTAACGTTTAACAGGGCCAAAACTTAATTTTTAGGTTAGAAAGTGTTAACTTTCTTTTTCATTCATGATATCTTCTTTGGTTAAACTGGAAAATCATGATTTTTTTTCTTCAATCTTAATTAAATCTCTAAAAGAAAATTATTCAATGACATACACTTAAGTAAGTCTGAACAGTTTACGAAAGTGTTTCTTCAATTTCTTCACTTTCAATTATCTAAGATTTAATGCTTAACAGAGCCAAAACTCAATACTTAGGTTAGAAAATGTAAATCTTCTTCTTTGAGCAAACCTGAACCGATTACGAAAGTGCTTTCTTCAATTTCTTCACTTTAAAATTCTAAGACCCAAAACTCAATTTTTAGGTTAGAAAGTGTCACATTTCTTCTTCATTCACTCATTATTTTGATCAATATTTTCTTTTGTTAAAAAACAAAATCATGATTTTCTTCTTCAATTACCACACAAAAATGATTTTTTGGCGCCTAGTATGATTGGAATTAATCAAAATCAAGTGAAATTGAAATCGTTAAATTTCAAAAAAAGACAAATTTAAGTAAATTTGAACCGCTTACGAAAATGTTTTCTCTAATTTCTCGAATTCTTCATAAACTACAATTGTGTTCTTCATTTATGTAATTTTTCAATATTTTCATTCCACTTTCATCAATTTCTTTGATAATTTATCTTGAAATGTGGTTTTTATTTCTAAATTTTGAAGCGATAACTTTCTTCTTATTTATAAGAATCTACATTTCTTCTTTTAATTTTCATTATTAAACTTAAAGTTTTTATATTTTTATGTCAAATTTTACAATTCAAATCACTTTTATTTTAAGGTAGTGATTACAGCGTTATTTTGACAGGTGATTTTAAAGATAGTTAGATTTTTTGGAAGTTGTCGAGGAGTTGAAAAATTCTTAATAATTTTGACATATAATATTGAGGTTAGTTTTGAGATTTTTCATTATACTGAATTTAACACCACACTGTCGTTTACAAAACATTTTTGTTTGTTGTAATAACCTTAAAGTTGCTGTCAGTGTCAGTGCGACTAACCTAACTCTGTTTAATAAAAAAATTGTTTCTTTAATTAAAATTTACTTACAGACGCAGCACACTCCGTATCCATCGGCGCAGATACCCATCGCGGTTCCATTTCTAGCCTGACACTCAGACTCGTAATAACAAGTACCGTCGTAGACGTTGACACCGTTCGAGCCCGTACAAGCCGTATTCGGAAATTTAATGATCGTAAACAAGCTCAGAAACTTCTTCGCCAAAAACTGCGTCGAATTCTTGATCATCCACAACTTATTCGGATCGAGTAGTTTGCTTTTCGTCGTGTTGTATATGATTTTGGCGCCGTTAGCCGCATCAAACAAATTCTGACTCAACCCGATCTCGCCCGAATCCGGCAACGTTTCGATGTCGTCATAGAAACCGCCCGAATCGTATTCGTTCAACAATTCTTCTTTCGTGTCGTCGACACCACCCGATTCGTTCAACTTTTTGAACAGTTTGTAAAAATAAAACTTCAACGCGTCGTTAGATTTGAGTGCGATATCGTGACGCGAAATTTTTTCGACGCTCGCGTTCTTAGCCGTCTTAAATTTCGGCCTCGGTTTGTTATCGACGTTTCGGTGCCGATAATCGTCGTCGTATCGAAACACGTCCGAATCGAACTTAATTTCGTCTCGGTCATCGCGATCGTAATTTCGATAAACTTGCGTCTTCGGGTACACGTACTTCTGGTCTTTGTAGTCGTTATAACTTTTTTTGATGACGTCGTAGGTGTCGTAGTAGCGTCGGTTGTTATATCTGATTGGATAATCGTAGTCATAGTAGCGATCAGCGAGCGTTGAAAAAATATTAACGAATGTTATTAACACGAGAACCTTCATGATCACCATCAAAGTCGACTGTGAAGTGTCGCATTTTTGCAAGGCTACGACGAATCGAAGAAGGCGGTGACTTACCAGAGCGCGAAGAGCGTCCCATAAACACACTTTTAAAAAATTAACAGCAATCCGTACGCGACACGAGATTTTTTTCTTTCGAGCGGAAACACTCGTCAATTAACCAATTATCTTCTTCTCTTTTTTTTTTAATGAAAAATAAACACTCGACGCGCTCCGATTGCATGGAAAATTTTCCGTCGATTTGAAATCGAAAGAAAAAGAGCAGTTACGATCGGAAGACACGGAAGGAAGAAAATCTCGCATCCGTTTTTGTCATTAAACTTATAATGCACGTTCTTTCATTGTCGAGCACAATAATACCATTGTTAGAACATATATTGAGATAATCATTATGTCAAGACGAATCGACGGATTTTTTATTACTTTTTCGAAATTGTTTTACGCTTTTTATTTCGCATTGTTTCCGTTTTCTAGAAAGTACAGTCACAATTATCTTATAAATTATGTTCAACACGATTTGAGCGGGAACTAAAATGTTCGAATTGAATGATGTGATTGGTTAACAACGAATCAGGGCCGACTTTGTTGATTTCAAAAACAAACACCAATGCTGACGTCAATCAAAGTTTACTTGATTGCAACAATTTTTTTGGTTACTTTGGTCCAGGCTGTTTGTTCTGAATTAATTTTTTTTAAATTGTTGGGAGTTCGCATAAAATTAGTACGACGTATGGTTTTAAAAATTTTGACATTTCGTATGGGTTCTTGGCGTTTATGTTTTGTTTCGACATAATGCCGTCTGTGAACATAAACCTACATTGAATATAGAGTCGATGTATGATTGGTTAAAATGATGATGACGTCAAATCTGTTTCGAATTGTTTTTTTTGTTTTCGAAATGTTTTTGTTTTGATGTAGTGTATAGGTTCTTGGCGCTTATGTTTTGTTTCGACGTAATGCCGCCTGTGATTATAATCCTACATTGAACATAGAGTCGATGTATGATTGGTTAAAATGATGATGACGTCAAATCTGTTTCGATTTTATTATTTTAGAACTAATTAATGTTTTTGTTTTTGTCATTTTGTATGGTTCTTGGTGATTACCTTCTGCTTCAACATAATTCCGCTTGTCAACATAATTCTAATGTCGATGTTTGATTGGTTAAAATGATGATGACGTCAAATATGATTCGATTTTATGATTTTAGAACCAATTAATGTTTTTGTTTTGTCATTTTGTATGAGTTCTTGGCGCATACGTTCTGTTTCAACGTAATTCCGCCTGTCAACATAATTCTAATGCCGATGTTTGGTTTGATTGGTTAAAGTGATGATGACGTCAAATCTAATTTGACTTTATGGTTTTAAAACCAATTCATGTTTTGGTTTTGACATTTTTTATGGGTTATTGGCGCTTATGTTTGTTTCAACATAATTCCGCCTGTCAACATAATCCTAAAGTCGATGTTTGATTTGTTAAAGTGATAATGTCGTCAAATTTGATTCGACTTTATAGTCTTAAAACCAATTAATGTTTTGGTTTTGACATTTCGTATAGGTTCTTGTTGCTTATGTTGTGCTTCGACATAATGCCGCCTGTGAACATAATCCTACATTGAATATAGAGTCGATGTATGATTGGTTAAAATGATGATGACGTCAAATCTGTTTCGATTTTATTATTTTAGAACTAATTAATGTTTTTGTTTTGTCATTTTGTATGGTTCTTGGTGGTTACCTTCTCTTTCAACATAATTCCGCCTGTCAACATAATCCTAGAGTTTGATTTGATTTAGTTTGATTAGTTAAAGTGATGATGGCTTCAAATCTGATTTGACTTTATGGTCTTAAAGCCAATTAATGTATTGGTTTTAACATTTCGTATGGGTTCTTGATGCTTATGTTTTGCTTTGACATAATTCCGCCTGTAAACATAATCTTACATTGAGTATAGAGTCGATGTATGATTGGTTAAAATGATGATAACGTCAAATCTGTTTCGATTTTATTATTTTAGAACCAATTAATGTTTTTGTTTTTGTCATTTTGTATGGTTCTTGGTGATTACCTTCTGCTTTAACATAATTCCGCTTGTCAACATAATTCGAATGTCGATGTTTGATTGGTTAAAGTGATGATGACGTCAAATCTAATTTGACTTTATGGTCTTAAAACCAATTCATGTTTTGGTTTTGATATTTTTTATGGGTTCTTGGCGCTTATGTTTGTTTCAACATAATTCCGTCTGTTACCATAATCCTAGAGTTTGATTTGATTTGGTTTGATTGGTTAAAGTGATGATGGCGTCAAATCTGATTCAACTTTTTGGTCTTAAAACCAATTAATGTTTTTGTTTTGATGTAGTGTATGGGTTCTTGGTGCTTATGTTTTTCTTCGACATAATACCGCCTGTGAACATAACTCTACATTGAGTATGGTTCTTCGATTTTATGATTTTAGAACCAATTAATGTTTTTGTTTTGTCATTTTGTATGGTTCTTGGCGCATAACCTTCTGTTTTAACATAATTCCGCCTGTCAACATAATACTACAATCGATGTTAAATTGGTTAAAGTAATGATGACGTCAAATCTGATTCGACTTGTTTTTTTTTGTTTTCGAAATATTTTTGTTTTGATGTAGTGTATGGGTTCTTGGCGCTTATGTTTTGTTTTGACATAATGCCGCCTCTGATCATAATCCTACATTGAATATAGAGTCTATGTATGATTGGTTAAAATGATGATGACGTTAAATCTGTTTCGATTTTATTGTTTTAGAACCAATTAATGTTTTTGTGTTGTCATTTTGTATGGTTTTTGGTGGTTACCTTCTGCTTCAACATAATTCCGCTTGTCAACATAATTCTAATGTCGATGTTTGATTGGTTAAAGTGATGATGACGTCAAATCTAATTTGACTTTATGGTCTTAAAACTAATTCATGTTTTGGTTTTTTCATTTTTTATGGGTTCTTGGCGCTTATGTTTGTTTCAACATAATTCCGTCTGTCATCATAATTCAAGAGTTTGATTTGATTTGGTTTGATTGGTTAAAGTGATGATGGCGTCAAATCTGATTCGACTTTATGGTTTTAAAACCAATTAATGTTTTTGTTTTGATGTAGTGTATGGGTTCTTGGCGCTTATGTTTTGATTCGACGTAATGCCGCCTGTGATCATAATCCTACATTGAATATAGAGTCGATGTATGATTGGTTAAAATAATGATGACGTCAAATCTGTTTCGATTTTATTATTTTAGAACCAATTAATGTTTTTGTTTTGTCATTTTGTGTGGTTCTTGGTGGTTACCTTCTGTTTTAACATAATTCCGCCTGTCAACATAATACTACAATCGATGTTTAATTGGTTAAAGTGATGATGACGTCAAATCTGATTCGACTTGTTTTTTTTGTTTTCGAAATGTTTTTGTTTTGATGTAGTGTATGGGTTCTTGGCGCTTATGTTTTGTTTCGACATAATGCAGCCTCTGATCATAATCCTACATTGAATATAGAGTCGATGTATGATTGGTTAAAATGATGATGACGTCAAATCTAATTTGACTTTATGGTCTTAATACCATTTCATGTATTGGTTTTAACATTTCGTATGGGTTCTTGATGCTTATGTTTTGCTTTGACATAACTCCGCCTGTAAACATAATCTTACATTGAGTATAGAGTCGATGTATGATTGGTTAAAATGATGATAACGTCAAATCTGTTTCGATTTTATTATTTTAGAACCAATTAATGTTTTTGTTTTGTCATTTTGTATGGTTCTTGGTGATTACCTTCTGCTTCAACATAATTCCGCTTGTCAACATAATTCGAATGTCGATGTTTGATTGGTTAAAGTGATGATGACGTCAAATCTAATTTGACTTTATGGTCTTAAAACCAATTCATGTTTTGGTTTTGATATTTTTTATGGGTTCTTGGCGCTTATGTTTGTTTCAACATAATTCCGCCTGTCATCATAATCCTAGAGTTTGATTGGATTTGGTTTGATTGGTTAAAGTGATGATGGCGTCAAATCTGATTCGACTTTATGGTCTTAAAACCAATTAATGTTTTTGTTTTGATGTAGTATATGGGTTCTTGGCGCTTATGTTTTGTTTCGACATAATGCCGCTTCTGATCATAATCCTACATTGAATATAGAGTCGATGTATGGTTGGTTAAAATGATGGTGACGTCAAATCTGTTTCAATTTTATTATTTTAGAACCAATTAATGTTTTTGTTTTTGTCATTTTGTATGGTTCTTGGTGATTACCTTCTGTTTCAACATAATTTCGTCTGTCAACATAATTCTAATGCCGATGTTTGGTTTGATTGGTTAAAGTGATGATGGCGTCAAATCTGATTCGACTTTATGGTCTTAAAACCAATTAATGTTTTTGTTTTGAAGTAGTGTATGGGTTCTTGATGTTTATGTTTTTCTTCGACATAATGCCGCCTGTGAACATAATCCTACATTGAGTATGGTTTTTCGATTTTATGATTTTAGAACCAATTAATGTTTTTGTTTTGTCATTTTGTATGAGTTCTTGGCAAATACGTTCTGTTTCAACGTAATTTCGCCTGTCAACATAATACTACAGTCCATGTTTAATTGGTTAAAGTGATGATGACGTCAAACCTGATTCGACTTGTATTTTTTGTTTTCGAAATGTTTTTGTTTTGATGTAGTGTATGGGTTCTTGGCGCTTATTTTTTGTTTCGACATAATGCCGCCTCTGATCATAATCCTACATTGAATATAGAGTCTATGTATGATTGGTTAAAATGATGATGACGTCAAGTCTGTTTCGATTTTATTATTTTAGAACTAATTAATGTTTTTTTGTCATTTTATATGGTTCTTGGTGGTTACCTTCTGTTTCAACATAATTCCGCCTGTCAACTAATTCTAATGTCGATGTTTGATTGGTTAAAGTGACGATGGCGTCAAATCTGATTCGACTTTATGTTCTTAAAACCAGTTAATGTTTTTGTTTTGATGTAGTGTATGGGTTCTTGGTGCTTATGTTTTGCTTCGACATAATGCCGCCTGTGAACATAATTCTACATCGAGTATGGTTCTTCGATTTTATTTAGAACTAATTAATGTTTTTGTTTTGTCATTTTGTATGAGTTCTTGGCAAATACGTTCTGTTTCAACGTAATTCCGCCTGTCAACATAATACTACAGTCGATGTTTAATTGGTTAAAGTGATGATGACGTCAAATCTGATTCGACTTGTTTTTTTTGTTTTCGAAATGTTTTTGTTTTGATGTAGTGTATGGGTTCTTGGCGCTTATGTTTTGTTTCGACGTAATGCCGCCTGTGATCATAATCCTACATTGAATATAGAGTCGATGTATGATTGGTTACAATGATGATGACGTCAAATATGATTCGATTTTATGATTTTAGAACCAATTAATGTTTTTGTTTTGTCATTTTGTATGGTTCTTGGTGGTTACCTTCTGTTTCAACATAATTCCGCCTGTCAACTAATTCTAATGTCGTTGTTTGATTGGTTAAAGTGATGATGGCGTCAAATCTGATTTGACTTTATGTTCTTAAAACCAGTTAATGTTTTTGATGTAGTGTATGGGTTCTTGGTGCTTATGTTTTGCTTCGACATAATGCCGCCTGTGAACATAATTCTACATCGAGTATGGTTCTTCGATTTTATTTAGAACTAATTAATGTTTTTGTTTTGTCATTTTGTATGAGTTCTTGGCGTATACGTTCTGTTTCAACGTAATTCCGCCTGTCAACATAATACTACAGTCGATGTTTAATTGGTTAAAGTGATGATGACGTCAAATCTGATTAAGCCCCGCCCCCCCCCCCACCAACACCACCCACCCCCCTTTTCCTATCTCCTCCTTTTCTTACCCCCTACCCATTACCTCTACTCCACCCCTTCCCTTTCCTTTTTTTTATTTAACTTAAAAACACCCCCCCCCCTTTCCTTTTTTTTTTTTTTTACACTCTCTCCCTTTTTTCTTTTTTTTTTTTTCAACTTTTTTCTTTTTTTTTTTTTTTTTTTTTTTTTCCCCTTTTTCCCCTTTTTCTCTCTTTTTCTTTTTTTTTTTTTTTTTTTCTTTTTAAATTTTTTAAATTTTTTTTTTTTTTTTTTTTCTTTTTTTTTTTCACTAACCCTTTTTTTTTTTTTTTACTTTTTTTTCTCCCCCTACTCTCCCTCTCCCTTTTTTTTTTTTTAAATTAAACCTACCCCCCCTCCCTCTTTCTTTTTTTTTTTTTTTTTTTTTTTTTTTTTTTTTTTTCCTTTTTTTTTTTTCTTCTCCCTTTTTTTTTTTTCCCCCCCCCTCCCCCCCTCTTTCTCTCTCTCTCTTTAAAATACCTTCTTTTTTTTCTTCTTAAAAATACTCCTCCCCTCCCCTTTTTTTCTTTTTTTTTTTTAAATTTTTTTTTTTTTTTTTTTTTTTTTTTTTTTTTTTTCTTCTTCTCTTTTTTTTCCCTTTTTTTCCCCCTTTTTCTTTTTTTTCTTTTTCTTTTTTTCTTTTTCAAATAACCATGCCGTCAAATCTCTCCGACTTGGGGGGGGCGCCGGTTGGCGGGGGCGGCTGCTTTTTGCCTACGCCGCCCGCGCCCCACCCCACCGCGCCGCTTTCGCCTTTTGCTTTGACCCCCCCCCCGCCTTTGCTTTGCCCTTTTGCCGCGCCCTTGCACCCACGCCCCGCTTCCCCCCCTCGCCCGCCCCCCACCACCCCCCCCCCCCCCCCACCGCCCCCCCCCCCCCCCCCCCCCCCCCCCTCCCCCCCCCCTCCGCCCCCCCCCCCCCCCCACCCCCCCCCCCCCCCCCCCCCCCCCCCCCCCCCACCCCCCCCCCCCCCCCCCGTTTTTTTGTTTTCGAAATGTTTTTGTTTTGATGTAGTGTATGGGTTCTTGGCTTGTTTGGGGGGCGGGGGGGGGGGGGGGGGGGGGGCGTAGGGTCGGCCTTATGTTTTGTTTCGACGTAATGCCGCCTGTGATCATAATCCTACATTGAATATAGAGTCGATGTATGATTGGTTACAATGATGATGACGTCAAATATGATTCGATTTTATGATTTTAGAACCAATTAATGTTTTTGTTTTGTCATTTTGTATGGTTCTTGGTGGTTACCTTCTGTTTCAACATAATTCCGCCTGTCAACTAATTCTAATGTCGTTGTTTGATTGGTTAAAGTGATGATGGCGTCAAATCTGATTTGACTTTATGTTCTTAAAACCAGTTAATGTTTTTGATGTAGTGTATGGGTTCTTGGTGCTTATGTTTTGCTTCGACATAATGCCGCCTGTGAACATAATTCTACATCGAGTATGGTTCTTCGATTTTATTTAGAACCAATTAATGTTTTTGTTTTGTCATTTTGTATGAGTTCTTGGCGTATACGTTCTGTTTCAACGTAATTCCGCCTGTCAACATAATACTACAGTCGATGTTTAATTGGTTACAGTGATGATGACGTCAAATCTGATTCGACTTGTTTTTTTTGTTTTCGAAATGTTTTTGTTTTGATGTAGTGTATGGGTTCTTGGCGCTTATGTTTTGTTTCGACGTAATGCCGCCTGTGATCATAATCCTACATTGAATATAGAGTCGATGTATGATTGGTTACAATAATGATGACGTCAAATATGATTCGATTTTATGATTTTAGAACCAATTAATGTTTTTGTTTTGTCATTTTGTATGGTTCTTGGTGGTTACCTTCTGTTTCAACATAATTCCGTCTGTCAACATAATTCTAATGTCGATGTTTGATTGGTTAAAATGATGATGACGTCAAATCTAATTTGACTTTATAGTCTTAATACCAATTCATGTTTTGGTTTTGACATTTTTTATGGGTTCTTGGCGCTTATGTTTGTTTTAACATAATTCCGCCTGTGAATATAATCCTAGAGTTTGATTTGATTTAGTTTGATTGGTTAAAGTAATGATGGCGTCAAATCTGATTCGACTTTATGTTCTTAAAACCAGTTAACGTTTTTGTTTTGATGTAGTGTATGGGTTCTTGGTGCTTATGTTTTGCTTCGACATAATGCCGCCTGTGAACATAATCCGACATTGAATATAGAGTCGATGTATGATTGGTGAAAATGATGATGACTTCAAATTTGTTTCGATTTTATTATTTTAGAACCAATTAATGTTTTTGTTTTGTCATTTTGTATGGTTCTTGGTGGTTACCTTCTGTTTCAAGATAATTCCGCCTGTCAACATAATTCTAATGTCGATGTTTGATTGGTTAAAGTGATGATGACGTCAAATCTAATTTGACTTTATAGTTTTAGTACCAATTCATGTTTTGGTTTTGACATTTTTTATGGGTTCTTGGCGCTTATGTTTGTTTTAACATGATTCCGCCTGTGAATATAATCCTAGAGTTTGATTTGATTTAGTTTGATTGGTTAAAGTAATGATGGCGTCAAATCTGATTCGACTTTATTGTCTTAAAACCAATTAATGTTTATGTTTTGATGTAGTGTATGGGTTCTTGGCGCTTATGTTTTGTTTCGACGTAATGCCGCCTGTGATCATAATCCTACATTGAATATAGGGTCGATGTATGATTGGTTACAATGATGATGACGTCAAATCTGTTTCGACTTGTTTTTTTTGTTTTCGAAATGTTTTTGTTTTGATGTAGTGTATAGGTTCTTGGCGCTTATGTTTTGTTTGGACGTAATGCCGCCTGTAATCATAATCAAACATTGAATATAGAGTCGATGTATGATTGGTTAAAATAATGATGTCGTCAAATCTGTTTCGATTTTATTGTTTTAGAACCAATTAATGTTTTTGTGTTGTCATTTTGTATGGTTCTTGGTGGTTACCTTCTGTTTCAACATAATTCCGCCTGCCAACATAATTCTAATGTCGATGTTTGATTGGTTAAAGTGATGATGACGTCAAATCTAATTTGACTTTATGGTCTTAAAACCAATTCATGTTTTGGTTTTGACATTTTTTATGGGTTCTTGGCGCTTATGTTTGTTTCAACATAATTCCGCCTGTCATCATAATCCTAGAGTTTGATTTGATTTGGTTTGAATGGTTAAAGTGATGATGGCGTCAAATCTGATTCGACTTTACGGTCTTAAAACCAATTAATGTTTTTGTTTTAATGTAGTGTATGGGTTCTTGGTGCTTATGTTTTGCTTCGACATAATGCCGCCTGTGAACATAATTCTACATCGAGTATGGTTCTTCGATTTTATTTAGAACTAATTAATGTTTTTGTTTTGTCATTTTGTATGAGTTCTTGGCGCATACGTTCTGTTTCAACGTAATTCCGCTTGTCAACATATTACTACAGTCGATGTTTAATTGGTTAAAGTGATGATGACGTCAAATCTGATTCGACTAGTTTTTTTGTTTTCGAAATGTTTTGTTTTGATGTAGTGTATGAGTTCTTGGCGCTTATGTTTTGTTTCGACGCAATGCCGCCTGTGATCATAATCCTACATTAAATATAGAGTCGATGTATGATTGGTTAAAATGATGATGACTTCAAATTTGTTTCTATTTTATTATTTTAGAACCAATTAATGTTTTTGTTTTGTCATTTTGTATGGTTCTTGGTGGTTACCTTCTGTTTTAACATAATTCCGCTTGTCAACATAATTCTAATGTCGATGTTTAATTGGTTAAAGTGATGATGACGTCAAATCTGATTTGACTTGTATTTTTGTTTTCGAAATGTTATTGTTTTGATGTAGGTATGGGTTCTTGGCGCTTATGTTTTGTTTCGACATAATGCCGCCTCTGATCATAATCCTACATTGAATATAGAGTCGATGTATGATTGGTTAAAATGATGATGTCGTCAAATCTGTTTCGATTTTATTGTTTTAGAACCAATTAATGTTTTTGTGTTGTCATTTTGTATGGTTCTTGGTGGTTACCTTCTGTTTCAACATAATTCCGCCTGCCAACATAATTCTAATGTCGATGTTTGATTGGTTAAAGTGATGATGACGTCAAATCTAATTTGACTTTATGGTCTTAAAACCAATTCATGTTTTGGTTTTGACATTTTTTATGGGTTCTTGGCGCTTATGTTTGTTTCAACATAATTCCGCCTGTCATCATAATCCTAGAGTTTGATTTGATTTGGTTTGAATGGTTAAAGTGATGATGGCGTCAAATCTGATTCGACTTTATGATCTTAAAACCAATTAATGTTTTTGTTTTGATGTAGTGTATGGGTTCCTGGTGCTTATGTTTTGCTTCGACATAATGCCGTCTGTGAACATAATCCTACATTGAGTATGGTTCTTCGATTTTATGATTTTAGAACCAATTAATGTTTTTGTTTTGTCATTTTGTATGAGTTCTTGGCGCATACGTTCTGTTTTAACGTATTTCCGTCTGTCAACATAATACTACAGTCGATGTTTAATTGGTTAAAGTGATGATGACGTCAAATCTGATTCGACTTGTTTTTTTTTGTTTTCGAAATATTTTTGTTTTGATGTAGTGTATGGGTTCTTGGCGTTTATGTTTTGTTTCGACATAATTCCGCCTCTGATCATAATCCTACATTGAATATAGAGTCGATGTATGATTGGTTAAAATGATGATGACGTCAAATCTGTTTCGATTTTATTGTTTTAGAACCAATTAATGTTTTTGTGTTGTCATTTTGTATGGTTCTTGGTGGTTACCTTCTGTTTCAACGTAATTCCGCTTGTCAACATATTACTACAGTCGATGTTTAATTGGTTAAAGTGATGATGACGTCAAATCTGATTCGACTAGTTTTTTTTGTTTTCGAAATGTTTTTGTTTTGATGTAGTGTATGAGTTCTTGGCGCTTATGTTTTGTTTCGACGCAATGCCGCCTGTGATCATAATCCTACATTAAATATAGAGTCGATGTATGATTGGTTAAAATGATGATGACTTCAAATTTGTTTCTATTTTATTATTTTAGAACCAATTAATGTTTTTGTTTTGTCATTTTGTATGGTTCTTGGTGGTTACCTTCTGTTTTAACATAATTCCGCTTGTCAACATAATTCTAATGTCGATGTTTAATTGGTTAAAGTGATGATGACGTCAAATCTGATTTGACTTGTATTTTTTTGTTTTCGAAATGTTATTGTTTTGATGTAGGTATGGGTTCTTGGCGCTTATGTTTTGTTTCGACATAATGCCGCCTCTGATCATAATCCTACATTGAATATAGAATCGATGTATGATTGGTTAAAATGATGATGTCGTCAAATCTGTTTCGATTTTATTGTTTTAGAACCAATTAATGTTTTTGTGTTGTCATTTTGTATGGTTCTTGGTGGTTACCTTCTGTTTCAACATAATTTTAGAACCAATTAATGTTTTTGTCATTTTGTATGGTTTTTGGTGATTACCTTCTGTTTCAACATTATTCCGCCTGTCAACATAATTCTAATGCCGATTTTTGGTTTGATTGGTTAAAGTGATGATGACGTCAAATCTAATTTGACTTTATGGTATTGAAACCAATTCATATTTTGGTTTTGACATTTTTTATGGGTTCTTGGCGCTTATGTTTGTTTCAAGATAATTCCGCCTGTCAACATAATCCTAGAGTTTGATTTGATTTGGTTTGATTGGTTAAAGTGATGATAGCGTCAAATCTAATTCGACTTTATGGTCTTAAAACCAATTAATGTTTTTGTTTTGAAGTAGTGTATGGGTTCTTGGTGCTTATGTTTTTCTTTGACATAATGCCGCCTGTAAACATAATCCTACATTGAGTATGTAATGGAAAGAACCTCCTGCACTGCGACCAGATTAGATCTTTTTGCCTCCCTTTAGTTGGAGGAAAGATCTATGTCTTGGTCAAATTCGATCATATCCTTAGTCAGGAGTTTTAGTAGATCTTCTTCCAAATGAAGATGAGTTTTAAGTGTTTGTATCTTTTTAAGCACAAGGCCTTCATGATGATGTGGTCTACGCGCTCCACCTCTTCACCACAGTACCTTCATGTATCATCATCCAAGTGATACCTGCAATGGATATGTTTTGTTAATATACCACAGAGTAGTTTTAACTCTCTTCTGCGTAAGATTAACACTTTGTAAGAATACAGTAAAATATAATTGAGAAATTTTAGTGATAAGTGTTATGAAGCAAACTTCGAAAATTTTCTATAGGGAGTTACGTTTGATAAACGTAATCACAGGTCAACAACAATCTCACCGGCCAATACAAGAAGATAGTGATGTCAATGGCCCCACTTTCACAATCGAAAACGGTCCTTCAATGCGTATATAAATAGGTTCCCAAAAGAAAAGAACGTCTTCGAAGAGCCTTCTTCTCCGTAGTCCGAGAACCACCTTCTTATCCATTATCCTAGAAGAACCTCTTCTCCGCCGCTGCACTTGTATTAATATTCACCGTTTTCCAAACTTATAATTATTTCCGAATTTAATTTAACTTACCGGAAAAGAATATTTCACCAGACTTAAATTACTGTGCATTCGACTAACCGTAGGAGCCTGGCTCTCGCATAAAGTCTATTGCTGCTTTGTAGTCACCGTTAGGAATTGCGAAACCCTCGTGCGGCATTCCCGATTTGAATATTCGAATCCTACATATTAACTCCGACCGTTCCCCCTAGAAAGCACTCGTTAAACCGAGGCAACATAAAAAAAAAGAAACTGACAAACCTTGCAGACGAGAAACCACTAGTTGTTGTAATCTCAACATTTATTAAACTAATTGATGTTAATAATTAATCACAATAACTTATTTTAATTACGTTTAGGTTTATTTTAGTGTTGCAGAGTTACCAACAACCAGGGGCCGCATTTCAGTCGCCCAACAGCGCTAAAGCAACCATCAGGCCGCATTACAGCGGGCGGGAGCAGTGACCAGCCAGAATACAATTTTGTTTATATTTTTATTACGAATTAATTTTTTTTCTATATATTGTACATTGCCCAAAATAAAATTGTGTAAACTGTCTTTGTATTTGTCTCCGATTAGAGCTACCTAGGCCGACACGCTTACAACTTCATTACCCCTCTTTTGATTAGGGGTAAGAAATTCCTTAGAATGTTTGAGACCTGTCAAATTACTCCAGGTTCTGTTGACTTGTTTGTTGGCCCAGATGGTAATAACCCCATAATAATCTCTCGTGCTAAGTCGTACGTAGGAGATTCCCTTTAAAAGATTTTGCTGCCCCTAGCTTTGCTTGTTGATCTGCTTCTACATTGCTTCTTATTCCCTCACGGCATGGCACCCAGACAAGTTCAATTTTGTTCTTCTCCGCCAGTTAATTTAGGGCCTGATGGGATTCGTGTAGCATGTGTGATTTCAATCTATTACTTTGTAGTGCTGTTAATGCCGCTTGACTGTCCGACATGATGCTGTTTGCATCGGTTTTTGGTGAGGAAATGTTCTACCACCATATGGATGATGTGTACTTTTGCTTGAAAAATGGTAGCGTCTGAGAAACTTATGTTTTTTAAACCTCGGTCCCACCACTCCTGCTCCCACACTATTTCCCATTTTGGATCCGTCTGTAAACCATTTTTGGATCATTTTAAGGTTTGTATCTAATAAAGGATTGGTTCTAAGGATTTCGAGATGACCGTTTAGGTTGTCAGGGCAGATCTGTCATAAATCAACTTACAGTTCTCACATACTCGTACTCTATTAATTCAGGGCTCCTGGACTAGACCCACCATTTTTGTGCCTTTGGCAAAAGGCGGTAGAATCAGTCTTCGCATGGTAGAGGTTTATCAACACACACTCCATGGTTAGATTGTAGTTTAGGTAGGTAGTGTCTTACTTTCCTCCTTAATGAAAGTTGTGTCCTAAGAATCAGTTGCTTCTTCCTCCATTGGTGGTTTGTGAGATCTCCTAATTTTAATAAGCACCTCCTTAAAGCCGTAGAACAGTTTGTTTTCTAAGGATTCTACCGTTTGACCTCATTGTTGGTCGGTACAGAGGATTAAGAGTGCAGAAGTACCCCTCGCCTTTTTTTTTATTACCTTCCATGTAGAGGTGTTGATTTCATTTTTCTGCCTTTGGGTCCAATGTAAAATCATTTCGACCGACAGCTCCAAGGACTTGGGGAAGTATCTGCCTTGGGGTATATCAGTCTTTTTAGTAGCCTAAATCTCAGAATCCTCCTAAGGATATAGATCGACTGCCACCGCCTTGAGCCATTCAACTGTGGGGTTATCTTTGCATAACAGCATAATGTAGCCCGGCTTGTAGACAAAGTTGAAGAACTTAGGTTTGATGATCTCATTGTACCTTTTTTCCACAATTTTCATAGTGGCCAAGCAAGTTTGATCTATCTGGTCGGTGGTAAGGAGTTTAGATGGAAATCTCCTGGACATTACCGCCATTTTTATACTTTGTAAGACGTTTTTCTGTCTCCTTGCCTCCGTTTTTTAGCCTTGCAAGAGTAGTTTCCATCTTTTGTTTTGGTTTTCGGACTTTCGGTCTGGGACTTTTTTGTACTTGGTTCACCTGAGCTTGAGAACTGCCACCCGGCTTAGGAACGATAACTTTTTCTTTCTTTAGAGCGGCTAATCTCCTAGCCTCAGTTTTGGAGTATCCTGTTTGTAACAGGTACTTGTATCTTTTGAAGGCTGCTCCATACATCCTTGTTTTTGTTTGGTCTACCCTAAGGCGGTCGGTTTCTTTGACTAATTTTTCAACCTCTGGCTAGCTTCCAATGCCTCAGATTTAGGTTTTTGGTTTGAGGGGTTATCCACCTCCATTCTGTTTTTGTTTATATTCATTTCAGGATCCATTTTGTTTCCACGAGTAAGTGAGGATTTAAAGAGTCCATCCGGCAGAGCTTCTTACCGAATAAGGTTATATACTCTGGATGGCACCTGGTATCGAGGGATCGCATATTAGCGACTAAGTTTGATCCGTCAGCTATTCATCCTTTGGCATATTATGCTGTTCCATCTTGGATTGGAGTTTTTATTGAGGTTAACTCTTCTTAGTCCAGGCGATTAAGCCAAGACTCTCCGCACATCCAGCCCGCGAAACATGACCACGTTGCTAGATGTCCATGGTGTAACGGATGTGCTGAACACAATCGCTACCAGTCATAGTTATATACTAGAAGCGTCTCTTACGATCATTCACTAAGGCCGTTCTCTTATCCGACATCTGGGGACGCGCTTGGTAGACAGAGTTGATGTTTAATTGGTTAAGATGATGATGACGTCAAATCTGATTAGATTATATTATTTTAGAACCAATTAATGTTTCTGTTTTGTCATTTTCTATGGGTTTATGGCGCTTACGTTTTATTTCAGGTTGTTAACATAATCATACACTCGATATTTGATTGATGATGACGTCAAATCTGATTCGACTTTTATGGTTTTGAAACCAATTAATGTTTTTGATTTGACATTCCGTATGGGTTCTTGGCGCTTATGTTTTGTTTCACCATAATTCCGCCTGTCAATATAATCCTATAGTCGATGTTTGATTGGTTAAAGTAATAATGACGTCAAATCTGATTCGACTTTATGGGCGATGCTTGATTGGTTATAGTAATTATGACCTCAAATCTGATTAGACTTTATAATTTTTCAACCGTTTCTATGATCCCGTCTGTCGGTCAATCTGATTGGTTAAAGTAGTGATAACGGCCAATATAATTTAAAAACTTGAAACCAGAACTTTGAACAAGAATTCGTATGTGGAACACTATTCTAAAAACCATGCATAAGTCTCACCATCAAAATGAACGTTTATAATGTTCTATTTATTTAAATTCACAAAATTGCTTAGTGTCAAAAGTCGTTTTTACAATACGATTTTTGACATAATTATAACAATTTTACAAAAACAAAGTTGTTTTTTTAGAATAGTGTTCTTTACAAAAACAATGTAAAAGAGCAGTTTTTAATCAATTTTGAATATGAAAATCAACACAAACTGAAAATTTGAGCAAGAGTAGTAAGAGTTTTATTAAAATCGATTTGGTGTGCGTAGAACACTATTCTAAAAAATTGTAGATTTTTTAATATAATAATAGAAACTGCTTACAACTACAAATTAATAACTTTGGAACATTTTTTTAAAAAAACCATGCATGCATGTCGACATCAGAATAAATGTTAAGAAATGTAGAATAGTGTTCCTTTTACTTGAATTTACTAAAACTTTAAAATATTAAACATTATTTTTGTTATAAAAGTTTTAAGAAAATTAGAATAATTTTACTACAACTTACAAGACAAAAACAGTTCAATTAGTTTTAGAATCGTGTTCTTACTTTAATTTTTTTTTAGTATAGTACTCAAGTTTTATATAAAATTGTTTATTTCATGTTCTCCACTAAGTTATTAAGATCAAATATTAAAATAAACAAGAATTTGTGGAGAACACTATTCTGATAATTTGGAAATGTGTTCTACACATCTTAGTTTATTTGCCTACAAGTGTTACTTAAAGTTAATAGGGTTTTACGCTGTGAAATATTGAAGTGTACAAGAATTGTTGCTGCAAAACTGTAACACGTTTTCGATTTAATGTATAATTTTCTCAAAAATTCAGCCACACGTTTTCTTTGGTATTCAATAAAAATCCTCTCGGATTTAACACTATAGGCGTGACGGTTCGTTCACTCAACGTGACCTTGAAATTTCTCAATACTTCCACCAAAGCCACCTTAGTTTGCATAATCGCAAATCTCATACCTAAAATATGTGAGTAGTACAAGTTTTGGAAAGAGGTTGCTTACCGATACACATGCGAGGGCCTTCACCAAAT
This sequence comes from Abscondita cerata, assembly GCA_030710515.1. Taxonomy (NCBI): domain Eukaryota; kingdom Metazoa; phylum Arthropoda; class Insecta; order Coleoptera; family Lampyridae; genus Abscondita; species Abscondita cerata. The sequence goes on along the minus strand of JALBCR010004780.1, from coordinate 377,488 downwards.
GGAAGCCAAGAAAATTGATGGCGTTGATTTTTGTGTTCGGGAAAAAATCGATCGGGATTGAAGTTTAACGGGTTGGGATAGATTTCTGGATCTCTTTGTATGCCCATAATTGGTATTTGAATCGTGGTCCCTTTTTCTATGACGACATCGGTGTCGGGTACTTCGTACGTCTTCGTGCACTTTCGGGTGAGACTCGGCGAAGGCGGATACATCCGAAGCGTTTCTTTTGTTTTGGACAAAAACGATTACTCAGTTTATTTAACAAACAAAAAAATTGGGTTACAAACCGTTAATGCACTGGTCCATGTAAGTCATCTCGTTGAGTGACTTGTAGGTGAGTAGAAAATGGTGTCTTTGAGTACGTCGTTGATTTCTTGCCGAAGTTTTTCTTGCAGTTCAATTTTCTGGGCTAGTTCGTAACAGCAAAACATCAACGTAATGGCCGACGTTTCGAATCCTGCTTGAAAGAAAATGAAAGCTTGAGCAGCGATTTCATCTATCGTCAAGGTTTTTTCATCATTTTTCATGTCTATGAGCAGCTGCATGAAGTCGTTACGCTTTACATTGTTCGCTTCCCTGTAATTTACGGTTTCGTGCACGACGTTGACAAAAAAGTCGTTAACATCCTTCCTCAGAACTTTGATGTTGAAAAATTTCAGTACTTGCGGCGCAGCAAATTTGAGAAATCTTTTAACCGAACCATAGAATTCGGTATCAATCGTTCTCGCGCCGTATTCTCTAAACTGAGACTTCGGTTTATTGAGACTGTCGCATTCGATGCCGAAAGCGGTCGAACCGATCACGTCAATGGTGTACCGGGCGAACAAGTCCTTAATATCGACCGGGTCATCAACGCATCTTTCTATCGCAAACTTTAGACTACTCCCACATTTTATCAAAATCGGAAACATTGCTTTCATTTTACGGGAAGTGAAAGGGGGCGTTAGCTTCGCCCTTAAATTCTTCCACTTTTGCCCACTCAACGTGAAAAGGTGGGCTGATAACGGATCATTTTTTTCGTTCACGTAACCGCCACGATCTGTGAAGTGTTCGAAATCTTTGGTCATGGCCAGCTTGATTAAATCCAAATCGACTAGAAGAAGATTCGGTTTGTGCACATAATAGAAACCGCCAAATCGTAACTTTTTCATCTTAAACTCAAAGTACAATTTCGCCATCATTTCTCCGAAACTTAGTTTTTCCGTTACCAGGTCGTTTACGTTTCCGAACGGAAATTGAGGAGGAGGAGAGTAGACGTTACGATTTTTCCAAAACGTCCAAGAGCGTAGAAAATAAACGTATACGTACCCACATATTGTAGCAAAGCTTATAAGTAAGAAGAACCACATTTCTGTTACGAATATTATTTTATTATAAAGCCTTTATATAACATTTACTAAACATTCGGGGACGTAGAACACTTCATGCACAAATATATAATTGGTTTTGTACATAATTAGTAAAATTACCGCATTGTATGCAAATTGTATGTAAGTTATGGGTAAAGTTTACTCAAACTTCGTTAATAAAAATTTATTTAAATCGTAATTGCGAATGCGTGGAACACTATTCTAACAAGCATTCTTGTAGATCTCGGCAACAAAAACACTCTTTCTACAAAATTCAGGGACTTACATTAAAATTTAAAAACAATAGTTTGTAGAATAGTGTTCTACTTATTTTCACCACACAAGTAATCAGTTTTTTTAATTAAAATTAGAAAACATTTAAATTTTTTTGCTGCGTAAAATGTTTTTTTTGGCTTACATTAAAATTTAAGAACAATGGTTTGTAGAAAAGTGTTCTACTCCAAACTAAAAATTTTAGAATTAGAATTTGACTCAAACAGTTTTGTTACCGTGTGTATTAATAAATACATAACCTTTATCTAACGCCTGGTAGGACACTATCCTAAAACCATTTCTTAAAATCTTTCGTCTGATATTTAGTACAAAACTTTATCTAGAACTTTATACATATGTCACAACTTTAAATTAAAACCTAAGATTTAATATTTAGATGCGTGGAACACTATTCTAACAAGCATTCTTGTAGATCTCGGCAACAAAAACACTCTTTCTACAAAATTTAGAAGCTTACATTAAAATTTAAGAACAATGGTTTGTAGAATAGTGTTCTACTTATTTCCACCACACCAGTCATCAGTTTTTAATTAAAATTAGAAAACATTTAAATTTTTTCCGTAAAATGTTTTTTTGTGTTGATAAAATTCAGACGTGTAGAACACTATTCTATAAATTACTTATTCATCCAATACCAACAACTTTGAAAGAGTAATTTGACCCCAAACTAAAATTTTTGAGATAGAATTTGACTCAAACAGTTTTGTTATAGTGTGTACTAATAAATATATAACTTTTATCTAACGCCTGTTAAGACACTATTCTAAAAACCATTTTTAAGATCTTTAGTCTGATATTTAGTACAAAACTTTATCTAGAACTTTATACGTATGTCACAACTTTAAATTAAAACCTGAGATTTATTATTTATATGCGTGGAACACTATTTTAACAAGTTTTATTTTAGATCTTTTGATATACACGGCAACAAAAACACTCTGTCTACACAATTCAGGGGCTTAAATTAAAATTTAAGAACAATGGTTTGTAGAATAATGTTCGACTTATTCCCACCACACAAGTCATAAGTTTTTTAATTAAAATTAAAAAACATTTTAAATTTTGCTGCGTAAAACGTTTTTTTGTGTTGATAGAATTTAGACGCGTAGAACACTATTCTAAAATTTACTCATTCATCTAATACCTACAACTTTGAACGAGTATTTTGACCCCAAACTAAAAAGTTTTGAGTTAGAATTTGACTCAAACAGTTTTGTTACCGTGTGTATTAATAAATACTTAACTTTTATCTAACGCCTGGTAGGACACTATTCTAAAAACCATTTCTAAAGATCTTTCGTCTGATATATAGTACAAAACTTTATCTAAAACTTTATACGTATGTCACAACTTTAAATTAAAACCTAAGATTTAATATTTAGATGCGTGGAACACTATTCTAACAAGCATTATTTTAGATCTTTCGATATTCACTGCAACAAAAACACTCTGTCTACAAAATTCAGGGGCGTAAATTAAAATTTAAGAACAATGGTTTGTAGAATAGTGTTCTACTTATTCCCACTACACAAGTAATCAGTTTTTTAATTAAAGTTAAAAAACATTTTAATTTTTTTGCTGCGTAAAACGTTTTTTTGTGTTGATAGAATTTAGACGCGTAGAACACTATTCTAAAATTTACTCATTCATCTAATACCTACAACTTTGAACAAGTATTTTGACTCCAAACTAAAAATTTTTGAGTTAGAATTTGACTCAAACAGTTTTGTTACCGTGTGTATTAATAAATACTTAACTTTTATCTAACGCCTGGTAGGACACTATTCTAAAAACCATTTCTTAAGATCTTTCGTCTGATATTTATTACAAAACTTTATCTGGAACTTTATACGTATGTCACAACTTTAAATTAAAACCCAAGATTTAATATTTAGATGCGCGGAACACTATTCTAAAAAGCATTATTTAGATATCTCGATATTCACTGCAACAAAAACACCCTGTCTACAAAATTCAGGGATTTACATTAAAATTTAAGAACAATGGTTTGTAGAATAGTGTTCTACTTATTTCCACCACACCAGTCATCAGTTTTTTAATTAAAATTAGAAAACATTTAAATTTTTTTGCTGCGTAAAATGTTTTTTTTGTGTTGATAAAATTCAGACGTGTAGAACACTATTCTATAATTTACTTATTCATCCAATACCAACAACTTTGAAAGAGTAATTTGACCCCAAACTAAAAATTTTTGAGTTAGAATTTGACTCAAACAGTTTTGTTATAGTGTGTATTGATAAATATATAACTTTTATCTAACGTTTGGTAAGACACTATTCTAAAAACCATTTCTTAAGATCATTTGTCTGATATTTAGTACAAAACTTTATCTAGAACTTTATACGTATGTCACAACTTTAAATTAAAACTTAAGATTCAATATTTAGATGCGTGGAACACTATTCTAACAAGCTTTATTTTAGATCTTTTGATATACACTGCAACAAAAACACTCTGTCTACACAATTCAGGGTCTTAAATTAAAATGTAAGAACAATAGTTTGTAGAATAGTGTTCTACTTATTTCTACCACACAAGTCATCAGTTTCTTAAATTAAAATTGGAAAACATTTTAATTTTTTTGCTGCGTAAAACGTTTTTTGTGTTGATAGAATTTAGACGCGTAGAACACTATTCTAAAATTTACTCATTCATCTAATACCTACAACTTTGAACAAGTATTTTGACTCCAAACTAAAAATTTTGAGTTAGAACTTGATTCAAACAGTTTTGTTGTTGTGTGTACTGTTAAATATATAACTTTTATCTAACGCCTGGTAGGACACTATTCTAAAAACCATTTCTTAAGATCTTTCGTCTGATATTTAGTACAAAACTTTATCTAGTACTTTATACGTATGTCACAACTTTAAATTAAAACCTAAGGTTTAATATTTAGATGCGTGGAACACTATTCTAACAAACTTTATTTTAGATCTTTTGATATTCACTGCAACAAAAACACCCTGTCTACAAAATTCAGGGACTTACATTAAAATTTAAGAACAATGGTTTGTAGAATAGTGTTCTACTTATTTCCACCACACCAGTCATTAGTTTTTTAGATTAAAATTGGAAAACATTTTAATTTTTTTTGCTGCGTAAAACGTTTTTTGTGTTGATAAAATTCAGACGTGCAGAACACTATTCTATAATTTACTTATTCATCCAATACCAACAACTTTGAAAGAGTAATTTGACCCCAAACTAAAAATTTTTGAGTTAGAATTTGATTCAAACAGTTTTGTTGTGTGTACTGTTAAATATATAACTTTTATCTAACGCCTGGTAGGACACTATTCTAAAAACCATTTCAAAACTTTATCTAGAACTTTATACGTATGTCACAACTTTAAATTAAAACCTAAGATTTAATATTTAGATACGTGGAACACAATTCTAAAAAGCATTATTTTAGATCTTTCGGTATTCACTACAACAAAAACACCCTGTCTACAAAATTCAGGGGCGTAAATTAAAATTTAAGAACAATGGTTTGTAGAATAGTGTTTTACTTATTTTCACCACACCAATCATCAGTTTTTTTAATTAAAATTAGGAAACATTTACATATTTTTGCTGCGTAAAATGTTTTTTTTGTGTTGATATAATTCAGAAGTGTAGAACTCTATTCTATAATTTACTTATTCATCCAATACCAACAACTTTAAAAGAGTAATTTGACCTCAAACTAAAAATTTTTGAGTTAGAACTTGATTCAAACAGTTTTGTTGTTGTGTGTACTGTTAAATATATAACTTTTATCTAACGCCTGGTAAAACACTATTCTAAAAACCATTTCTTAAAAAGATCTCTCGCATAATTTTAGTACAAAAACCTTATCTAGAACTTTATACGTATGTCACAACTTTAAATTAAAACTTAAAATTCAATATTTAGATACGTAGAACACTATTCTAACAATCTTTATTTTAGATCTTTCGATATTCACTGCAACAAAAACACTCTGTCTACACAATTCAGGGGCTTAAATTAAAATTTAAGAACAATGGTTTGTAGAATAGTGTTCTACTTATTCCCACTACACAAGTAATCAGTTTTTTAATTAAAGTTAAAAACATTTTAATTTTTGCTGCGTAAAACGTTTTTTGTGTTGATAGAATTTAGACGCGTAGAACACTATTCTAAAATTTACTCATTCATCTAATACCTACAACTTTGAACAAGTATTTTGACTCCAAACTAAAAATTTTGAGTTAGAATTTGACTCAAACAGTTTTGTTACCGTGTGTATTAAAAATACTTAACTTTTATCTAACGCCTGGTAGGACACTATTCTAAAAACCATTTCTTAAGATCTTTCGTCTGATATTTAGTACAAAACTTTATCTGGAACTTTATACGTATGTCACAACTTTAAATTAAAACCCAAGATTTAATATTAAGATGCGCGGAACACTATTCTAAAAAGCATTATTTAGATATCTCGATATTCACTGCAACAAAAACACCCTGTCTACAAAATTCAGGGATTTACATTAAAATTTAAGAACAATGGTTTGTAGAATAGTGTTCTACTTATTTCCACCACACCAGTCATCAGTTTTTTTAATTAAAATTAGAAAACATTTAAATTTTTTTGCTGCGTAAAATGTTTTTTTTGTGTTGATAAAATTCAGACGTGTAGAACACTATTCTATAATTTACTTATTCATCCAATACCAACAACTTTGAAAGAGTAATTTGACCCCAAACTAAAAATTTTTGAGTTAGAATTTGACTCAAACAGTTTTGTTATAGTGTGTATTGATAAATATATAACTTTTATCTAACGTTTGGTAAGACACTATTCTAAAAACCATTTCTTAAGATCATTTGTCTGATATTTAGTACAAAACTTTATCTAGAACTTTATACGTATGTCACAACTTTAAATTAAAACTTAAGATGCAATATTTAGATGCGTGGAACACTATTCTAACAAGCTTTATTTTAGATCTTTTGATATACACTGCAACAAAAACACTCTGTCTACACAATTCAGGGTCTTAAATTAAAATGTAAGAACAATAGTTTGTAGAATAGTGTTCTACTTATTTCTACCACACAAGTCATCAGTTTCTTAAATTAAAATTGGAAAACATTTTAATTTTTTGCTGCGTAAAACGTTTTTTGTGTTGATAGAATTTAGACGCGTAGAACACTATTCTAAAATTTACTCATTCATCTAATACCTACAACTTTGAACAAGTATTTTGACTCCAAACTAAAAATTTTTGAGTTAGAACTTGATTCAAACAGTTTTGTTGTTGTGTGTACTGTTAAATATATAACTTTTATCTAACGCCTGGTAGGACACTATTCTAAAAACCATTTCTTAAGATCTTTCGTCTGATATTTAGTACAAAACTTTATCTAGAACTTTATACGTATGTCACAACTTTAAATTAAAACCTAAGGTTTAATATTTAGATGCGTGGAACACTATTCTAACAAACTTTATTTTAGATCTTTTGATATTCACTGCAACAAAAACACCCTGTCTACAAAATTCAGGGACTTACATTAAAATTTAAGAACAATGGTTTGTAGAAAAGTGTTCTACTTATTTCCACCACACCAGTCATTAGTTTTTAGATTAAAATTGGAAAACATTTTAATTTTTTTGCTGCGTAAAACGTTTTTGTGTTGATAAAATCAGACGTGCAGAACACTATTCTATAATTTACTTATTCATCCAATACCAACAACTTTGAAAGAGTAATTTGACCCCAAACTAAAAATTTTTGAGTTAGAATTTGATTCAAACAGTTTTGTTGTGTGTACTGTTAAATATATAACTTTTATCTAACGCCTGGTAGGACACTATTCTAAAAACCATTTCAAAACTTTATCTAGAACTTTATACGTATGTCACAACTTTAAATTAAAACCTAAGATTTAATATTTAGATACGTGGAACACAATTCTAAAAAGCATTATTTTAGATCTTTCGGTATTCACTACAACAAAACACCCTGTCTACAAAATTCAGGGGCGTAAATTAAAATTTAAGAACAATGGTTTGTAGAATAGTGTTTTACTTATTTTCACCACACCAGTCATCAGTTTTTTAATTAAAATTAGGAAACATTTACATATTTTGCTGCGTAAAATGTTTTTTGTGTTGATATAATTCAGAAGTGTAGAACTCTATTCTATAATTTACTTATTCAACCAATACCAACAACTTTAAAAGAGTAATTTGACCTCAAACTAAAAATTTTGAGTTAGAATTTGATTCAAACAGTTTTGTTGTTGTGTGTACTGTTAAATATATAACTTTTATCTAACGCCTGGTAAAACACTATTCTAAAAACCATTTCTTAAAAAGATCTCTCGCATAATTTTAGTACAAAAACCTTATCTAGAACTTTAAACGTATGTCACAACTTTAAATTAAAACTTAAAATTCAATATTTAGATACGTAGAACACTATTCTAACAATCTTTATTTTAGATCTTTCGATATTCACTGCAACAAAAACACTCTGTCTACACAAATTCAGGGGCTTAAATTAAAATTTAAGAACAATGGTTTGTAGAATAGTGTTCTACTTATTCCCACTACACAAGTAATCAGTTTTTTTAATTAAAATTGGAAAACATTTGAATTTTTTTGCTGCGTAAAACGTTTTTGTGTTAATAGAATTTAGACGCGTAGAACACTATTCTAAAATTTACTCATTCATCTAATACCTACAACTTTGAACGAGTATTTTGACTCTAAACTAAAATTTTTGAATTAGAATTTAACTCAAACAGTTTTGTTATCGTGTGTATTGATAAATATATAACTTTTATCTAACGCCTGGTAGGACACTATTCTAAAAACCATTTCTCAAGATCTTTCGTCTGATATTTAATACAAAACTTTATCTAGAACTTTATGCGTATGTCACAACTTTAAATTAAAACCTAAGATTTAATATTTAGATGCGTGGAACACTATTCTAACAAGTTTTATTTTAGATCTTTCGATATTCACTGCAAGAAAAACACTCTGCCTACAAAATTCAGTGGCTTAAATTAAAATTTAAGAACAATGGTTTGTAGAATAGTGTTCTACTTATTCCCACCACACAAGTAATCAGTTTTTTTAATTAAAATTGTAAAACATTTTAATTTTTTTGCTGCGTAAAACGTTTTTTTGTGTTTATAGAATTTAGACGCGTAGAACACTATTTTAAATTTACTCATTCATCTAATACCTACAACTTTGAACGAGTATTTTGACTCCAAACTAAAAATTTTTGAGTTAGAATTTGACTCAAACAGTTTTGTTATAGTGTGTATTGATAAATATATAACTTTTATCTAACGCCTGGTAGGACATTATTCTAAAAACCATTTTTTAAGATCTTTCGTCTGATATTTAGTACAAAACTTTATCTAGAACTTTATACGTATGTCACAACTTTAAATTAAAACCTAAGATTTAATATTTAGATGCGTGGAACACTATTCTAACAAGCATTATTTTAAATCTCTCGATATTCACTGCAACAAAAACACCCTGTCTACAAAATTTAGGGGCTTAAATTAAAATTTAAGAACAATGGTTTGTATAATAGTGTTCTACTTATTCGCACTACACAAGTCATCTGTTTTTTATTAAAATTGGGAATCATTTAAATTTTTGGTGCGTAAAACGATTTTTGTGTTGATAGAATTCAGACGCGTAGAACAATATTCTATAATTTACTCATTTATCTAATATTTACAAATTTAAACGAGTAATTTGACGCCAATCTAAAATTCTTGTGTACTGTTAAATATATAACTTTTATCTAACGCCTGGTAAAACACTATTCTAAAGACCATTTCTTAAGATCTCTCGTCTGATATTTAGTCAAAAACTCTATCTAGAACTTTATACGTATGTCACAACTTTAAATTAAAACCTAAGATTTAATATTTAGATGCGTGGAACACTATTCTAACAAGCATTATTTTAAATCTCTCGATATTCACTGCAACAAAAACACCCTGTCTACAAAATTTAGGGGCTTAAATTAAAATTTAAGAACAATGGTTTGTAGAATAGTGTTCTACTTATTCCCACTACACAAGTAATCAGTTTTTTTAATTAAAATTGGAAAACATTTGAATTTTTTTGCTGCGTAAAACGTTTTTTTGTGTTAATAGAATTTAGACGCGTAGAACACTATTCTAAAATTTACTCATTCATCTAATACCTACAACTTTGAACGAGTATTTTGACTCTAAACTAAAATTTTTTGAATTAGAATTTAACTCAAACAGTTTTGTTATCGTGTGTATTGATAAATATATAACTTTTATCTAACGCCTGGTAGGACACTATTCTAAAAACCATTTCTCAAGATCTTTCGTCTGATATTTAATACAAAACTTTATCTAGAACTTTATGCGTATGTCACAACTTTAAATTAAAACCTAAGATTTAATATTTAGATGCGTGGAACACTATTCTAACAAGTTTTATTTTAGATCTTTCGATATTCACTGCAAGAAAAACACTCTGCCTACAAAATTCAGTGGCTTAAATTAAAATTTAAGAACAATGGTTTGTAGAATAGTGTTCTACTTATTCCCACCACACAAGTAATCAGTTTTTTAATTAAAATTGTAAAACATTTTAATTTTTTGCTGCGTAAAACGTTTTTTGTGTTTATAGAATTTAGACGCGTAGAACACTATTTTAAATTTACTCATTCATCTAATACCTACAACTTTGAACGAGTATTTTGACTCCAAACTAAAAATTTTGAGTTAGAATTTGACTCAAACAGTTTTGTTATAGTGTGTATTGATAAATATATAACTTTTATCTAACGCCTGGTAGGACATTATTCTAAAAACCATTTTTTAAGATCTTTCGTCTGATATTTAGTACAAAACTTTATCTAGAACTTTATACGTATGTCACAACTTTAAATTAAAACCTAAGATTTAATATTTAGATGCGTGGAACACTATTCTAACAAGCATTATTTTAAATCTCTCGATATTCACTGCAACAAAAACACCCTGTCTACAAAATTTAGGGGCTTAAATTAAAATTTAAGAACAATGGTTTGTATAATAGTGTTCTACTTATTCGCACTACACAAGTCATCTGTTTTTTTTATTAAAATTGGGAATCATTTAAATTTTTTTGGTGCGTAAAACGATTTTTTTGTGTTGATAGAATTCAGACGCGTAGAACAATATTCTATAATTTACTCATTTATCTAATATTTACAAATTTAAACGAGTAATTTGACGCCAATCTAAAATTCTTGTGTACTGTTAAATATATAACTTTTATCTAACGCCTGGTAAAACACTATTCTAAAGACCATTTCTTAAGATCTCTCGTCTGATATTTAGTCAAAAACTTTATCTAGAACTTTATACGTATGTCACAACTTTAAATTAAAACCTAAGATTTAATATTTAGATGCGTAGAACACTATTCTAAAAATATTTTTACTAATCAAAATTACAAAAAACTTATAATTCCACTTTAATTTGTAAAATAACAAAATTAATCTGTGTTGAGAACTTTACGTAATTGTGATAAGTAGAACAAGATTCTAAACTATAGCAGCAGTAATAAGAGACAATCGTGTTCTTCCCACCTAATATCAGTTTAAAACTAGAAATAAATATTGTCGGTTTTTCATGAAATAGGTACAAACATTCAAAAATTGAAACCGACTTGAAATGAGTTAAGAGTTAGAGCGTTGTTAGAAAAGTGTTCTACAACGTTAAATCGTTTCGCTGATGTAACTTTTGTTAAATTTTAGAATAAAAAGTTTAATTTATTTGGCGGGAGAAATTTCACTATAATTAATACTTAATCAAAGTCATCTAATTTTTAGCGGTAAAAACTGATATGTTTTTCCAATCAAAATATTTTCAGAATTGTGATCTGTGCATTATAAATTAGACATCAGGTTTTACCTAACCATTATTAAAATGAAAGTGATCATATTTGTGTAATTTGATCTGTAGAACACTATTCTAAAAAAAAATTTTGTTGAACAAAATTAGAATAACCGTTTTTAAAACAACCATTAACTTTATTGATATCAAAAAATTAGTTTTTAGCTAATTTGTGTAAGTTGACTGTTGGAACACTATTCTGAAAACGGTTTCTTTCTTATAGGTTGATGTCACGACATTTGTTTATCAGAATCCAAAGCACTGCTCTAATGTTGTAAAAATTTGTATAATTTGATGAATAGAATACTATTCTAAAATCGATTTTTTGTATTAACGGATTGAAAGTTAGTTTTGTGCACCATTTTAAGTAATTTAATTTATTGAACATTATTTTGAAACTCATTCTTAAGAAAGCAATACCACTTTACTATAATACAGTAAGAACACTATTCTGACAACGGTTTCTGACATTGAATTGAAAAGTGTTTCTGTGATTTTCTTTTTAGATTTTTTGATACTCAATCGCCTCATAAGTTTTGTCTCGGTTTTAAATCTTTATTTAAATCTAAAAAAATAATTTGTAGAATAGTGTTCTACTCATGTCGATTACGATTAAAGAATAGTATTCTTACCATCAGGTTACACTATCTGTTCTTGTAGTGAACACTAAAATTTTTCTAAAATGCACACGGTTCTAAAAACCGTTTTATTCTTCAAACGTTTTTGCACTGCGACACAAGATTAAAGTCGCAAAGCAGTTGTTTTGCATTTATTACAGAGTCTAATGTGGTTAGATTTTTTATCTAAGGTTAAGTAAGAAGCATTACCAAATTATCAAAGTAAACTTAAAGTTGATCAAATTTTTTTTTGAAACATACAAATATCGCAGTTTTTAGTATAGTGTTCTACTTGACTCAAATCGTCAACACACATAACCAAGAAATTAGTTTAAAGCCCCATTAAAATGACTCGTTTTTCTAACTTTTACTTTCGAGATATCTGAAATTTGAGAATTCATTTTTAGAATAGTGTTCTCTTTTACTCATTTTCTGTTTCTTTAAGTACAAAATGATGTTTCTTACTTTAATCAAAATTTAGTAATTGAAATACATTGCACACTATTCTGCACACTTCTTTTTTAGGTTAAGAATAGTGTTCTGTATCTAACATTAAATCGATTTGAGTAATATGCTGTTTCAAAATATTAGTTTCAAGGGTTGTTTTTTTTGTTAAAGAAAATTACAAAATGTTGTTTTTAGAATAGTGTTCTACTGAACAACTGTGACCAATATATTCTTCAAAATAAAAAAGTTTATCGTCCCATTGAAACAATTTATTTTTCGATTTTATTTGAAATCCAGTGTTGTTTAGTGTAACTGACAAGAGAACACTATTCTACAAACTGTCAAAAATAAAAGTGCCTTACATAATATCGTAAACTAGGTGTGTAGAACACTATTCTAAAACTATGTTTATTCAATTTTTTGAATATCCATTGCGATATCCCAAAGCAGACGTTTTGTCATTAAATCTATGCTAAAAAAATTGAAAAAATTGTTTGTAGAATAGTGTTCCAATCATTAAATCGACTTTATAACCCAATTTTATTTCAATTTTTACACAAAATAAGAAACTTAAAACTTTACAAATTTTTAGATTAAGAACTTTTAAAATAGTCCCCCAACGTGGGACCAAAAACTTTCGGCATGCGATGAAAGCACAGTTCACGTTCGAACCTCTACCAACGTTAAGTCGTTTTTGTAATTCGTCCTACAAAAATTGAGTCGTTTGTAAACCGTGTGATTCCAGAAATAATTTTCAATATCGATCAACTTGTAATTGTGAGTTTCCGGTAAGAATAGGTAAACGACTACCATTGCGGATAAGGAGACGGCGGCGAAAAAAAATTGCAAACCAGAGGTACCTCCGAAAGCGTAGAGCATAGAAAAGTAGCTTTGCAGGACGATAAATGAGAACAGATTTACCATAGTGATTGTCATACTAAGAGCCGTTCCTCTAATTTTATCGGAAATATCTCTCGGTAACTATAAAAGGCACGAAAAAGAGACCTATCGAAGAAAATGCCACGAACAACAACATACAAGCGAGAGGTATCCATGTTTGAGTCGACGTTCCTAAAACGTGAAACTGAAGAGTTTAACCAACTTAGTAATTTAATCACCTTGCTGCAACCAACGCGTGTACAAACCAGAAACTGCCATAAAAAATATCATTCCACTACAACCTGCTAACAACAGTGTGCGTCTTCGGAACTTCTTCATGAATACAATCATGACAAATGAAATAACAAGTTTTAGTCCAGAAACAGAAACTGCAGCTAAGTATGGATCGATCTTCGTTCCAATTTCTTCAAAAAATATTACGCAGTTGAATATAACGACAGGCATGCCTGAAAAGTTCTGCAAACAAAAAATTACAGTAAGGATCAAGAACGGCTTGTAAAAAGTAGGGAGAAGAAACAATTGCAACTGTTCTTTTAAGGTCAATTTTTCTTTGTTGCTTTGTTCATTTTGTACCAACAACAAATCTTCTTCGACCTAAAATAGATAAAAACTGATAGGTTATTATTTTGATTACAGACGGCGGGAAAAAGTAGAAAAATGTCTGAATGGGAAAACACGGGTTCAGGCGTGAGAAAAACAAAGACAGAAGAAGAATTATTTAAAGTATTCAGAAGAAGCAAAAAAATGGGAAGATCGCCAGAAAATGACAGAAAGGATGAAGAGAAAAGTCAAAAAAAGGAAGAGAAGGGAAGGCAAGAAGAACAGGAAATGCGAGATTTATGATATTTTGTAAGAAGATGATAAATGAGAAATGGGAAAAGCAAAAATATGGACTGAGGCAACAAATATAGAAAGGGGAGAGGGGAAAAAAGGAGAGATACAAAGATGGATAGAGAAGGTAGGAAAAGTAAAATAGCGGACACCAAAAACTAAAAGGTTGGGGGAGAAAGATGAGAGGGGGTAAATAGGGACAAGGAAATAACAGGATATTAGGAACTAAATTTTGGAGAAAATGGGAAGTGCAAAGGAGGTACTAATTGACAGGATTAGGGAGGGAGTGAGAAATAATAAGGAGAGAGACAAAGATAATATGGAAAAGCTGTTATAGACGGAGGTGAAAACAGAAAAGGGGCAGAGGTATAACGTAATAACAGTATATGGGAGGGAGATGGAGGCAAAGAGAGAATAAAATGAGAAAGCGGTGAAAGAGGAAAAAGGGAAAATATCAACGCAAGAATAGGAGAGGAGGGGAGAAAAATTTTGAAAACGTATAAATTAATTCAAGGTTTAGAATAGGATTATTGTTTACAAATTCATTTCCGTTCGGATAAAAAAAATGTAGACACAAAGTCTGATACGTGAGAAAATGTGCAAATTTACTATAAAGACTTAAAGGCGCGGGAACACAATACACATTATCAACGTGAATGTTGTAAGAAAAAAACAATGGTAAGTAAAAGTATGAGAAAGTGCTAATTGACAGGATTAGGGGAAGGGGGAGTGAGAAATAATAGGGAAAGAGACACAGATAATATGGAAAAGTTGTTATAGACGGAGGTGAAAACAGAAAAAAGGGAGAGGTATAACGTAATAACAGTATATGGGAGGAGATGGAGGCAAAGAGAGAAAAAAGTGAGAAAACGGTGAAAGAGGAAAAAGGGAAAATATCAACGCAAGAATAGGAGACAAAGAGAGAAAAAATTTTGAAAACGTATAAATTAATTTAAGGTTTAGAATAGGGTTATTGTTTACAAATTTATTTCCGTTCGGATAAAAACATGTAGACACAAAGTCTGATACGCGAGAAAATGTGCAAATTTACTACGAAGACTTAAAGGCGCGGGAACCCAATACACATTATCAACGCGAATGTTGTAAGAAAAAAACATTGGTAAGTAAAAGTATGAGAAAGTGCTAATTGACAGGATTAGGGGGAGGAGAAATAATAGGGAGAGAGACACAGATAATATGGAAAAGCTGTTATAGACGGAGGTGAAAACAAAAAAGGGGGAGAGGTATAACGTAATAACAGTATATGGGAGAGAAATGGAGGCGAGAGAGATAAAAGTAAGAAAACGGTGAAAGAGGAAAAAGGGAAAATATCAACGCAAGAATAGGAGAGGAGGGGAGAAAAAATTTTGAAAACGTATAAATTAATTCAAGGTGTAGAATAGGATTATTGTTTACAAATTCTTTCCGTTCGGATAAAACAAATGTAGACACAAAGTCTGATACGTGAGAAAATGTGCAAATTTACTATAAAGACTTAAAGGCGCGGGAACACAATAAAAATTATCAACGCGAATGTTGTAAGAAAGAAACATTGGTAAGTAAAAGTATAAGAAAGTGCTAATTGACAGGATTAGGGGAGTGAGAAATAATAGGGAGAGAGACAAAGATAATATGGAAAAGCTGTTATAGACGGAGGTGAAAACAGAAAAGGGCAGAGGTATAACGTAATAACAGTATATGGGAGGAGATGGAGGCAAAGAGAGAAAAAAGTGAAAACGGTGAAAGAGGAAAAAGGAAAATATAAACGCAAGAATAGGAGAGGAGGGGGAAAAAATTTGAAAACGTATAAATTAATTCAAGGTTTAGAATAGGATTATTGTTTACAAATTCATTTTCGTTCGAATAAAAAAAATGTAGACACAAAGTCTGATACGTGAGAAAATGTGCAAATTTACTATGAAGACTTAAAAGGCGCGGGAACACAATAAAAAAAAGTTAACAATTCCGGTAATAAAAGAGTCGTTGGTTAAATTAGAAATAAGAACGATGTAGTTGGAAAACGATTATTGATTTAAAACTAAAATAAACCTGTTCAAAAGACAATTTCTAAGTTGAGTGATAAAGTTTTAAAAATGATAAATTATTATACACATTAAATAAAGTAAATCGTGTAATAATATGTGTTACCACCCAAGAATTTCATCATCAACAAAATTTGTACAACAATCCAGGCTTAATCGCTTAAAGAAAAATCAGGTAAATCAGCATCGATATACGCGTCCAAGCGCATTTTTTTTAGATTTTAGAATTTAATTTGTTCATGTAAAGAATTTTTTTTTGTTTGATTAAATTTAGTGTCTTTTAATTAGAACGGATCCAAATTGACCCTGAAAATCTAGTAAAAAACTTCATTGCTAAATTTAATTTTACTTTGGTAATACGTGAGGCGAAAAGGGATAAACGAAACATAGTGGGAGTAATAGAAGAAAGTTCTGCAAAACAAGAGTGAGATGAGAGTTAGCAAATGAATTCAGAACAAGTAGAGGATTAAGAAGGAGAAATTGGAAAATTGAGGAGTTGTGGTAGGAAATAAAAAGTTTGGGTTCTTGCGTACGCAGATGACGAAAAAAGAAGAGGAAATAAAGGGGATGATAAAAGTGATAAGTGAGGAAAAAGTTGGAAGCGAATGTGGGGAACACGAAGATTATGGAGTTTTAGAAAAAAGGAGAGAAAGTGCAGAAATACAGATATTTGGGATACAACAATGATAAAGAACATATGAAAAAATAGAACAGAAAGAAAATAAGATAGTAAAAGAGGTATGGGGAGGGAAAAGGAGTATTAGGGAAAGACATAAAGAAGAGAAGATGGCTATTTGATAGGATACTCAGAGGAGCAATGACACATGGAGCGGAGATATGGGAATAGAGGGAGCTAAAGGGAATTTAACAGAAATGGATATTGGAGCTGGAGAGACACACACCTGGATGTATAGTAAAATTGAAGAGGTTAAGAATTCATACAGGAAGAAAACGATGAGGTATGAGGAGAAAAAGTAAAGCAAGAGAGAGATAGAAATGCAAAAGGAAAATATGGTGAAGAGGAAGGGAGAATATACTATGAAAGAGAAAGATAAGGCAAAAAAAAGAAGTATGAAAGCGGATATAGTAAGGAGACATCAGGATTTACAAGAAAGAGCGGAGAAAATTAAAAAAAAAGTACAATGAACAATATTGGGGGAAAAAGATAGAGAATAAAGAAAAAGAAAATAAGTGTTTGGGGAAAGACAAGGACAGGAAGTGTAAGTTGTGTTGAGAAGGGTGGCAAGAGTGTGGTAAATTAAGAGAAGAGAGAGAATGACGCTATTGGGGAAAGGGGGAGAAGAGATTGAGTGGATTAAAGAAGGTAAAGAAAAGGAGAGACTGGATGGAAGAAAGATCTTACAATGAAGGTTTGATTTCATTACCAATCTTGTCGAAAATTTGTTAAACCAAGCTAAAGATTTTTTCGCGTCGTCAAGACGCATTTTAGAAACAAGCCATGCTGGGCTTTCTGGAATAAAAAACATAGCAATCGTTGGAATTACGATGTAGCAGTTCGATAACCAAGCTATGGTTCTCCAGTGCAACCATCTACCTTTCAAGTAGGTCAAGGTTATTCCTACAACAGCTAAGTGTTAATATCCAACTATATAACAAACTCACACTAACCTATGCACATAAACACTTGCATAGTGGATAACAACAATCCCCTTACGTCAGGTCTACTGATTTCGCTTATATAAACAGCGGTTGGATTTATTATAAACACTAGACATATTTTTGTTTAAATTGTGAGATGAAATCATCACTTACTCCAACAAAATCCATGTAAGATTCGTCCCCAAACGATGTTCCAAATGTCAGAAGCGGTTGCTATCAATACTTGTCCGATGATTCCAAACACGCTCGCGAAAATCAGCGTCCTTAGTCGTCCCACCGCATCGGTCAACACTCCAGCCAATATCGATGCAACTAATCCCGAAAATACCGGTGCGCTTGCTGAAAAACCACAACGAATAGCAATTCGATTTCTTACGAAAACATGTGTTTCGCTCTTATCGAAAAATTAAACATAACACGAAATCGTATGTGCATAGCCGCAATCGGCGCAGTCGTACAATATTTTTATCAATTAAAGAAAAATACCCACGATTTTTTTTAATGGGCGTGTTTGGCAAATTTGTGAATATAATCATTCTTATAACTAATGAAAATGCTAAAGAAGAAGCGAGACAAGAACAAAACAAAATGTAATCGCACCGATCCAAGCGCTGTCAGATTTCGTTATTGTTATCGCCTCACTAAAGTTGGTGCCATTTTGTTCGTTAATCATCTGAGGAATTATGACACCCGAGTAGGCCATGATTTGTCCTTTGGCAACGTGTAACAAAGCGGCTATGGATGCAGCCAACACCTATTCAACTACATTTTAAACGGGTAAAATTAGAAAGTTATTGTTACCTGCGGAGCTACTTCGATCCATTTCTTCGAATCAACATTTTCGGAACGTCTGTTTTCGTAATTTAAACGTTGCATATCTGAAGTCAAAACTAATCGGTGTAGTAAGTAAAAAGCCACGTACTTTGATCGACGTCTTTACGACGATCACCAGACCTCAAAATGACGAAGATCTTTAAAACGTTAAAAAATCTAATATGGCGGACAAAAAAATAAAAATTGATCGGATTCGCTTGAAACTTGTCATACGGAGGTTTTTGAGGACCTTCATTTCAAATCTGACCTTAGATTTTAAACATTCAAAATGGTGGGTCTAATATGGCGGACGAAAAATTAAAAATTGATTGGATTCACTTGAAACTTGTTACTTGGGGGTTTTTGGGGTCGCTGATTACCAATCTGACTTTAGATTTTAAAAAGTTAAAATGGCGGATTCGATATGGCGGACGGAAAAAGTAATAATTGATCGGATTCGCTTGAAACTTGTTACTTGGGGGTTTTCGGAATCAATGATTACGAATCTAAAGTGAAATTTCTCAATTAAAATCTTTGTAACCTATAAACCGAAAACTCAAAAAAAAAGTCATTTTGAATTTTCAAAATCTAAGGTCAAATTCGTAATCAGCGACCCCAAAAACCCCGAGTAACTCGTCAATATTTAAAAAAGTTTAATAAGTTGAGTTTGCCACTCAAAATTCACCATGTTTTTTGAGGTTGGAAAAAAAATATGGCGTGATGGGGCAAAACGGACTTCGGATTCGTGTTCAGCGATCCCAAAAACATGTAATACACCAGGTGAAAGGAACACCTCATCGGTTTTTTTTTGGACTTAAAAATACTAGTAGAATTTTAAAAATTCTTACCAACCTGTATGCTTTTAGAACCGTCCCTCGGAAGTTGTTAATACAAATCTACCTATTAAGTGTGTCTTTAAAGCAACAAAACTAACAACAATCAACGTATTTAAACACAAATACACACACAGAATCTATTGAATGCAAATGTAAAAATTTAATAGTTTAAACCGTTTGCGAAATTAATGTGTTTATTGTTTAATTAGTTAATTAAGAGAAACAAATTTATGTGTTTTTGTTATGGACAAACAAACAAACAGGATACCTTTTTATCTTTTTAGTTACAAAATTTATCGATATATGTCATTTAAAACGGTTACAAAGTGTACCTATAGATGTCATGTAGATAGCTATGATGTTGTTTGTGTAGCACAGAATCTGAACTGATATTATTATTGTGTCCTTCCTTCCTAAACTTACAGCACCCCCAGTAGTTTAAGTTCCCTGAGGGATCTCAGAATTTGGATTAAAAGGAGTAGTCTCCTTTTCACTTTCTGGAAACAGTGCATGTCGAGTTAGTTGTCACACCAATCTTGGCAAGATATCTGCCAAGTCGGTAGTCTTTCGTCAAGAATTCTTAGACAGATCCTGCTGACTGTTATCCCTGTGATCTTTATCGGTGAAGTCACCTAGTAGAGTTTTGAACTGCTTAGCACTGGTGCATTACCCCCCAGTGTGTTCATTTCTTACCATTCTTGAGTGAATGACGCAGTTGCTCAGCGCTGAGATGGCCACTTGACTGTCGGAGATAATAATGTTAGTCCACCGATCCAACTTGAATGCACGGAAGGTTCAATTTCTTGTACTTCCGTCTGAAAGATACTGGTGCGCTTACAGAGTATTTGGTACCCCCGCACCAGTTTCTTCAACCAGTAGATGTAACCATCTGGCGCTGGGAATGATATTCTCCCACCGCCCTAATTTTCCTTTGTGTTTAGTGCCGTCTGGAAATTGACATTAAATAGCCATATCGTTTTTGTAAGAGAGAAACTGAGGATGTCTACTATTGAGTAAGGTCCTGTCCAACTGATTGAACATTGGACCACCATCCTTTTCTAGTATTTCAACCCGCAGCCTGGCCTCAAAAGATGCTCAATACCTACTGTTGGACGCATTGCTCCCATATGATATATGCAGCGAGGCTTTATCGAGCCTCTTTTTGGTGGTAAGCTCCGAAAGTTTTTGCCACCAGGCGATCGCACCATACGTAATAATGCAATATATACTGCGTAGTATTTTGGGCTTGCAACCCATATTTTTTGTCTGACAATCTGCTGCCTTGGGGATTTGTTAGTAAGATTCATTTGGCATTCCTGTTCAGTTTCTTATCCAGGTATTTGACCTCTGAGAGAGACAAAAGGCATAGACGAGCTTTCACGAGTAGAGTGAAAATCAGGGGCGACATCCGTTTATTCACATGGTGGAATCTCCTAGCCTTGTTTCAGCCTTTCTGGTCCTCAGAATTTTTTAGAACCATCTGACAATATAGCGGGGTCAATCTGCATGCAATGTCTAGGAAAGCATACATGGTAGTTTCTTTGCGCTCTAGTAAACTACTCAACGTGCTGGTCAGCTGGTACGCAGTGTCCGTGTAATGGAGCTCGGGCGAGCACTGTTGTCCAACTATAGTTATCCAGCGTCTTGAGCAGAAAAGACGAGAGGCTCAAAGACCAGTATGCGTTAGAATTGATGGTATCCTTCTTTCCAGCCCTTAGTATAGTGCTTCTGAAAATCCTTATCAGAAAGAGAGTCAGTCTTTTTTGCAGATGGACAATCAAAATTCTAGCCGCACCAGTGATTTGTCTTACGGGCTTAACGAGTCTATTGCTTATGATAGTCTGGCTGCGTTATCGATATCGACATCTTACAATCCACTGCGTTCTGACGTCTTCCAGCCTCTCTTTTCCTCTGCGCAAGGCTCTTAACAGCCAAAGTGTGCAGAAGAAGAAGATCTTTTAGCTTCGCTTCCTCTGTAACCCTACAATCTGGCCTGAAAAGCAAGATAATCGTATGATCCTCACTACGAGCTAGCTAGGGTTTTCTTCTACTTCTACCTTAAATAGCTTTTTGATTTCCACCTTGATTTTACTCAGAGTAAAACTACTATACACTATTCATGTCTGCTTCAGCAGCTGAAACTACTGCGGTGTTCGTAGCCGCTTCACTGTCAAGCTTCTGTTCTTCTCCGAATCCTCAGTTGAGGATTTGTGTAGGACACCCTTTGTTTTTATTGGTTTAGCTGGGAGGGAAGGGTGTATCTCTAATTTTTCTAACCGGGGTTTTACCGAACCAGTAGAGGAGGTGTCACCATGCATGCGGTCGATGCCTTGTCAATGCTGACGACCAGAATACTGCAGTCGCCCTGTTTTGTACAGCAATGAAATTTCTACTGACCCAGCAGTCGGAATATTCTATCTTGAAATCTTCCAACCTCTTATTGATATAATTTCTTTTTACCCCTTCATTGACTTTCTCCTGATTTACTCTAATTTCCTTTAACATTGTTCTACAAACCAAACCATACCAAATTGTTACCGAAAATAGTAGGCCACGATTGTTTTTAAAGTATCATCAATAGGATAAAACGTCCAAGAAATTAACGAAAATTCCACTATATGGAGCTAGTACAGTATCAGTACATTTTAACTTAATATTATTAATTAAATGCTCTAGAACTCCGTATCATGAATGTTCAAGCTTTTATAAACGCGTAGTCACATAGTTGTTGAAGTCAGTTGCGAATAGTCATTTAATGCGAGTTGATATAAGTCTTTATATAGTGTAATACGATCTAGCTGTTATGAATGCGATAAGAAAAAGTAACGATAAGATTTGTAGCAATACTATAAAAAAAACAAGAAAAGGGATAGAAGAAAATATGGAAGGGATGAACATAATAACAGTATATGGGAGAAAGATGGAGGCGACGCAAGAAAAAAATTGAGAAAATGGTGAAAGGGGAAGAAGGAAGAGGATAACAAGAGACAAACGATAAATGAACAAGAAAAAAAATTCGTTGAGTTATGTAACATGGACGGTGAAGAAAATGGTGATTTTACGTTTATACGGGTGAGGTGGGAGTCGGTGATTCATTACTCAATGAAATTATATGAACCGATGAAATCGACAATAGTAGGATAGGGAAAGATAGAGAAAGGAAAGCATAAAGAAGGCGAAAGGAGCGGAAAGTAAGTATAGGAAGTTTGGGGAGGGAGAAAATGGAAGCGGAATGGGAAGCTAAGAAGGAAATTAAAGCAAACAGAATAGAGGCGGCAACGAAAGAAAGAAACTATAGGAACAGATCAAACGAATTAGGAAGAAAAAATAAATGCCAGGATGGGGAAATAAGTGACTTAGAAGGAAATGAGAAGAAGGATGGACGATTGACAGAATAAGCACAGAAGAATTCAGAAAGATAAAAACACAGTGTAAAGAAGTGTGTAAAAAAAAAGTAGAATACAGGAAAAAGTTGGAAGGAGAGGTTGGAAGGACAAGCATGTGAGTTTGTAGGAATGAAATAAAAAAGAGAAAGGAATTCAGAATAAAAGTAGGAGGAAAATTGCAAGAAGATGCTGAGGAGAAATAGAGAAAGTGTATCAAAAGAGAGGAGCAGTAGACAAGGTGAAATTGATAAGGGGGAAGTGAAAGAAGAAAAATTCAGAAAAAAAAAGGTAAACAGAGCAGTAGAAATACACGGAAAGAGAGAGTGATTAAGAGAAGCAATGGAAAGGGTATGAAAAGGAGAAGGATTTCCACGGTAGCAAAAATGAAAAGATTGGTAGAGGAAATTGTAAAGAAAAGTTATTGCCTGACTGGCAGGCGGGATTCAGAAAAGAGGGGAACAAAAGACAACATATACGTAAAACATAGTGAGAGTAATAGAAAAGAGTTATGAGGAAACCTTCTGCAGAAAGTGAGAGGAGAGTTAGGAAATGAATTTAGAACAAGTATTAAGACAGTAGTATCCAATGATTGCGCTGTACAGGAATTGAAAAAACAACAAGTTGGGTGAAATGTAGTGAATAAGATGAAAGTTTTGGTAATTGCGTACGCCACTAATATGGTGGCGGTGGTAAAAAAAGAAGGGACTGAAAGGGATGACAAAACTGATAAGGAAATATTTAATGGGGAAAATCTGAAGGGTAATGTGGGAAAACAAGATAATGGAGAGATAGTAAAATGGTGGTGGGGAGATGAAGGAATTAAAGTGAAAACAGTGAAAAAAATAGCATGTTAAAGAAATAGAACAGAAAGGAAATAAGGTAGTAGAACTGATGCCCTTCCACCAATACTTATTTTCCCTTTCTTCATTTCCTCGCCCGGAATCTCGCTATTAATCTTTTCTCTCCCGTTAGATAACTGGGTTTCCCTTCTGCCCGTATCTCCCAATATTTTTCATTGCTCTTTCTTGGTGCTTGTGAATCCTGATTTCTTCTTACCATCTTCCTTATCTCTTCTCTCGCGTATCATTTTCTTTCGTAACACCCTCTTCTCCATATTTTCCTTTTGTATTTTTATTTCCTCCCAGAATTCATCTCTCTTTCTCTTACTTTCCTTTTGTTCTCATACTTTATCGCCTGAATCATTCTAATTTTACCTCTTCTTTCACTATATACCCAGGTGAGTCTCTCCCTCTCCAACGCTAGTATATCTATTTCTAGTATTTCTGTTGAATTCCCTCCAGCTCCATATGTCATTACTTTTTATTTGACCATCCTATCAAATACCCATCTTTCCTCTAAGCATTTCAAAAATATTTTTTCTTCCATCCTCCATTGGACAGAAAGTGTATGTGATGAATTGATAGAGAGAGACAATGACGCTATTGGAAGAAGGGATTTAGTGAATGAGAGAGGTATAGAAGAGGAGTGACTGGATGGAAAAAAATGAAAAGGAAGGTAGTGTTGTGTTATTGTTCATTTTATTAAAGATCCTTAATATAATATGAATCAATCTGAGCATTTACTAGTTAGTTACTGGTAAATATTAGAAAGTTACTAAAACAGTGTTGGCAGTTAAAATACTAACCTAAAAAAGTTACACAATGAAACATTTGACAGAACGTCAAAGTCACTCGAGTAACTTTATTCATAACTCATAGTAAATTTTCCTTTTATTACAGTTAACGTTTAAAATATTTTATTATTTTTTAGTACTTTTTACACTTAACTATAATTAATTATATGTGGAAACCTACATACATAATGAGAAAAAGATAAATACTATTGTCTCACAACATATACATACATTTTTAACCATTAATTATAAACAAAGAAATAAACTATGAACCCCTTTGCTCTGTGAGACACAAAAACTGTAATCAAATCAGCAATGAAGCAGCAAATATATTTTAAGTTAATAACCAAATATAATTTATATACCTTCTGTTACATATTAAATTAATATTTATGAAGAAAGTTTTAAATGTTAGCTTCCCACACGTTTTCGCCAGAGTAGGCTATGTATAAAAACGAGTCTTCCTCGTGGTGTTCCTGAAACAACAAACAAAACAAGTTCGTAATTGATAAGGTGTGCGGCACATCGATTACCTGATACAGAGCGGCCATGGTCGCAGACGTCGGAGGAATGACGTTATTAACAAAGAAGAATAGGGCATCTTCGGGTCGTAAATGAATTCGTTTACGGATTAGAAAGTAAAATTGACCGACCGTCAAATCGGACGGAACTAAATATTTCTTTTTGTCTAAGTCGCCGATGCGAGCTTTCGGAGCCTTCTCTACGATGACCTGTGAATCGATCTATGTATTCTAGGTTGTAAAGGAATTGGTTTACTTACAGGCACCCGATCTGGATACTTTCGTCGAATTTTTTCGCCCTCGGCCTTTCTCTTTTCGAACGGATGTTCCTCCTTGTATTGGAACTTCATTTTTTGATTAATTTGTTCACCGAAATTTTGTTGTTAGAAGAAAACTCGTTATTTGCGTTTTTGTTCTTTATGCAATTGACACTAAAAACAATCGATGTAAAAACAACACACTACGTTAGTTTTGTAGCGTCCTAATTTCGGATAACAACGAATAATTGTGCGCTATCACGACAATAACGATTTAAATAATTGACGATAAAATGAGGACGTGTTTTTAAATGAATTTACGTACAACGAATATGCTTAAGGATGAAGGCGTATTATTGTTTATTAATAACTCGTTTGACTCATTATATGGTCACGTGCGTCTGACGTTTCAGCTCTTACAGAGTGTTGCTCAATATTGCTAATTTCGGTGACCCTCGCGACAGGTAAATATCGCTCACCTTGACGAACGAGGAATCGGTTGACGCACCTTGCAGCATATGAAAAACAAAGAATTACGTGACGTCATCCAGTACTTGTTTATACCAAATAAATGAGAACGCGTAGTACCACAATCGTCCCGTAATCTTATCTTATTCGATGTAAACAATCCGATTACTTCCTTTTTCTTTGCTGTTTTTAATTCTAAACCCTAGACGCGTATGCAACTTTACTTACACCCTATACATATTGACATGTTGGTGATACCGACGACACACATGGTGCTTGTTTTCAAAATCCTAACCTAGAAATTTTCGACCAAACATCATCATCATCATGGTTAAGCCTAGAGATAAAAAGGCTGACAAGTCTAAGGTAAAATTAAAGACTACGTTAAAAACCAAAACGAAATTTCTCCCTAAAGGCGCTAACGTCACCAACACCAACTACAAAATCAAACCGATCATTATACAAGAACAGCTCAAAGCCAAAGACCCCTTGCAATCACTGACGACCAGAAAATTGAGCTTCGATGTAAGTAGAAATCTTTACCACGATTGTGCGTTTGTCTCCATTGTTTCATAGGAATTGATGAAACGCCTGAACCACGTCAACGGCAAGGTACGCTTAGACGGCTGCAACGGTATCTTAGAACTCCTCAATGTCACTTCGCAAATCAACATCGAAATGCAATTGCACGCGCTCTTACTAAACTCGTCGAAACTATTCATCGACTCCGATAGTAAAGTGCGACGCCAATCGATCGAAATTCTTACAAAATTATTGACCAAAGTAATGTAGTCGTTGACTTTCTTTTATCCCTTAATCTCCTCTGTTAACATTTCAGGTATCGAACAATAAACTGTTGCCATTCTTCGACGTCTTGATATCATTCACGGCGTGCGCAATGACCCACCTAGACGTTAACATCCAAGAAGATTCCCTTCTTATAATCGACGCTTATCTTAATCACATACCCCTTCTAATTTCCAAATCTTATTTACGATTGTTTCCAAACTTTCTGATGTTGATTTCGAAACTACGTCACGAATCAACTTCACGCACTTTAGTTACGGACTTACGCTTATCGACTACTACTTTGAGATGGCGCATGAACGTATTACATAGACTTCACCGTATTTTAAAATCGATCGTTAAAGACAACACCGACAAGAAAAATTCAACTCCGAAAATTATGCTCAAAATTGCCGTAGGACACAGTGTTCCTTTATACAAGGGTGTACGTACAATTTCCTCTGACTTTCTGCGCGGCGGTAACGAACGGATAACGCGAGCCGATGACTTAATCGAACACGTTGACGCGCTGCTTCGCTGATGTATGATACATGGGTCGAGGCGGTGCAAACAACGCAGTCTTATGCGAACGAGACTACGTTAATCGAGCACGACGTTGCCGTAATTCTTAGTAGTTCGTTAGGCATCTTCGATTTGTTGTGGCAGTACGTTGTAAAAGTCAATAAGCAACAGGTACCGCTTGGGTAACTTTAAGACGCTTGTGAATAAAAAAAAGCATTTTATTATAGAACCAGCGATTTCTGGCGAAAACTAATCAGAAGTATTTCGATCGGGTTCTGAAGTTGTTTCCGCACCAGTTGAAGCCGAATTCGGGGCCTTTAGTTCGAATCGATGTCAACATTGAATCGAAATTGGTTAACGAGAACTTGTTGGTGTGTTTGATGTACGTTCGTTTGTTAAAGTACATGGAGAGGAATGCGAGTTTTCAGGAAAAAAAGGACACAGTGATCACTTATATTAAAAGTATATTGTATTCCGTTTTTGTCAAGTTAAGGGATTGAATCCCTTTTTCTTTTAGATTGTCTTGTGAATCGAAATTATGTTAAAGAGGGGGATGTGCCTTTGTTGTTGTCGACGCTTCGATTAATTTTTTTCGAACATTACTCTGCATGGAAACAGTGTCGCTTAGACTTCGAAGATTTAGTGTATAATGTGATTCATTTTTATCGACATAACTGTCTTAGTGGCGATGTTGATGTAGCGATGTTTAAATTATTGTCAGACATGATGGAGGTGCCCAAGCTAAGAAGGTATCTACATTCCCAGATTTTTATTTCACATTTTTAATCGATTGTTTCAGCTGTGATCATTACAAGGATTGGTTGACAGGGTTACCAAAAATGCTGTGTAAGCCGATGATATCGTTCGAAGTTCTTAATTGTATCTCGTGGTTGTCTAGACAAGATGATAAGGGTTTGAAGGATGGTATTAGGGAGAATATGAAAGAGATTATGGGTTCGTCTATGCGATATTTTATTGTGTTGAGATGCGAATTCTTTCGTTTGCAGGTAATCTGAACAAAATTCATGTAATCGGAGCCGACGTCTATCCGTATAGTCTGATTATTGCCCACATTATTAATGTGGTCGAAACGTTCAAAGAAGAAGATCTCGAGTATTTGAATAATTTTGCTGAGTCTTGCGACGATGAGTATTTGAACGTCTGCATTACTCAAATTATTAAAGACAAACCGATTGCTAGTGCCTATTTGTAGGTATTTGTTGTAATTTGTATAAATAAATTATTTATGTTGAGTTATTTCTTAAAACTAGTAATTTTATAGTGCGCCATCTGTTGAATTTTAATTAAAGGTGAATTGTGGAATTGTTATTTAACTCAATTTTTAAACATCTTTGGCAGGTGCTATTTTTTGTTGTTTTAAGCAGCTTCTCATTTGGATCGGAGTCAAAATACAAACTTTAATGTTAACCTAAATGAGAGCAAAGTACTTAACCCTTGGTAACTTTAAAAACATGAATAAGTTAGTTAGCCCCGCCATCTGTCGGAATTTGTTACATTTCCTTAACATCAATGCTTTAAGCACCTCCCGAGTTGTATATTTAAAAATATATGAGTTACCTGTCACAGCGACTCGATTTATTATCCAATAATGTAGCGTAGAAGGAGAGGAACGAAGATGGATAGAGAAGGAAGGAAAAGTGAGAAAGTGTTCAGCAAAAACTAGAAAAAGGAAGGGAAAAAAAATGGAGAAAGGAGAATAATGGGAGGGAGTAAAAAGGGACAAGGAAAAACATGGTATTAATTTGGAATATGGCAGGAATAAAAAACAAAGAAAGGGACTTTAAATGGTGGGGCTGGTGGAGAAGAAAGATTGGGAGGGTTGAGAAAATAAGATGCCAGAAGAGTTTGTAAGGCAGGTCAATTTGTGGAAAGAAAATGGGAAGGGCAAGGAGGGTCTATTCGTAGGGGATAGAAGAAAATATGGAAAGGCTAATAAAAGCCGAGGTAAAAACGGAGAGAGGTATAACGTAATAACAGAATATGGGAGGGAGAAAAATGGTAAAAGTGGAAGAAGAAAAGAAATTAATAAAAAGAAAGGATACCAACGCAAGTATAAGATATGACGGGGAAATGATGATAGATGGGAAGGTAAAACAGAGAAAACGATAAACGGACAAAGAAAAAACTCTTTGAATTTTGTAAGGAAAGAAAGGAGTTGGTGACTGATTATGTAATAGTCATTGAAACAGTTTTGAAAGAAATTTAAGATTGACGAGGAGGAAGAGTAGGACTATCAACCGATGAAAGTGACAACAGTAGGAGAAGAACAAATAGAAAAGGAAAGCATAAAGAAGGCGAAAGCGATTAAGGAGAAAAGAGGGTACGGACAAAGAAGATTAAAGAAAGCTACAGAGAGAAGATGGGAACGGAGAAAGAAATTGAGTAGGAGATAAAAACACTACACAGAACAATGGAGGCGCCAACCGAAAAAAAATGAATGAATAAAGGAAACCGGTTAATGATAATCACTTCAAGTAACCGAAATCGGTTATTACTAACATTGTTAAATTTTTGGCAAATTAAATAATAAAAACGGTTAAGATTTAAGAAGCAAAATAGTAACCGAAACCGGTTAGATAAAATAAAGTTAAAGGTCATAAAATATGAATAACCGTAACCGGTTAATGTTATTGTTTTTCATTAATTTTCAACTTAATACAAACTGAAGCGAGTTGTTCGTTAAATCACTTCAAGTAACCAAAATCGGTTATTACTAACATTGATAAATTTTTTGCAAATTAAATAATAAAAGCGGTTAAGATTTAAAAAGCAAAATAGTAACCGAAACTAGTTCGATAAAATCAAATTAAAGCCTAAAAAATTTGAATCCGTAACCGGTTAATGTTAATTTGGTTTACAATTTATTTAACATTGAAGTAGATTATTTGTTTAGATGTACTTCAAGTAACCAAAATCGGTTATTATTGATTTTGTTAAAACTTTTCGCAAATTAAACAATAAAACCTTTTAAGATATAGGAAGCACAATAGTAACCGAAACCGGTTAGATTAAATGAAGTTAACAGTAAAAAAATATAAATAACCGTAACCGGTTAATGTTATTGTTTTTCATTAATTTTAAACTTATTTAAAACTGAAGCGAGTTATTCGTTTAATCACTTCAAATAACCGAAATCGATTATTAATAACTTCGTTAAAATTTTTTGCAAATTATATAATAAAAGCGGTTAAGATTTAAGAAGCAAAATAGTAACCGAAACCGGTTAGATAAAATAAAGTTAAAGGTTATAAAATATGAATAACCGTAACCGGTTAATGTTATTGTTTTTCATTAATTTTTAACTTAATTAAAACTGAAGCGAGTTGTTCGTTAAATCACTTCAAGTAACCAAAATCGGTTATTACTAACATTGATAAATTTTTGCAAATTAAATAATAAAAGCGGTTAAGATTTAAGTAGCAAAATAGTAACCGAAACTAGATAGATGAAATAAAGTTAAAGGCCAAAAGATGAATAACCGTAACCGGTTAATGTTATTGTTTTCATTAATTTTAACTTAATTAAAACTGAAGCGAGTTGTTCGTTAAATCACTTCAAGTAACCAAAATCGGTTATTACTAACATTGTTAAATTTTTTTGCAAATTAAATAATAAAAGCGGTTAAGATTTAAGAAGAAAAATAGTAACTGAATCAGGTTAGATTGAATGAAGTTAAAAGCCAAAAAATATTACCGTAAGCGGTTACTGTTGTTGTTTTTTATTTGGTTTTCAGTTTATTTAATATTGAAGCAGGTTATTTGTTTAAAACAACTTTAAGTAACCGAAATCGGTTATTATTAAAGTTAAAATGTTTTGCAAATTAAATAATAAAAACGGTTAAGATTTAAGAAGCAAAATAGTAACCGAAACCGGTTAGATAAAATAAAGTTAAAGGTCAAAATATAAATAACCGTGACCGGTTAATGTTATTGTTTTTCATTAATTTTCAATTTATTTCAAACTGAAGCCCGTTATTAATTTAATCACTTCAAGTAACCGAAATCAGTTATTAATAATTTCGTTAAAATTTTTTGCAAATTAAATAATAAAAGCGGTTAAGATTTAAGAAGCAAAATAGTAACCGAAACCGGTTAGATAAAATAAAGTTAAAGGTTATAAAATATGAATAACCGTAACCGGTTAATGTTATTGTTTTTCATTAATTTTTAACTTAATTTAAACTGAAACGAGTTATTCGTTAAATCACTTCAAGTAACCAAAATCGGTGATTACTAACATTGATAAATTTTTTGCAAATTAAATAATAAAAGCGGTTAAGATTTAAGTAGCAAAATAGTAACCGAAACTAGATAGATGAAATAAAGTTAAAGGCCAAAAAGATGAATAACCGTAACCGGTTAATGTTATTGTTTTTCATTAATTTTTAACTTAATTAAAACTGAAGCGAGTTGTTCGTTAAATCACTTCAAGTAACCGAAATCGGTTATTACTAACATTGTTAAATTTTTGCAAATTAAATAATAAAAGCGGTTAAGATTTAAGAAGAAAAATAGTAACTGAATCAGGTTAGATTGAATGAAGTTAAAAGCCAAAAAATATTACCGTAAGCGGTTACTGTTGTTGTTTTTTATTTGGTTTTCAGTTTATTTAATATTGAAGCAGGTTATTTGTTTAAAACAACTTTAAGTAACCGAAATCGGTTATTATTAAAGTTAAAATGTTTTGCAAATAAAATAATAAAACGGTTAAAATATAAGCAGCAAAATAGTAACCGAAACCGGTTAGATAAAATAAAGTTAAAGGTCAGAAAATATGAATAACCGTGACCGGTTAATGTTATTGTTTTTTATTAATTTTCAATTTATTTCAAACTGAAGCCAGTTATTAATTTAATCACTTCAAGTAACCGAAATCAGTTATTAATAATTTCCTTAACATTTTTTGCAAATTAAATAATAAAAG
Organism: Abscondita cerata; assembly: GCA_030710515.1. Taxonomy (NCBI): domain Eukaryota; kingdom Metazoa; phylum Arthropoda; class Insecta; order Coleoptera; family Lampyridae; genus Abscondita; species Abscondita cerata. The sequence continues at coordinate 345,289 of JALBCR010004780.1, read as the reverse complement.
CGGTTAAGAATTAAGAAGCAAAATAGTAACTGAATCAGGTTAGATTAAATGAAGTTAAAAGCCAAAGAATATTACTGTGAGCGGTTATTGTTTTTATTTGTATTTTAATTTATTTAATTTTATTTAAGATTTAAGAAGCAAAATAGTAACCGAAACTGGTTAGATAAAATCAAATTAAAACCTAAAAATTTGAATCCGTAACCGGTTAATGTTAATTTGGTTTTCAATTTATTTTATATTGAAGCAGGTTATTTGTTTAGACCGAAATCGGTTATTGTTAATTTTGTTTAAATTTTTGCAACAAAACAATAAAACCTGTTAAGATATAGGAAGCAAAATATAACCGAAACCGGTTAGATTAAATAAGTTAAAGCTCCAAAAATGTGAATATTTTAACGGCTAATGTTATTGTTGTTAATGTAAATTTGGAAGAAAAACTAGTTGTAGAGTAGGAAATGCCAGAGGATGAATAACCGTAACCGGTTAATGTTATTGTTTTTATTAATTTTTAATAATTAAAACTGAAGCAGTTTTGTTAAATACTTAAGTAACCAAAACGGTTATTACAACATTGTTAAATTTTTAAATAAAAAAAAACGGTTAAGATTTAAGAAGAAAAATATAACTGAAAGGTTAGATTGAAGAAGTTAAAGCAAAAATATTACCGTAACGTTATTTGTTGTTTTTATTTGGTTTTATTTATTTAATATTGAAAGTTATTTGTTTAAAAATTTAATAACCGAAATGGTTATTATTAAGTTAAAAGTTTTAAATAAAATAATAAAAGGTTAAAATAAAAAAAAATAACGAAAGGTTAGATAAAATAAAGTTAAAGGTCAGAAAATATGAATAACCGTAACCGGTTAATGTTATTGTTTTTTATTAATTTTCAATTTATTTCAAACTGAACCAGTTATTAATTTAATCACTTCAAGTAACCGAAATCAGTTATTAATAATTTCCTTAACATTTTTGCAAATTAAATAATAAAAGCGGTTAAGAATTAAGAAGCAAAATAGTAACTGAATCAGGTTAGATTAAATGAAGTTAAAAGCCAAAGAATATTACTGTAACCGGTTATTGTTTTTATTTGTATTTTAATTTATTTAATTTTATTTAAGATTTAAAAGCAAAATAGTAACCGAAACTGGTTAGATAAAATCAAATTAAAACCTAAAAATTTGAATCCGTAACCGGTTAATGTTAATTTGGTTTTCAATTTATTTTATATTGAAGCAGGTTATTTGTTTAGACCGAAATCGGTTATTGTTAATTTTGTTTAAATTTTTTGCAAATAAAACAATAAAACCTGTTAAGATATAGGAAGCAAAATAGTAACCGAAACCGGTTAGATTAAATCAAGTTAAAGCTCCAAAAATGTGAATATTTTAACCGGCTAATGTTATTGTTGTTAATGTAAATTTGGAAGAAAAACTTAGTTGTAGAGTAGGAAATGCCAGAGGGCTAAGAAGGAAATAATGAGAGGGAGAGGAAGATAGAAGAAAGATAAAAAATTCAGAAAGTTAAGAAAGAAGTGCGTAAAAAAAGAAAAGAAAAATACAAGAAAAGGTTAGAAGACGTGGTTGTGGAAATAAGGAATGAAGAACAAGCATGAGAGTTTGTAGGAAGACGGCGAAAAAGAGGAAGGAGTTAGAAATAAAAGTAGAAGGAATTGATGGGGAGGAACATTGCAAGAAGGTGCTGGAAAAATAGAGAAGATGTGTGTGAAAAAGTGAAAAATAATAGAAGTGGGAATTGAAAAGAAGGAATAAGAAGAATTAAGAAAAGAAAGGCAGGAGGAACAAATGGAACACAAGGGAGAGATAAATTGGGACAGAGATTAAGAGGGACAATAGAAAGGAGAAGAGTTTCCACAGCAGTGCAGAGAGGTTATAGTATGCAGGAACAGGAGACAAGATGAAAGTTTGGGTACTTGCGTACGCGGATGGCATAGTGGGGTGGCCAAGAAAATGAAGGGGATGGTAAATGTGATAAAAAAATATTTAATGAGGAAAAAGTTGAAGGCGAGTTTAAAAAAAAGGGTGAGAAAGAAAAATAAAATAGACACATTTCAATAAAAGACGAAAAATTATCACAATCCTAAGCTGCGCCACCTGTGGAATTGTTTGTTAACCACATTTAGTCCAATTTTTAAATATCTCTGTCGTTTTAAACACTTTTTGATTTGAATCTGAGTCAAATTACAACTTTATTGTTTGTTAACCGGATTCTTAAAAATCATAAAGATTTGAGCACCTACTGAGTTGTATATTTAAAAATATATGAGCGGCTCTATTTATTATCCAATACTTGTACATGCAACTTAGTTTATTTAAACGTACCTATAACTATAATGTCTTTGGCGAAAGTTGCCGAACCTATTATCAAATTATATTTAATCACATAATATTGTTTAGAATCGTTCGTCGATTTGCTCGACTTTGATGAATCTTCTTTTCCTTTAGCCTTCTTCTTTTTTTTCTTTTCTACATTATGCTCGTCCGTTTTCGATAGATCGCCGAACACCAGCTTCACGACGACCTTATCAGACGAATTGACACGAACACGGTCGTTTTCGTTCTCGCCCGTAATTTTAAAAACGACCGGCCTAGAAATGTAAACGAACGATAACAACACTTATCGTAGTTCACCGATCATTACCGATGTTGTTTCCAAGCTTTCGACTATTTCGATCTCCTCATCGGTGAGCAGATTGGAAAACTTACTCGCACCTTCTTTCCCTTTTTTGGTTTCGACGTAAGTTCCACTACGCCCTCCAACTCGCACACTCGAACAAACCCGAACGTTAGCGTAGTTTCCGATTTATTTTTTATCTGCGAAAAAATAACGATTACAATCGTGCGTTACGATCTCATACATACTTCTAAAGGGCATTCGACGCGTTTACCCGTTCTCGCTTCGAGACGAAACACGAGGACGTCGGGGGTGATCGTAAAATCCGGGGCGACCGCTTTCGCGCTCGCTTTCAAGGAGTAGATCGTGGCGCCAGCTCGGATCTCAAAAAATTCGCTTACCTGTCAATCAAATGACGTTTTGAGATGGAGTTTAAAACGAAAGCGCCTTTCGGCATTCAAACCAAACGATTTTACAACGTCGGATTTCATCCCGGTTTGGATCCGACCGGAATAGCTTTACGGAAGCCTTACAATCTCTCGCCCGGCGAATACGATGTGAAATCGTATGGATGCGGTCTAAGAGCGGCTCGAGGTTAATCTTTGATTTAAATGATGAGTGGGTGATTGTGGTTTTAAGCTGGAAACGAAAGGTCGATATGGAGGAGTATTCGCAAACTTTAGGTTTCAGAAACACAACCTTATTGGAAGAAAGAAAGTATAGGGAATCGCTGGCGGGACCAGGAGCGTATAATGTACCTGAAAATGGACCCCAACGCTCATCGTGCTTTAAGAACGTAGGGTTCGGCATGGAAAAGCGATTTCGTGCCACCACAAAAAGTGATTACCCACCTCCGGGCAGTTACACCAAAAGTTACGGCCAACACAAACAGATGACGCCCATACCTTCATTTGAATGGGACGGTTTCGTCGATCGTTTCAAAAACTTTGAACCACCTTGGGCGAAACCGCCTACTTGGTATTCTCCCGTCGATACGACCTCAATTTCATCCACGCTCCGCAAACTAGTTTCAAAACAGGGGACCTTACGACTTATTCACCGGCCCCAGAGAAGACACGAACATTAAAAACCACTTCGGTAAGTCGACCTTTTCGGGACCGCTTACTTATTTTTTCTTGTGGCCGAACGATTTCGAACTCTTACTGCGACATCCGAGAAACAAGAACAAAGGAAAGTTTTTTAAATCATCTCGTTTTGAAACTAAGAAACAATCGGACAGTCACGGCCCGGCTTCGTACGACGTCGGCAAAAAGCGCGTAAGCATCGGTCGTTCACGATCGTCGTTGTAACCGATTGTTGTTTTAGAAAGGAGATCGAAGAGGCGATGTATTCGTTCGGGACGTCCGTAAAAGACGCTCGTCCAAAATCCGATTGGACGATCAAGCCCGGTGTCGGACGTTACAACCTGAACGTGCCCGTCTGCACAAAAACTACGAAAGAATCATGGGTGTTTAAAACGAAAATTGGGAGACCCGACGTTGCGGGTGCCCGTTATAGTAACTCTTAACTTACGTCTTCGACAGCGTGTGGAGCGCACGTCAGCGGTAGGTGAAGTACGTGGTACGGTTCCAGCTTTAAGTTCGGCGTGCGAGGTATCGTAAAAAATCCGATCGGCGACAGCGCGCTCACCACGGGACGTATCGGCGAATCTAAAATAAAGCCTTTCATTGTTATTTGTATTTGTTTTCTATTACCTGTGATGTTCTCTAATGCTATGATCCGGCGTTGCGGTTCGGTCACCGAAACCGCTCCGAAATTGATGTGGTCCGAATCGAGGTTGTGTATAAAACTCGGTCTAATCACGAAACATCTAGTGTCGAAGTATAGATTCTCTTGATCGCGTTTGCTAGAATTCATTACACTTAAATCAACAAAAATTGAGACATTTAAAACTTAACCTAAACTAAATTTTAGAAAAAATTGATTAAATAAAAAAAAAATCTATTATGTACACTTAAGAAAATAAAAATCGAGATACTTACAAATCCTTGCTAGTATAGCTTACGGTGCAACAGAACCGCGTCCTAGCCACGTAAGGCTGCATATGCTTCCACAATTCCTTTTCGGCTCGGTACAAGTCGCCGGGACTCACGACCACTTCCGAATCGGCGACCCCAAACGAAGGCGTAACCTTTTTTTTTCGGCTTTGCACCTTTTTACGTTTTACTTTCGCCGACTCGGTCCGCTTTGATTTTGTCGTGTCGCTTTTTTCCTTTTTCTTAGGTGACTTGACTGCGCTTCTAGTCTCAGTAGCTTTGGCAGCTCTTGACATCTGCCTGCATTTCGGTCTCCCAGTTTTTATTTTCTCCTCAGTTTTTTCCTTCAGAGTTCTAACCTTTTTTTTCTTAGGCGATCGGGACGCGTCGGTTCCTTCGTCACTGGTCGCTGCGGTGACGACGCGAGCGGCTGCTTTCTTCTCGAGCTCCAATTTCCGAGTTTCCATTTTTAGACGCACCAACTCTTCTTTCTTCAATATTTTGGCGGCCTCCATGATTTTTTCATCCGACAACTCTGGCCTAACGATTACGTACAGTTTTTTTAGTCTAAAACACGGTTACTAAATTGCGGTTAGTGACGCGCGCTCACTTACCTGTCCAGCCACTAACGTTCCTCCATCCGGTTCCACGCTGAATTGGGTGTCGTTGCTGACGATTTCAAAATGCGCTCGGTAGCTCAACGGGTCCTTGCACTTTCCGAACCTTTTTTTGTAGTAGCACAAGCATTTAGCGTTTGCGATGCAAGTGTGCGCGCGGAGGTCGATTCTCATAATCGAGTACGACCCGCACGGAGTGTCAGGAAACTCAACGTATTGATGCGATAAGTCGCATAGAGGATCGACAATCGTCGCCTTCACTGATATTCTGTTGCTCTTGATCACTAAATCTTCCTTCTCTTTGACCATCACGTCTAATGACGGACAAGGGGCGCTTAAAGTAGTAAACGAATAACTCGAACTGAAGTCACGAAGTAAACCAACCAATTGGTAAAAATCCCCGAGCAAAGCCCACGGAACAATTTCATTCATCTCGCGTTCTACAGTGTCTATCAACTTCTTCACAATCTGAACTGTTAATTTTGGTATATCTACATCGACACCACCCAAACTTTTCAAAGTTTCAACTTTGATGCTGTGCATGACCCGTAAGTTAGCGTCTTGACATTCGACATCATAATTCGGTATGTCGTTGACTTCAGGATTGTAAAACAACGTCAACGTCTTTGTCTCCAACGGCATGAGCTCGCCGAAACCGTAATTTGGCGTTATCAGCAGACAAGGTGGGAGGTTTACGAAACCAAAGACTTGAGAAACGTACGAGTTGTTCGCGATTGTCAGGTCCGTGTAAACCGCTTCGGCGGTCGTACAACTACCCAAGTCGATGACGTACTCAGCGTGAGTCTCCTCACAACTACACACATCCCCATCACAGCAGGCGTCATGTAAATACGTCATGGTGCAAAACTCGTTGCAAGTCAAACTCAAACCGTTTTCTTCGGTAATTACAGCAACGACCACCATTTTGCAAGGCGGCACCGTTAAGAATTTCTTTGACAGCACGCATACATAAACCGGAAACTCCAAAATACGAGTACCCTTATCGTAGTACTTACCGCATTGCAATATTTCTTTTCTGAAAGTAGGCGCTGAAAATAGTTACGCCCACTTTATCGTAACTTACCGAGGCACAAACTTCAAAGTGTACGCGTTGGTGCATCGTCCTTGAATCATAACGTCGTGGGCGTCGCTCGACAGCATCTTTTTTAAACTAATCGGAAACTTCAATCCGACTGAGTGCGGAATCTGGGCACGATTCGAGACCCTAAACGACGTATTGTAGACCGAATTGAAGACGCACACGCCAAAATCGATGGTCAACGGCTCGATTTCGACGAAATTTTCGGTGATCTCGGCCGAAACCGATACTTCCTATTGATTAACAAAAAAACAAGTGATTGTGTAAAATAAATCAAATAAGTTTTGTTTAAATTTTTTTTTTAAATTAACGATTTGAATATGAAATTTTGTGACTCGAAAGTATTTGTTGTGATGTTTACGTTTAAGTAACTTCAATTGATTCTTTAAAAGTAATTCCTGTTTTTTAAAACGTATACGTTTTGATTTAAAATTTTACAGTGATCACTAATCAGTTTCTTAAAAAATAAGTTGTTGCGATGAAGTGAAGTTTTGTGACCTCAAAACGAAAATTGGTAAGTACGTGCCACAAAAACAAAAGTAGTCAAAAATATTATCTTCTACAACTTTTATTTAAAATATTTTCCTTAAACTTAACATTTTAAATTTGAAGTTTTCTGATATTTGTTGTAACGTTTAGGTTTAAGTAAAAATTGTTTTAAACTTATTTTGTGACTTAAATTGATTCTTTAAAAGTAGTTCCCGCTTTGAATTGAAGTTTTGCGACCATATCCGTTTTTTTTGAAGTTTCTAAATTTAAACCATTTTTGATTTGAAAAGTTTGTGACCTCACTTCAGTTTCTTAAAAACAAGTGGTTGCGATTGAGTGAAGTTTTGTGACCTCAAACCGGGATTGGTAAGTTCGTGCTACTAAAACAAAAGTTGCCAAAAATGATATCTTCTTCAACTTTTATTTAAAATATTTTCTTTAAACTTAACATTTTAAATTGAAAGTTTTGTGATATTTACGTTTAAATAAAAATTGTTTAGAACTTATGTGACCTTAATTGACTTTTTAAAAATACATCCCGTTTCGAAAACGTACCCGTTTCGAATTCAAGTTTTGTGACCCAATTCGTTTTTTGCAAGTTTCTTTCTTAATCTAAACCGTTTTGATTTGTATTTGAAAACCATTTTCAAACACTAAATACGAAACTTTGTGACCTGTTTATTAAATGTGAAGTTTTGTGACTATATTTCCTAAACAGTAGTTGGATTTCAATAAAAAATTGTAGAAGTTTTAGACAGCTAAAAACTTTTCTACAATTTTTAATTAAAAACAAATTTTTTGTGTGTGAAGTTTTGTGACCTTATGTGAATCCTTGACACTATTGATTTTAGAACGTCGGCTTAAATAAAAATTGTTTTTAACTTCATTTAACGCAAAATTTATTTTAAATATAAAACACTCTGTCACAAAATTTTTTGTGACCTCGAGCTACACTTTTTCCTATTGGTCTAAAGTTAAAAAAAAAAAAGATGGTGTTAGACGTTTATTTTAAATAAACAAAAAAAAAGCAACGCACACACTAGATATTAAAGCGAATGCGACAACGATATTGTTACGAAACGTCGTAGCCAAAGAGTTGCAAAATTTTAGTGCACGTGACGCATTCCACACTGAAACTTTTCACGTACTCGCAGTAACCTAAAAATTTGCATCCTCTGATGACGCGTGTCGTCAAATTTTAGTAATGTATTCGTCGACCGGTAGGACTAAAAAAATGTACTCGTTACGGTTCAATTTTGATATCGTCAACCCTCACCGGCGGCGGGTGTTTTGTGCGTCACGCATACGTCGTCTGGTTGTTTGCAAATCGGCGTCGGCACCTTTCTGGTCGCGTAGGCGCAATTCGGATTCGTTACTTCGGTGCATTCGTAGCAGCGCAAGCACGAACCTTTAAATTTAATTTCAAAATTCGATTACACGTGGGCGGGAGGTGCGAAACGTACCTTGTTGCATGCGGGCGCAAAATAAGGCGGTAAATAAGACCAAAATTTTCGACATGGCGCGTTCCAGGCTGTAAAACTCGTACTGTCCCGAGTTTATTTTTGTACGGTAATGACAAAAATAATACGCGGAAGATGAAACTGGATTATTTTGGGACGGCTAGGACACTCCCGCGCGCGTGGGAAAAAAAATCTACGTAGTTCGTACCGAAAACGGACGCCGGCGTAGCTGCGTTATCGCCATCACCTCGACCAACGTTTCAAAAATTTTACTTTTTTTCATGAATTAAATAAGGTCACAAAACTTCACATCAAAAAGTCAAGTTTCAAAAAAAAAAATAATAATATCAATTATAAGAAATGTTATTTGGCTACAAAGTTTATTTAAAAAAAATTGTTAAAACTTTGCTTCTTAATGTGAAGTTTGTGACCCGATTATTTTTTTCAATGTTATTCAAATTTTTTCTTAATACTTCACTTTTTTTATAAGTTTTGTGACCTTTTGTGAACCTATTTAAAAATTTTTTACAAAATTACTTAGTGTTCAACTTCTTTGATAAGTCACAAAACTTTAATAGACAAGTTTTAAAGAATGTTTATCAATTAGTAATTTAGACAAAAAAAAAAATAGTAACTATAATTGTGTTTCTATATTTTTTAACAGGTTTTGAGAACTTTTTTATGCTAAGTCTTGTGACCTAAAAATTCCATTTTTCAAAACTATTTCTAAGTAGAGTTTTAGCATAGACATTTTGACTAACGTTATTTAAAAATTTTCTTCTAAAAACTTCACTTTTTTTATATAAAGTTTTGTGACCTTTTTCGTTTTTGAAAGTATTTAGTGAAAAACTTTTTCCAATTAAAATTATTACTTATTTAATTGCACGAAAAGTATACTAATGTTCTTCTGATTTAAATAATTGACAAAATACATTGACAGTCACAAGACTTTGAATGACAGTTTTGCATAAATTAAATGTACAAAACAATTTCTAACGTAATTGTGTTTTCGTATTTTTTTAAAACACGTTTTAAAGTAAAACTTTAACTTTTTCAATGCAAAGTTTTGTGACCTACCTACATTTATTTTAAAAAACTTTTTTGAATTAAGAATTATTACTTTTTAAATTGCAAGCAAATTATACTAAATCTTCTTCCGTTTTAAGTAAACAACAAAATACAATGTTAGTCACAAGACTTTGACAATTTTTAGAATGCTTATCAATAAATGAATTACTTAAAAAATTTATTAAAACCAATTGTCTTTCAATAATTTTTTAAACGTTTTTAAAAGTAAAACTTTAATTTTTAATGCAAGGATCTTGTGACCTATGTTTCATTAAAGATGTTTCATTTAGAATTGCGCCATATACCATTTTTGGAAGAGTTCTATTTAAACTTACTTTTTGATTTAAATAATTGGCAAAATACATTGATAGTCACAAGACTTTATAATGAATTTATCAATACATTTAATTACACAAAGAATTTATAACGCTAATTGTGTTTCCATATTTTTAAACACGTTTCCAAGTAAAACTTAAATTTTTGCATGCAAAGTCTTGTGACCTAAAATCATTTTCATTTTTTTAAATTAAAATGTGTTTCTAAGTGAGGGTTTTAGCATAGACCATTTTTGACTAACGTTATTTAAAAATTTTTCTTTAAAACTTCACCTTTTTATATAAAGTTTTGTGACCTTTTTCGTTTTTTGAAAGTATTTAGTAAAAAACTTTTCCATTTAAAAGTTATTACACTAAATGTTTTTCTGATTTAAATAATTGGCAAAATACATAAATAGTCACAAGACTTTATAATGACAGTTTATCAATAATTTAATTACACAAAAATTTAGTAACGCTAATTGTGTCTCCATATTTTTTAAACACGTTTCCAAGTAAAACTTAAATTTTTTGATGCAAAGTCTTGTGACCTAAAATCATTTTTCAATTTTTTTAAATTAAAATGTGTTTCTAAGTGAGGGTTTTAGCATAGACCATTTTTTGACTAACGTTATTTAAAAATTTTTCTTTAAAACTTCACCTTTTTTTATATAAAGTTTTGTGACCTTTTCGTTTTTTTGAAAGTATTTAGTAAAAACTTTTCCATTTAAAAGTTATTACACTAAATGTTCTTCTGATTTAAATAATTGGCAAAATACATAAATAGTCACAAGACTTTATAATGACAGTTTATCAATAATTTAATTACACAAAAAATTTAGTAACGCTAATTGTGTTTCCATATTTTTTAAACACGTTTCTAAGTAAAACTTAAATTTTTGCATGCAAAGGCTTGTGACCTAATTTTATTTTTTCAAAATTTTTTTTAAAAGTTTTTCTAATTGAGAGTTGCTGCATAAACTATTTTGGTAAAGTTTCATAGAAAATTAGTGTCTAAAACTTAACTTTTTTAAATGTAAAGTCTTGTGACCTTTTCGTTTTTTGGAAGCATTTTGTGAAAAACATTTTTCAATTGAGAATTATTACTTATTATACTAAATGTTCTTCTGATTTAAATAATTGGCAAAATACATTGATAGTCACAAGACTTTATAATGACAGTTTATCAATAATTTAATTACACAAAAATTTAGTAACGCTAATTGTGTCTCCATATTTTTAAAAGACGTTTTCAAGAAAAACTTAAATTTTTTGCATGCAAAGTCTTGTGACCTAAAACCATTTTTCATTTTTTTTTAATTAAAATGTGTTTCTAAGTGAGGGTTTTAGCATAGACCATTTTTGACTAACGTTATTTAAAAATGTTTCTTTAAACTTCACCTTTTTTATATAAAGTTTTGTGACCTTTTTCGTTTTTTGAAAGTATTTAGTAAAAAACTTCTTCCATTTAAAAGTTATTACACTAAATGTTCTTCTGATTTAAATAATTGGCAAAATACATAAATAGTCACAAGACTTTATAATGACAGTTTATCAATAATTTAATTACACAAAAATTTAGTAACGCTAAAATTGTGTCTCCATATTTTTAAACACGTTTCCAAGTAAAACTTAAATTTTTGCATGCAAAGTCAATTGTGACCTAAAATCATTTTTCAATTTTTTTTAATTAAAATGTGTTTCTAAGTGAGGGTTTTAGCATAGACCATTTTTGACTAACGTTATTTAAAAATTTTTCTTTAAAACTTCACCTTTTTATATAAAGTTTTGTGACCTTTTTCGTTTTTTGAAAGTATTTAGTAAAAAACTTTTTCCATTTAAAAGTTATTACACTAAATGTTCTTCTGATTTAAATAATTGGCAAAATACATAAATAGTCACAAGACTTTATAATGACAGTTTATCAATAATTTAATTACACAAAAATTTAGTAACGCTAATTGTGTCTCCATATTTTTTAAACACGTTTCCAAGTAAAACTTAAATTTTTGCATGCAAAGTCTTGTGACCTAAAATCATTTTTCAATTTTTTTAAATTAAAATGTGTTTCTAAGTGAGGGTTTTAGCATAGAGCATTTTTGACTAACGTTATTTAAAAATTTTTTTTAAAACTTCACCTTTTTTATATAAAGTTTTGTGACCTTTTTCGTTTTTGAAAGTATTTAGTAAAAAACTTTTTCCATTTAAAAGTTATTACACTAAATGTTCTTCTGATTTAAATAATTGGCAAAATACATAAATAGTCACAAGACTTTATAATGACAGTTTATCAATAATTTAATTACACAAAAATTTAGTAACGCTAATTGTGTCTCCATATTTTTTAAACACGTTTCTAAGTAAAACTTAAATTTTTGCATGCAAAGTCTTGTGACCTAAAATCATTTTTCAATTTTTTTTAAATTAAAATGTGTTTCTAAGTGAGGGTTTTAGCATAGACCATTTTTGACTAACGTTATTTAAAAATTTTTCTTTAAAACTTCACCTTTTTATATAAAGTTTTGTGACCTTTTTCGTTTTTTGAAAGTATTTAGTAAAAACTTTTTCCATTTAAAAGTTATTACACTAAATGTTCTTCTGATTTAAATAATTGGCAAAATACATAAATAGTCACAAGACTTTATAATGACAGTTTATCAATAATTTAATTACACAAAAATTTAGTAACGCTAATTGTGTCTCCATATTTTTAAACACGTTTCCAAGTAAAACTTAAATTTTTGCATGCAAAGTCTTGTGACCTAAAATCATTTTCAATTTTTTTAAATTAAAATGTGTTTCTAAGTGAGGGTTTTAGCATAGACCATTTTTGACTAACGTTATTTAAAAATTTTTCTTTAAAACTTCACCTTTTTATATAAAGTTTTGTGACTTTTTTCGTTTTTTGAAAGTATTTAGTAAAAAACTTTTTCCATTTAAAAGTTATTACACTAAATGTTCTTCTGATTTAAATAATTGGCAAAATACATGAATAGTCACAAGACTTTATAATGACAGTTTATCAATAATTTAATTACACAAAAATTTAGTAACGCTAATTGTGTCTCCATATTTTTAAACACGTTTCCAAGTAAAACTTAAATTTTTTGCATGCAAAGTCTTGTGACCTAAAATCATTTTTCAATTTTTTTAAATTAAAATGTGTTTCTAAGTGAGGGTTTTAGCATAGACCATTTTTGACTAACGTTATTTAAAAATTTTTCTTTAAAACTTCACCTTTTTATATAAAGTTTTGTGACCTTTTTCGTTTTTTGAAAGTATTTAGTAAAAAACTTTTTCCATTTAAAAGTTATTACACTAAATGTTCTTCTGATTTAAATAATTGGCAAAATACATAAATAGTCACAAGACTTTATAATGACAGTTTATCAATAATTTAATTACACAAAAATTTAGTAACGCTAATTGTGTCTCCATATTTTTTAAACACGTTTCCAAGTAAAACTTAAATTTTTTGCATGCAAAGTCTTGTGACCTAAAATCATTTTTCAATTTTTTTTAAATTAAAATGTGTTTCTAAGTGAGGGTTTTAGCATAGACCATTTTTGACTAACGTTATTTAAAAATTTTTCTTTAAAACTTCACCTTTTTTATATAAAGTTTTGTGACCTTTTTCGTTTTTTGAAAGTATTTAGTAAAAACTTTTTCCATTTAAAAGTTATTACACTAAATGTTCTTCTGATTTAAATAATTGGCAAAATACATAAATAGTCACAAGACTTTATAATGACAGTTTATCAATAATTTAATTACACAAAAATTTAGTAACGCTAATTGTGTCTCCATATTTTTTAAACACGTTTCCAAATAAAACTTAAATTTTTTGCATGCAAAGTCTTGTGACCTAAAATCATTTTTCAATTTTTTTTAAATTAAAATGTGTTTCTAAGTGAGGGTTTTAGCATAGAGCATTTTTGACTAACGTTATTTAAAAATTTTTTTTTAAAACTTCACCTTTTTTATATAAAGTTTTGTGACCTTTTTCGTTTTTTGAAAGTATTTAGTAAAAACTTTTTCCATTTAAAAGTTATTACACTAAATGTTCTTCTGATTTAAATAATTGGCAAAATACATAAATAGTCACAAGACTTTATAATGACAGTTTATCAATAATTTAATTACACAAAAATTTAGTAACGCTAATTGTGTCTCCATATTTTTAAACACGTTTCCAAGTAAAACTTAAATTTTTGCATGCAAAGTCTTGTGACCTAAAATCATTTTTCAATTTTTTTTAAATTAAAATGTGTTTCTAAGTGAGGGTTTTAGCATAGACCATTTTGACTAACGTTATTTAAAAATTTTTCTTTAAAACTTCACCTTTTTATATAAAGTTTTGTGACCTTTTTCGTTTTTGAAAGTATTTAGTAAAAACTTTTTCCATTTAAAAGTTATTACACTAAATGTTCTTCTGATTTAAATAATTGGCAAAATACATAAATAGTCACAAGACTTTATAATGACAGTTTATCAATAATTTAATTACACAAAAATTTAGTAACGCTAATTGTGTCTCCATATTTTTAAACACGTTTCCAAGTAAAACTTAAATTTTTGCATGCAAAGTCTTGTGACCTAAAATCATTTTTCAATTTTTTTTAAATTAAAATGTGTTTCTAAGTGAGGGTTTTAGCATAGACCATTTTTGACTAACGTTATTTAAAAATTTTTCTTTAAAACTTCACCTTTTTATATAAAGTTTTGTGACCTTTTTCGTTTTTTGAAAGTATTTAGTAAAAAACTTTTTCCATTTAAAAGTTATTACACTAAATGTTCTTCTGATTTAAATAATTGGCAAAATACATAAATAGTCACAAGACTTTATAATGACAGTTTATCAATAATTTAATTACACAAAAATTTAGTAACGCTAATTGTGTCTCCATATTTTTTAAACACGTTTCCAAGTAAAACTTAAATTTTTGCATGCAAAGTCTTGTGACCTAAAATCATTTTTCAATTTTTTTAAATTAAAATGTGTTTCTAAGTGAGGGTTTTAGCATAGACCATTTTTGACTAACGTTATTTAAAAATTTTTCTTTAAAACTTCACCTTTTTATATAAAGTTTTGTGACCTTTTTCGTTTTTTGAAAGTATTTAGTAAAAAACTTTTTCCATTTAAAAGTTATTACACTAAATGTTCTTCTGATTTAAATAATTGGCAAAATACATAAATAGTCACAAGACTTTATAATGACAGTTTATCAATAATTTAATTACACAAAAATTTAGTAACGCTAATTGTGTCTCCATATTTTTAAACACGTTTCCAAGTAAAACTTAAATTTTTTGCATGCAAAGTCTTGTGACCTAAAATCATTTTTCAATTTTTTTTAATTAAAATGTGTTTCTAAGTGAGGGTTTTAGCATAGACCATTTTTGACTAACGTTATTTAAAATTTTTCTTTAAAACTTCACCTTTTTATATAAAGTTTTGTGACCTTTTTCGTTTTTGAAAGTATTTAGTAAAAACTTTTTCCATTTAAAAGTTATTACACTAAATGTTCTTCTGATTTAAATAATTGGCAAAATACATAAATAGTCACAAGACTTTATAATGACAGTTTATCAATAATTTAATTACACAAAAATTTAGTAACGCTAATTGTGTCTCCATATTTTTAAACACGTTTCCAAGTAAAACTTAAATTTTTGCATGCAAAGTCTTGTGACCTAAAATCATTTTTCAATTTTTTTAAATTAAAATGTGTTTCTAAGTGAGGGTTTTAGCATAGACCATTTTTGACTAACGTTATTTAAAAATTTTTCTTTAAAACTTCACCTTTTTATATAAAGTTTTGTGACCTTTTTCGTTTTTTGAAAGTATTTAGTAAAAACTTTTTCCATTTAAAAGTTATTACACTAAATGTTCTTCTGATTTAAATAATTGGCAAAATACATAAATAGTCACAAGACTTTATAATGACAGTTTATCAATAATTTAATTACACAAAAATTTAGTAACGCTAATTGTGTCTCCATATTTTTTAAACACGTTTCCAAGTAAAACTTAAATTTTTGCATGCAAAGTCTTGTGACCTAAAATCATTTTTCAATTTTTTTTAAATTAAAATGTGTTTCTAAGTGAGGGTTTTAGCATAGACCATTTTTGACTAACGTTATTTAAAAATTTTTCTTTAAAACTTCACCTTTTTTATATAAAGTTTTGTGACCTTTTTCGTTTTTGAAAGTATTTAGTAAAAAACTTTTTCCATTTAAAAGTTATTACACTAAATGTTCTTCTGATTTAAATAATTGGCAAAATACATAAATAGTCACAAGACTTTATAATGACAGTTTATCAATAATTTAATTACACAAAAATTTAGTAACGCTAATTGTGTCTCCATATTTTTAAACACGTTTCCAAGTAAAACTTAAATTTTTGCATGCAAAGTCTTGTGACCTAAAATCATTTTTCAATTTTTTTTTAATTAAAATGTGTTTCTAAGTGAGGGTTTTAGCATAGACCATTTTTGACTAACGTTATTTAAAAATTTTTCTTTAAAACTTCACCTTTTTATATAAAGTTTTGTGACCTTTTTCGTTTTTTGAAAGTATTTAGTAAAAACTTTTTCCATTTAAAAGTTATTACACTAAATGTTCTTCTGATTTAAATAATTGGCAAAATACATAAATAGTCACAAGACTTTATAATGACAGTTTATCAATAATTTAATTACACAAAAATTTAGTAACGCTAATTGTGTCTCCATATTTTTTAAACACGTTTCCAAGTAAAACTTAAATTTTTGCATGCAAAGTCTTGTGACCTAAAATCATTTTTCAATTTTTTTAAATTAAAATGTGTTTCTAAGTGAGGGTTTTAGCATAGACCATTTTTGACTAACGTTATTTAAAAATTTTTCTTTAAAACTTCACCTTTTTATATAAAGTTTTGTGACCTTTTCGTTTTTTGAAAGTATTTAGTAAAAAACTTTTTCCATTTAAAAGTTATTACACTAAATGTTCTTCTGATTTAAATAATTGGCAAAATACATAAATAGTCACAAGACTTTATAATGACAGTTTATCAATAATTTAATTACACAAAAATTTAGTAACGCTAATTGTGTCTCCATATTTTTTAAACACGTTTCCAAGTAAAACTTAAATTTTTGCATGCAAAGTCTTGTGACCTAAAATCATTTTTCAATTTTTTTAAATTAAAATGTGTTTCTAAGTGAGGGTTTTAGCATAGACCATTTTTGACTAACGTTATTTAAAAATTTTTCTTTAAAACTTCACCTTTTTATATAAAGTTTTGTGACCTTTTTCGTTTTTGAAAGTATTTAGTAAAAAACTTTTTCCATTTAAAAGTTATTACACTAAATGTTCTTCTGATTTAAATAATTGGCAAAATACATAAATAGTCACAAGACTTTATAATGACAGTTTATCAATAATTTAATTACACAAAAATTTAGTAACGCTAATTGTGTCTCCATATTTTTTAAACACGTTTCCAAATAAAACTTAAATTTTTGCATGCAAAGTCTTGTGACCTAAAATCATTTTTCAATTTTTTTAAATTAAAATGTGTTTCTAAGTGAGGGTTTTAGCATAGACCATTTTTGACTAACGTTATTTAAAAATTTTTCTTTAAAACTTCACCTTTTTATATAAAGTTTTGTGACCTTTTTCGTTTTTGAAAGTATTTAGTAAAAAACTTTTTCCATTTAAAAGTTATTACACTAAATGTTCTTCTGATTTAAATAATTGGCAAAATACATAAATAGTCACAAGACTTTATAATGACAGTTTATCAATAATTTAATTACACAAAAATTTAGTAACGCTAATTGTGTCTCCATATTTTTTAAACACGTTTCCAAGTAAAACTTAAATTTTTGCATGCAAAGTCTTGTGACCTAAAATCATTTTTCAATTTTTTTAAATTAAAATGTGTTTCTAAGTGAGGGTTTTAGCATAGACCATTTTTGACTAACGTTATTTAAAAATTTTTCTTTAAAACTTCACCTTTTTATATAAAGTTTTGTGACCTTTTTCGTTTTTGAAAGTATTTAGTAAAAAACTTTTTCCATTTAAAAGTTATTACACTAAATGTTCTTCTGATTTAAATAATTGGCAAAATACATAAATAGTCACAAGACTTTATAATGACAGTTTATCAATAATTTAATTACACAAAAATTTAGTAACGCTAATTGTGTCTCCATATTTTTTAAACACGTTTCTAAGTAAAACTTAAATTTTTGCATGCAAAGTCTTGTGACCTAAAATCATTTTTCAATTTTTTTAAATTAAAATGTGTTTCTAAGTGAGGGTTTTAGCATAAACCATTTTTGACTAACGTTATTTAAAAATTTTTCTTTAAAACTTCACCTTTTTATATAAAGTTTTGTGACCTTTTTCGTTTTTGAAAGTATTTAGTAAAAAACTTTTTCCATTTAAAAGTTATTACACTAAATGTTCTTCTGATTTAAATAATTGGCAAAATACATAAATAGTCACAAGACTTTATAATGACAGTTTATCAATAATTTAATTACACAAAAATTTAGTAACGCTAATTGTGTCTCCATATTTTTAAACACGTTTCCAAGTAAAACTTAAATTTTTGCATGCAAAGTCTTGTGACCTAAAATCATTTTTCAATTTTTTTTAAATTAAAATGTGTTTCTAAGTGAGGGTTTTAGCATAGACCATTTTTGACTAACGTTATTTAAAAATTTTTCTTTAAAACTTCACCTTTTTATATAAAGTTTTGTGACCTTTTTCGTTTTTGAAAGTATTTAGTAAAAAACTTTTTCCATTTAAAAGTTATTACACTAAATGTTCTTCTGATTTAAATAATTGGCAAAATACATAAATAGTCACAAGACTTTATAATGACAGTTTATCAATAATTTAATTACACAAAAATTTAGTAACGCTAATTGTGTCTCCATATTTTTAAACACGTTTCCAAGTAAAACTTAAATTTTTGCATGCAAAGTCTTGTGACCTAAAATCATTTTTCAATTTTTTTTAAATTAAAATGTGTTTCTAAGTGAGGGTTTTAGCATAGACCATTTTTGACTAACGTTATTTAAAAATTTTCTTTAAAACTTCACCTTTTTATATAAAGTTTTGTGACCTTTTTCGTTTTTTGAAAGTATTTAGTAAAAAACTTTTTCCATTTAAAAGTTATTACACTAAATGTTCTTCTGATTTAAATAATTGGCAAAATACATAAATAGTCACAAGACTTTATAATGACAGTTTATCAATAATTTAATTACACAAAAATTTTAACTAATGATTTTTAAACACGTTTCTAAGTAAAACTTAAATTTTTGCATGCAAAGTCTTGTGACCTAAAATCATTTTTCAAATTTTTTTTATTAAAATGTGTTTCTAAGTGAGGGTTTTAGCATAAACCATTTTGACTAACGTTATTTAGAAAATTTGTGTCTAAAACTTAACCTTTTTATATAAAGTTTTGTGACCTTTTTCGTTTTTGAAAGTATTTAGTAAAAACTTTTTCCATTTAAAAGTTATTACACTAAATGTTCTTCTGATTTAAATAATTGGCAAAATACATTGATAGTCACAAGACTTTATAATGACAGTTTATCAATAATTTAATTACACAAAAATTTAGTAACGCTAATTGTGTCTCCATATTTTTAAACACGTTTCCAAGTAAAACTTAAATTTTTGCATGCAAAGTCTTGTGACCTAAAATCATTTTTCAATTTTTTTAATTAAAATGTGTTTCTAAGTGAGGGTTTTAGCATAGACCATTTTTGACTAACGTTATTTAAAAATGTTTCTTTAAAACTTCACCTTTTTATATAAAGTTTTGTGACCTTTTTCGTTTTTGAAAGTATTTAGTAAAAAACTTTTTCCATTTAAAAGTTATTACACTAAATGTTCTTCTGATTTAAATAATTGGCAAAATACATAAATAGTCACAAGACTTTATAATGACAGTTTATCAATAATTTAATTACACAAAAATTTAGTAACGCTAATTGTGTCTCCATATTTTTAAACACGTTTCCAAGTAAAACTTAAATTTTTGCATGCAAAGTCTTGTGACCTAAAATCATTTTTCAATTTTTTTTTAATTAAAATGTGTTTCTAAGTGAGGGTTTTAGCATAGACCATTTTTGACTAACGTTATTTAAAAATTTTTCTTTAAAACTTCACCTTTTTATATAAAGTTTTGTGACCTTTTTCGTTTTTGAAAGTATTTAGTATAAAACTTTTTCCATTTAAAAGTTATTACACTAAATGTTCTTCTGATTTAAATAATTGGCAAAATACATAAATAGTCACAAGACTTTATAATGACAGTTTATCAATAATTTAATTACACAAAAATTTAGTAACGCTAATTGTGTCTCCATATTTTTTAAACACGTTTCCAAATAAAACTTAAATTTTTGCACGCAGTCTTGTGACCTAAAATCATTTTTCAATTTTTTTAAAATTAAAATGTGTTTCTAAGTGAGGGTTTTAGCATAGACCATTTTTGAATAACGTTATTTAAAAATTTTTTTTAAAACTTCACCTTTTTATATAAAGTTTTGTGACCTTTTTCGTTTTTGAAAGTATTTAGTAAAAAACTTTTTCCATTTAAAAGTTATTACACTAAATGTTCTTCTGATTTAAATAATTGGCAAAATACATAAATAGTCACAAGACTTTATAATGACAGTTTATCAATAATTTAATTACACAAAAATTTAGTAACGCTAATTGTGTCTCCATATTTTTAAAGACGTTTTCAAGTAAAACTTAAATTTTTGCATGCAAAGTCTTGTGACCTAAAATCATTTTTCAATTTTTTTTAAATTAAAATGTGTTTCTAAGTGAGTGTTTTAGCATAGACCATTTTTGACTAACGTTATTTAAAAATTTTTCTTTAAAACTTCACCTTTTTATATAAAGTTTTGTGACCTTTTTCGTTTTTTGAAAGTATTTAGTAAAAAACTTTTTCCATTTAAAAGTTATTACACTAAATGTTCTTCTGATTTAAATAATTGGCAAAATACATAAATAGTCACAAGACCTTATAATGACAGTTTATCAATAATTTAATTACACAAAAATTTAGTAACGCTAATTGAGTCTCCATATTTTTTAAACACGTTTCTAAGTAAAACTTAAATTTTTGCATGCAAAGTCTTGTGACCTAAAATCACTTTTCAATTTTTTTAAAATTAAAATGTGTTTCTAAGTGAGGGTTTTAGCATAAACTATTTTTGACTAACGTTATTTAAAAATTTTTCTTTAAAACTTCACCTTTTTATATAAAGTTTTGTGACCTTTTTCGTTTTTGAAAGTATTTAGTAAAAAACTTTTTCCATTTAAAAGTTATTACACTAAATGTTCTTCTGATTTAAATAATTGGCAAAATACATAAATAGTCACAAGACTTTATAATGACAGTTTATCAATAATTTAATTACACAAAAATTTAGTAACGCTAATTGTGTTTCCATATTTTTCAAACACGTTTCCAAGTAAAACTTAAATTTTTGCATGCAAAGTCTTGTGACCTAAAATCATTTTTCAATTTTTTTAAATTAAAATGTGTTTCTAAGTGAGGGTTTTAGCATAGACCATTTTTGACTAACGTTATTTAAAAATTTTTCTTTAAAATTTCACCTTTTTATATAAAGTTTTGTGACCTTTTTCGTTTTTGAAAGTATTTAGTAAAAACTTTTTCCATTTAAAAGTTATTACACTAAATGTTCTTCTGATTTAAATAATTGGCAAAATACATGAATAGTCACAAGACTTTATAATGACAGTTTATCAATAATTTAATTACACAAAAATTTAGTAACGCTAATTGTGTCTCCATATTTTTAAACACGTTTCCAAGTAAAACTTAAATTTTTGCATGCAAAGTCTTGTGACCTAAAATCATTTTTCAATTTTTTTAAATTAAAATGTGTTTCTAAGTGAGGGTTTTAGCATAGACCATTTTTGACTAACGTTATTTAAAAATTTTTCTTTAAAACTTCACCTTTTTATATAAAGTTTTGTGACCTTTTCCGTTTTTTGAAAGTATTTAGTAAAAAACTTTTTCCATTTAAAAGTTATTACACTAAATGTTCTTCTGATTTAAATAATTGGCAAAATACATAAATAGTCACAAGACTTTATAATGACAGTTTATCAATAATTTAATTACACAAAAATTTAGTAACGCTAATTGTGTCTCCATATTTTTTAAACACGTTTCTAAGTAAAACTTAAATTTTTGCATGCAAAGGCTTGTGACCTAAAATTATTTGTCAATTTTTTTTACTTAAAAGTGTTTCTAAGTGAGGGTTTTAGCATAAACTATTTTGGTAACGTTTCATAGAAAATTAGTGTCTAAAACTTAACTTTTTAATATAAAGTTTTGTGACCTTTTTCGTTTTTTGGAAGCATTTAGTAAAAACTTTTTCAATTTAAATTAGTTATTACTTTTACTAAATGTTCTTCTGATTTAAATAATTGGCAAAATACATTGATAGTCACAAGACCTTATAATGACAGTTTATCAATAATTTAATTACACAAAAATTTAGTAACGCTAATTGTGTCTCCATATTTTTAAACACGTTTCCAAATAAAACTTAAATTTTTGCACGCAGTCTTGTGACCTAAAATCATTTTTCAATTTTTTTAAAATTAAAATGTGTTTCTAAGTGAGGGTTTTAGCATAGAGCATTTTTGAATAACGTTATTAAAAATTTTTTTTTAAAACTTCACCTTTTTATATAAAGTTTTGTGACCTTTTTCGTTTTTGAAAGTATTTAGTAAAAACTTTTTTCATTTAAAAGTTATTACACTAAATGTTCTTCTGATTTAAATAATTGGCAAAATACATAAATAGTCACAAGACTTTATAATGACAGTTTATCAATAATTTAATTACACAAAAATTTAGTAACGCTAATTGTGTCTCCATATTTTTAAAGACGTTTTCAAGAAAACCTTAAATTTTTGCATGCAAAGTCTTGTGACCTAAAACCATTTTTCATTTTTTTTTAAATTAAAATGTGTTTCTAAGTGAGGGTTTTAGCATAGACCATTTTTGACTAACGTTATTTAAAAATGTTTCTTTAAAACTTCACCTTTTTATATAAAGTTTTGTGACCTTTTTCGTTTTTGAAAGTATTTAGTAAAAACTTTTTCCATTTAAAAGTTATTACACTAAATGTTCTTCTGATTTAAATAATTGGCAAAATACATAAATAGTCACAAGACTTTATAATGACAGTTTATCAATAATTTAATTACACAAAAATTTAGTAACGCTAATTGTGTCTCCATATTTTTAAACACGTTTCCAAGTAAAACTTAAATTTTTGCATGCAAAGTCTTGTGACCTAAAATCATTTTTCAATTTTTTTATTAAAATGTGTTTCTAAGTGAGGGTTTTAGCATAGAGCATTTTTGACTAACGTTATTTAAAAATTTTCTTTAAAACTTTACCTTTTTATATAAAGTTTTGTGACCTTTTTCGTTTTTTGAAAGTATTTAGTAAAAAACTTTTTCCATTTAAAAGTTATTACACTAAATGTTCTTCTGATTTAAATAATTGGCAAAATACATAAATAGTCACAAGACTTTATAATGACAGTTTATCAATAATTTAATTACACAAAAATTTTTTTTTAAACACGTTTCTAAGTAAAACTTAAATTTTTTCATGCAAAGTCTTGTGACCTAAAATCATTTTTCAATTTTTTTTAATTAAAATGTGTTTCTAAGTGAGGGTTTTAGCATTGACCATTTTTGACTAACGTTATTTAAAAATTTTTCTTTAAAACTTCACCTTTTTATATAAAGTTTTGTGACCTTTTCGTTTTTTGAAAGTATTTAGTATAAAACTTTTTCCATTTAAAAGTTATTACACTAAATGTTCTTCTGATTTAAATAATTGGCAAAATACATGAATAGTCACAAGACTTTATAATGACAGTTTATCAATAATTTAATTACACAAAAATTTAGTAACGCTAATTGTGTCTCCATATTTTTAAACACGTTTCCAAATAAAACTTAAATTTTTGCACGCAGTCTTGTGACCTAAAATCATTTTTCAATTTTTTTTAATTAAAATGTGTTTCTAAGTGAGGGTTTTAGCATAGAGCATTTTTGAATAACGTTATTAAAAATTTTTTTTAAAACTTCATCTTTTTATATAAAGTTTTGTGACCTTTTTCGTTTTTGAAAGTATTTAGTAAAAAACTTTTTCCATTTAAAAGTTATTACACTAAATGTTCTTCTGATTTAAATAATTGGCAAAATACATAAATAGTCACAAGACTTTATAATGACAGTTTATCAATAATTTAATTACACAAAAATTTAGTAACGCTAATTGTGTCTCCATATTTTTAAACGACGTTTTCAAGAAAACCTTAAATTTTTGCATGCAAAGTCTTGTGACCTAAAACCATTTTTCATTTTTTTTAAATTAAAATGTGTTTCTAAGTGAGGGTTTTAGCATAGACCATTTTTGACTAACGTTATTTAAAAATGTTTCTTTAAAACTTCACCTTTTTATATAAAGTTTTGTGACCTTTTTCGTTTTTTGAAAGTATTTAGTAAAAACTTTTTCCATTTAAAAGTTATTACACTAAATGTTCTTCTGATTTAAATAATTGGCAAAATACATAAATAGTCACAAGACTTTATAATGACAGTTTATCAATAATTTAATTACACAAAAATTTAGTAACGCTAATTGTGTCTCCATATTTTTAAACACGTTTCCAAGTAAAACTTAAATTTTTGCATGCAAAGTCTTGTGACCTAAAATCACTTTTCATTTTTTTTTAAATTAAAATGTGTTTCTAAGTGAGGGTTTTAGCATAGACCATTTTTGACTAACGTTATTTAAAAATTTTTCTTTAAAACTTCACCTTTTTATATAAAGTTTTGTGACCTTTTTCGTTTTTGAAAGTATTTAGTAAAAAACTTTTTCCATTTAAAAGTTATTACACTAAATGTTCTTCTGATTTAAATAATTGGCAAAATACATGAATAGTCACAAGACTTTATAATGACAGTTTATCAATAATTTAATTACACAAAAATTTAGTAACGCTAATTGTGTCTCCATATTTTTAAACACGTTTCCAAGTAAAACTTAAATTTTTGCATGCAAAGTCTTGTGACCTAAAATCATTTTTCAATTTTTTTTTTTTAAAATGTGTTTCTAAGTGAGGGTTTTAGCATAGAGCATTTTTGACTAACGTTATTTAAAAATTTTCTTTAAAACTTTACCTTTTTATATAAAGTTTTGTGACCTTTTCGTTTTTGAAAGTATTTAGTAAAAACTTTTTCCATTTAAAAGTTATTACACTAAATGTTCTTCTGATTTAAATAATTGGCAAAATACATAAATAGTCACAAGACTTTATAATGACAGTTTATCAATAATTTAATTACACAAAAATTTTTAAACACGTTTCTAAGTAAAACTTAAATTTTATCATGCAAAGTCTTGTGACCTAAAATCATTTTTCAATTTTTTTTAATTAAAATGTGTTTCTAAGTGAGGGTTTTAGCATTGACCATTTTTGACTAACGTTATTTAAAAATTTTTCTTTAAAACTTCACCTTTTTATATAAAGTTTTGTGACCTTTTTCGTTTTTGAAAGTATTTAGTATAAAACTTTTTCCATTTAAAAGTTATTACACTAAATGTTCTTCTGATTTAAATAATTGGCAAAATACATGAATAGTCACAAGACTTTATAATGACAGTTTATCAATAATTTAATTACACAAAAATTTAGTAACGCTAATTGTGTCTCCATATTTTTAAACACGTTTCCAAATAAAACTTAAATTTTTGCACGCAGTCTTGTGACCTAAAATCATTTTTCAATTTTTTTAAAATTAAAATGTGTTTCTAAGTGAGGGTTTTAGCATAGAGCATTTTTGAATAACGTTATTAAAAATTTTTTTTAAAACTTCATCTTTTTATATAAAGTTTTGTGACCTTTTTCGTTTTTGAAAGTATTTAGTAAAAAACTTTTTTCATTTAAAAGTTATTACACTAAATGTTCTTCTGATTTAAATAATTGGCAAAATACATAAATAGTCACAAGACTTTATAATGACAGTTTATCAATAATTTAATTACACAAAAATTTAGTAACGCTAATTGTGTCTCCATATTTTTTAAAGACGTTTTCAAGAAAACCTTAAATTTTTGCATGCAAAGTCTTGTGACCTAAAACCATTTTTCATTTTTTTTAAAATTAAAATGTGTTTCTAAGTGAGTGTTTTAGCATAGACCATTTTTGACTAACGTTATTTAAAAATGTTTCTTTAAAACTTCACCTTTTTTATATAAAGTTTTGTGACCTTTTTCGTTTTTTGAAAGTATTTAGTAAAAACTTTTTCCATTTAAAAGTTATTACACTAAATGTTCTTCTGATTTAAATAATTGGCAAAATACATAAATAGTCACAAGACTTTATAATGACAGTTTATCAATAATTTAATTACACAAAAATTTAGTAACGCTAATTGTGTCTCCATATTTTTTAAACACGTTTCTAAGTAAAACTTAAATTTTTGCATGCAAAGTCTTGTGACCTAAAATCACTTTTCAATTTTTTAAAATTAAAATGTGTTTCTAAGTGAGGGTTTTAGCATAGACCATTTTTGACTAACGTTATTTAAAAATTTTTCTTTAAAACTTCACCTTTTTATATAAAGTTTTGTGACCTTTTTCGTTTTTGAAAGTATTTAGTAAAAAACTTTTTCCATTTAAAAGTTATTACACTAAATGTTCTTCTGATTTAAATAATTGGCAAAATACTTAAATAGTCACAAGACTTTATAATGACAGTTTATAAATAATTTAATTACACAAAAATTCAGTAACGCTAATTGTGTTTCCATACTTTTTCAAACACGTTTCCAAGTAAAACTTAAATTTTTGCATGCAAAGTCTTGTGACCTAAAATCATTTTTCAATTTTTTTAAATTAAAATGTGTTTCTAAGTGAGGGTTTTAGCATAGACCATTTTTGACTAACGTTATTTAAAAATTTTTCTTTAAAACTTCACCTTTTTATATAAAGTTTTGTGACCTTTTTCGTTTTTGAAAGTATTTAGTAAAAAACTTTTTCCATTTAAAAGTTATTACACTAAATGTTCTTCTGATTTAAATAATTGGCAAAATACATGAATAGTCACAAGACTTTATAATGACAGTTTATCAATAATTTAATTACACAAAAATTTAGTAACGCTAATTGTGTCTCCATATTTTTAAACACGTTTCCAAGTAAAACTTAAATTTTTGCATGCAAAGTCTTGTGACCTAAAATCATTTTTCAATTTTTTTTAAATTAAAATGTGTTTCTAAGTGAGGGTTTTAGCATAGAGCATTTTTGACTAACGTTATTTAAAAATTTTCTTTAAAACTTTACCTTTTTATATAAAGTTTTGTGACCTTTTTCGTTTTTTGAAAGTATTTAGTAAAAAACTTTTTCCATTTAAAAGTTATTACACTAAATGTTCTTCTGATTTAAATAATTGGCAAAATACATAAATAGTCACAAGACTTTATAATGACAGTTTATCAATAATTTAATTACACAAAAATTTTTAAACACGTTTCTAAGTAAAACTTAAATTTTTGCATGCAAAGTCTTGTGACCTAAAATCATTTTTCAATTTTTTTTAAATTAAAATGTGTTTCTAAGTGAGGGTTTTAGCATAGACTTTTGACTAACGTTATTTAAAAATTTTTCTTTAAAACTTCACCTTTTTTATATAAAGTTTTGTGACCTTTTTCGTTTTTTGAAAGTATTTAGTAAAAAACTTTTTCCATTTAAAAGTTATTACACTAAATGTTCTTCTGATTTAAATAATTGGTAAAATACATAAATAGTCACAAGACTTTATAATGACAGTTTATCAATAATTTAATTACACAAAAATTTTTAAACACGTTTCTAAGTAAAACTTGAAATTTTGCATGCAAAGGCTTGTGACCTAATTTTATTTGTCAAAATTTTTTGTTTCTTAAAAGTTTTTTCTAATTGAGAGTAGCTGCATAAACTATTTTGGTAAAGTTTCATAGAAAATTAGTGTCTAAAACTTAACTTTTTAAATGTAAAGTCTTGTGACCTTTTTCGTTTTTTTGGAAGCATTTTGTGAAAAACATTTTTCAATTGAGAATTATTACTTATTATACTAAATGTTCTTCTGATTTAAATAATTGGCAAAATACATTGATAGTCACAAGACCTTATAATGACAGTTTATCAATAATTTAATTACACAAAAATTTAGTAACGCTAATTGTGTCTCCATATTTTTAAACACGTTTTCAAGAAAAACTTAAATTTTTTGCATGCAAAGTCTTGTGACCTAAAACCATTTTTCATTTTTTTTTAATTAAAATGTGTTTCTAAGTGAGGGTTTTAGCATAGACCATTTTTGACTAACGTTATTTAAAAATGTTTCTTTAAACTTTACCTTTTTTAAATAAAGTTTTGTGACCTTTTTCGTTTTTTGAAAGTATTTAGTAAAAAACTTCTTCTATTTAAAAGTTATTACACTAAATGTTCTTCTGATTTAAATAATTGGCAAAATACATAAATAGTCACAAGACTTTATAATGACAGTTTATCAATAATTTAATTACACAAAAATTTAGTAACGCTAATTGTGTCTCCATATTTTTTAAACACGTTTCCAAGTAAAACTTAAATTTTTGCATGCAAAGTCTTGTGACCTAAAATCATTTTTCAATTTTTTTTAATTAAAATGTGTTTCTAAGTGAGGGTTTTAGCATTGACCATTTTTGACTAACGTTATTTAAAAATTTTTCTTTAAAACTTCACCTTTTTATATAAAGTTTTGTGACCTTTTTCGTTTTTGAAAGTATTTAGTATAAAACTTTTTCCATTTAAAAGTTATTACACTAAATGTTTTTCTGATTTAAATAATTGGCAAAATACATGAATAGTCACAAGACTTTATAATGACAGTTTATCAATAATTTAATTACACAAAAATTTAGTAACGCTAATTGTGTCTCCATATTTTTAAACACGTTTCCAAATAAAACTTAAATTTTTGAACGCAGTCTTGTGACCTAAAATCATTTTTCAATTTTTTTAAAATTAAAATGTGTTTCTAAGTGAGGGTTTTAGCATAGAGCATTTTTGAATAACGTTATTAAAAATTTTTTTTTAAAACTTCATCTTTTTATATAAAGTTTTGTGACCTTTTTCGTTTTTGAAAGTATTTAGTAAAAACTTTTTTCATTTAAAAGTTATTACACTAAATGTTCTTCTGATTTAAATAATTGGCAAAATACATAAATAGTCACAAGACTTTATAATGACAGTTTATCAATAATTTAATTACACAAAAATTTAGTAACGCTAATTGTGTCTCCATATTTTTTAAAGACGTTTTCAAGAAAACTTTAAATTTTTTGCATGCAAAGTCTTGTGACCTAAAACCATTTTTCATTTTTTTTTTAAATTAAAATGTGTTTCTAAGTGAGTGTTTTAGCATAGACCATTTTTGACTAACGTTATTTAAAAATGTTTCTTTAAAACTTCACCTTTTTATATACAGTTTTGTGACCTTTTTCGTTTTTGAAGTATTTAGTAAAAACTTTTTCCATTTAAAAGTTATTACACTAAATGTTCTT
The DNA here is from genome assembly GCA_030710515.1 of Abscondita cerata. NCBI lineage: Eukaryota > Metazoa > Arthropoda > Insecta > Coleoptera > Lampyridae > Abscondita > Abscondita cerata. Next base: position 315,937 of record JALBCR010004780.1, on the reverse strand, counting down.
CTGATTTAAATAATTGGCAAAATACATAAATAGTCACAAGACCTTATAATGACAGTTTATCAATAATTTAATTACCCAAAAATTTAGTAACGGTAATTGAGTCTCCATATTTTTTAAACACGTTTCTAAGTAAAACTTAAATTTTTTGCATGCAAAGTCTTGTGACCTAAAATCACTTTTCAATTTTTTTAAAATTAAAATGTGTTTCTAAGTGAGGGTTTTAGCATAAACTATTTTTGACTAACGTTATTTAAAAATTTTTCTTTAAAACTTAACCTTTTTATATAAAGTTTTGTGACCTTTTTCGTTTTTGAAAGTATTTAGTAAAAACTTTTTCCATTTAAAAGTTATTACACTAAATGTTCTTCTGATTTAAATAATTGGCAAAATACTTAAATAGTCACAAGACTTTATAATGACAGTTTATAAATAATTTAATTACACAAAAATTCAGTAACGCTAATTGTGTTTCCATACTTTTCAAACACGTTTCCAAGTAAAACTTAAATTTTTTGCATGCAAAGTCTTGTGACCTTAAATCATTTTTCAATTTTTTTTAAATTAAAATGTGTTTCTAAGTGAGGGTTTTAGCATAGACCATATTTGACTAACGTTATTTAAAAATTTTTCTTTAAAATTTCACCTTTTTATATAAAGTTTTGTGACTTTTTCGTTTTTGAAAGTATTTAGTAAAAAACTTTTTCCATTTAAAAGTTATTACACTAAATGTTCTTCTGATTTAAATAATTGGCAAAATACATGAATAGTCACAAGACTTTATAATGACAGTTTATCAATAATTTAATTACACAAAAATTTAGTAACGCTAATTGTGTCTCCATATTTTTAAACACGTTTCCAAGTAAAACTTAAATTTTTGCATGCAAAGTCTTGTGACCTAAAATCATTTTTCAATTTTTTTAAATTAAAATGTGTTTCTAAGTGAGGGTTTTAGCATAGACCATTTTTGACTAACGTTATTTAAAAATTTTTCTTTAAAACTTCACCTTTTTATATAAAGTTTTGTGACCTTTTCCGTTTTTGAAAGTATTTAGTTAAAAACTTTTTCCATTTAAAAGTTATTACACTAAATGTTCTTCTGATTTAAATAATTGGTAAAATACATAAATAGTCACAAGACTTTATAATGACAGTTTATCAATAATTTAATTACACAAAAATTTAGTAACGCTAATTGTGTCTCCATATTTTTAAACACGTTTCTAAGTAAAACTTGAAATTTTGCATGCAAAGGCTTGTGACCTAATTTTATTTGTCAAAATTTTTTGTTTCTTAAAAGTTTTTTCTAATTGAGAGTAGCTGCATAAACTATTTTGGTAAAGTTTCATAGAAAATTAGTGTCTAAAACTTAACTTTTTAAATGTAAAGTCTTGTGACCTTTTTCGTTTTTTGGAAGCATTTTGTGAAAAACATTTTTCAATTGAGAATTATTACTTATTATACTAAATGTTCTTCTGATTTAAATAATTGGCAAAATACATTGATAGTCACAAGACCTTATAATGACAGTTTATCAATAATTTAATTACACAAAAATTTAGTAACGCTAATTGTGTCTCCATATTTTTAAACACGTTTCCAAATAAAACTTAAATTTTTTAACGCAGTCTTGTGACCTAAAATCATTTTTCAATTTTTTTAAAATTAAAATGTGTTTCTAAGTGAGGGTTTTAGCATAGAGCATTTTTGAATAACGTTATTAAAAATTTTTTTTTAAAACTTCATCTTTTTATATAAAGTTTTGTGACCTTTTTCGTTTTTGAAAGTATTTAGTAAAAACTTTTTCATTTAAAAGTTATTACACTAAATGTTCTTCTGATTTAAATAATTGGCAAAATACATAAATAGTCACAAGACTTTATAATGACAGTTTATCAATAATTTAATTACACAAAAATTTAGTAACGCTAATTGTGTCTCCATATTTTTTAAAGACGTTTTCAAGAAAACCTTAAATTTTTGCATGCAAAGTCTTGTGACCTAAAACCATTTTTCATTTTTTTTAAATTAAAATGTGTTTCTAAGTGAGTGTTTTAGCATAGACCATTTTTGACTAACGTTATTTAAAAATGTTTCTTTAAAACTTCACCTTTTTATATACAGTTTTGTGACCTTTTTCGTTTTTGAAAGTATTTAGTAAAAACTTTTTCCATTTAAAAGTTATTACACTAAATGTTCTTCTGATTTAAATAATTGGCAAAATACATAAATAGTCACAAGACTTTATAATGACAGTTTATCAATAATTTAATTACACAAAAATTTAGTAACGCTAATTGTGTCTCCATATTTTTTAAACACGTTTCCAAGTAAAACTTAAATTTTTGCATGCAAAGTCATGTGACCTAAAATCATTTTTCAATTTTTTTTTATTAAAATGTGTTACTAAGTGAGGGTTTTAGCATAGAGCATTTTTGACTAACGTTATTTAAAAAATTTTCTTTAAAACTTTACCTTTTTTATATAAAGTTTTGTGACCTTTTTCGTTTTTTGAAAGTATTTAGTAAAAAACTTTTTCCATTTAAAAGTTATTACACTAAATGTTTTTCTGATTTAAATAATTGGCAAAATACATAAATAGTCACAAGACTTTATAATGACAGTTTATCAATAATTTAATTACACAAAAATTTTTAAACACGTTTCTAAGTAAAACTTAATTTTTATCATGCAAAGTCTTGTGACCTAAAATCATTTTTCAATTTTTTTTTAATTAAAATGTGTTTCTAAGTGAGGGTTTTAGCATTGACCATTTTTGACTAACGTTATTTAAAAATTTTTCTTTAAAACTTCACCTTTTTTATATAAAGTTTTGTGACCTTTTTCGTTTTTTGAAAGTATTTAGTATAAAACTTTTTCCATTTAAAAGTTATTACACTAAATGTTTTTCTGATTTAAATAATTGGCAAAATACATGAATAGTCACAAGACTTTATAATAACAGTTTATCAATAATTTAATTACACAAAAATTTAGTAACGCTAATTGTGTCTCCATATTTTTAAACACGTTTCCAAATAAAACTTAAATTTTTGAACGCAGTCTTGTGACCTAAAATCATTTTTCAATTTTTTTTAATTAAAATGTGTTTCTAAGTGAGGGTTTTAGCATAGAGCATTTTTGAATAACGTTATTAAAAATTTTTTTTTAAAACTTCATCTTTTTATATAAAGTTTTGTGACCTTTTTCGTTTTTGAAAGTATTTAGTAAAAAACTTTTTCATTTAAAAGTTATTACACTAAATGTTCTTCTGATTTAAATAATTGGCAAAATACATAAATAGTCACAAGACTTTATAATGACAGTTTATCAATAATTTAATTACACAAAAATTTAGTAACGCTAATTGTGTCTCCATATTTTTAAAGACGTTTTCAAGAAAACCTTAAATTTTTGCATGCAAAGTCTTGTGACCTAAAACCATTTTTCATTTTTTTTAAATTAAAATGTGTTTCTAAGTGAGGGTTTTAGCATAGACCATTTTTGACTAACGTTATTTAAAAATGTTTCTTTAAACTTCACCTTTTTATATAAAGTTTTGTGACCTTTTTCGTTTTTGAAAGTATTTAGTAAAAACTTTTTCCATTTAAAAGTTATTACACTAAATGTTCTTCTGATTTAAATAATTGGCAAAATACATTGATAGTCACAAGACCTTATAATGACAGTTTATCAATAATTTAATTACACAAAAATTTAGTAACGCTAATTGTGTCTCCATATTTTTAAACACGTTTCCAAGTAAAACTTAAATTTTTGCATGCAAAGTCTTGTGACCTAAAATCACTTTTCAGTTTTTTTTAATTAAAATGTGTTTCTAAGTGAGGGTTTTAGCATAGACCATTTTTGACTAACGTTATTTAAAAATTTTTCTTTAAAACTTCACCTTTTTATATAAAGTTTTGTGACCTTTTTCGTTTTTGAAAGTATTTAGTAAAAAACTTTTTCCATTTAAAAGTTATTACACTAAATGTTCTTCTGATTTAAATAATTGGCAAAATACATGAATAGTCACAAGACTTTATAATGACAGTTTATCAATAATTTAATTACACAAAAATTTAGTAACGCTAATTGTGTCTCCATATTTTTAAACACGTTTCCAAGTAAAACTTAAATTTTTGCATGCAAAGTCTTGTGACCTAAAATCATTTTTCAATTTTTTTTTTTTAAATGTGTTACTAAGTGAGGGTTTTAGCATAGAGCATTTTTGACTAACGTTATTTAAAAATTTTCTTTAAAACTTTACCTTTTTATATAAAGTTTTGTGACCTTTTCGTTTTTGAAAGTATTTAGTAAAAAACTTTTTCCATTTAAAAGTTATTACACTAAATGTTTTTCTGATTTAAATAATTGGCAAAATACATAAATAGTCACAAGACTTTATAATGACAGTTTATCAATAATTTAATTACACAAAAATTTTTAAACACGTTTCTAAGTAAAACTTAATTTTTATCATGCAAAGTCTTGTGACCTAAAATCATTTTTCAATTTTTTTTAATTAAAATGTGTTTCTAAGTGAGGGTTTTAGCATTGACCATTTTTGACTAACGTTATTTAAAAATTTTTCTTTAAAACTTCACCTTTTTTATATAAAGTTTTGTGACCTTTTTCGTTTTTTGAAAGTATTTAGTATAAAACTTTTTCCATTTAAAAGTTATTACACTAAATGTTTTTCTGATTTAAATAATTGGCAAAATACATGAATAGTCACAAGACTTTATAATAACAGTTTATCAATAATTTAATTACACAAAAATTTAGTAACGCTAATTGTGTCTCCATATTTTTAAACACGTTTCCAAATAAAACTTAAATTTTTGCACGCAGTCTTGTGACCTAAAATCATTTTTCAATTTTTTTAAAATTAAAATGTGTTTCTAAGTGAGGGTTTTAGCATAGAGCATTTTTGAATAACGTTATTAAAAATTTTTTTTAAAACTTCATCTTTTTATATAAAGTTTTGTGACCTTTTTCGTTTTTGAAAGTATTTAGTAAAAAACTTTTTCATTTAAAAGTTATTACACTAAATGTTCTTCTGATTTAAATAATTGGCAAAATACATAAATAGTCACAAGACTTTATAATGACAGTTTATCAATAATTTAATTACACAAAAATTTAGTAACGCTAATTGTGTCTCCATATTTTTAAAGACGTTTTCAAGAAAACCTTAAATTTTTGCATGCAAAGTCTTGTGACCTAAAACCATTTTTCATTTTTTTTTAAAATTAAAATGTGTTTCTAAGTGAGTGTTTTAGCATAGACCATTTTTGACTAACGTTATTTAAAAATGTTTCTTTAAAACTTCACCTTTTTATATACAGTTTTGTGACCTTTTTCGTTTTTTGAAATATTTAGTAAAAAACTTTTTCCATTTAAAAGTTATTACACTAAATGTTCTTCTGATTTAAATAATTGGCAAAATACATAAATAGTCACAAGACCTTATAATGACAGTTTATCAATAATTTAATTACCCAAAAATTTAGTAACGGTAATTGAGTCTCCATATTTTTTAAACACGTTTCTAAGTAAAACTTAAATTTTTTGCATGCAAAGTCTTGTGACCTAAAATCACTTTTCAATTTTTTTAAAATTAAAATGTGTTTCTAAGTGAGGGTTTTAGCATAAACTATTTTTGACTAACGTTATTTAAAAATTTTTCTTTAAAACTTCACCTTTTTATATAAAGTTTTGTGACCTTTTTCGTTTTTGAAAGTATTTAGTAAAAACTTTTTCCATTTAAAAGTTATTACACTAAATGTTCTTCTGATTTAAATAATTGGCAAAATACTTAAATAGTCACAAGACTTTATAATGACAGTTTATAAATAATTTAATTACACAAAAATTCAGTAACGCTAATTGTGTTTCCATACTTTTCAAACACGTTTCCAAGTAAAACTTAAATTTTTTGCATGCAAAGTCTTGTGACCTAAAATCATTTTTCAATTTTTTTTAAATTAAAATGTGTTTCTAAGTGAGGGTTTTAGCATAGACCATTTTTGACTAACGTTATTTAAAAATTTTTCTTTAAAACTTCACCTTTTTATATAAAGTTTTGTGACCTTTTCGTTTTTTGAAAGTATTTAGTAAAAACTTTTTCCATTTAAAAGTTATTACACTAAATGTTCTTCTGATTTAAATAATTGGCAAAATACATGAATAGTCACAAGACTTTATAATGACAGTTTATCAATAATTTAATTACACAAAAATTTAGTAACGCTAATTGTGTCTCCATATTTTTAAACACGTTTCCAAGTAAAACTTAAATTTTTGCATGCAAAGTCTTGTGACCTAAAATCATTTTTCAATTTTTTTAAATTAAAATGTGTTACTAAGTGAGGGTTTTAGCATAGAGCATTTTTGACTAACGTTATTTAAAAATTTTCTTTAAAACTTTACCTTTTTATATAAAGTTTTGTGACCTTTTCGTTTTTTGAAAGTATTTAGTAAAAAACTTTTTCCATTTAAAAGTTATTACACTAAATGTTCTTCTGATTTAAATAATTGGCAAAATACATAAATAGTCACAAGACTTTATAATGACAGTTTATCAATAATTTAATTACACAAAAATTTTTAAACACGTTTCTAAGTAAAACTTAATTTTTATCATGCAAAGTCTTGTGACCTAAAATCATTTTTCAATTTTTTTTTAATTAAAATGTGTTTCTAAGTGAGGGTTTGACTAACGTTATTTAAAAATTTTTCTTTAAAACTTCACCTTTTTTATATAAAGTTTTGTGACCTTTTTCGTTTTTGAAAGTATTTAGTAAAAACTTTTTCCATTTAAAAGTTATTACACTAAATGTTCTTCTGATTTAAATAATTGGTAAAATACATAAATAGTCACAAGACTTTATAATGACAGTTTATCAATAATTTAATTACACAAAAATTTTTAAACACGTTTCTAAGTAAAACTTGAAATTTTGCATGCAAAGGCTTGTGACCTAATTTTATTTGTCAAAATTTTTGTTTCTTAAAAGTTTTTCTAATTGAGAGTAGCTGCATAAACTATTTTGGTAAAGTTTCATAGAAAATTAGTGTCTAAAACTTAACTTTTTAAATGTAAAGTCTTGTGACCTTTTTCGTTTTTTGGAAGCATTTTGTGAAAAACATTTTTCAATTGAGAATTATTACTTATTATACTAAATGTTCTTCTGATTTAAATAATTGGCAAAATACATTGATAGTCACAAGACCTTATAATGACAGTTTATCAATAATTTAATTACACAAAAATTTAGTAACGCTAATTGTGTCTCCATATTTTTAAAAGACGTTTTCAAGAAAAACTTAAATTTTTTGCATGCAAAGTCTTGTGACCTAAAACCATTTTTCATTTTTTTTTAATTAAAATGTGTTTCTAAGTGAGGGTTTTAGCATAGACCATTTTTGACTAACGTTATTTAAAAATGTTTCTTTAAACTTTACCTTTTTTAAATAAAGTTTTGTGACCTTTTTCGTTTTTTGAAAGTATTTAGTAAAAAACTTCTTCTATTTAAAAGTTATTACACTAAATGTTCTTCTGATTTAAATAATTGGCAAAATACATAAATAGTCACAAGACTTTATAATGACAGTTTATCAATAATTTAATTACACAAAAATTTAGTAACGCTAATTGTGTCTCCATATTTTTAAACACGTTTCCAAGTAAAACTTAAATTTTTGCATGCAAAGTCTTGTGACCTAAAATCATTTTTCAATTTTTTTTAATTAAAATGTGTTTCTAAGTGAGGGTTTTAGCATTGACCATTTTTGACTAACGTTATTTAAAAATTTTTCTTTAAAACTTCACCTTTTTTATATAAAGTTTTGTGACCTTTTTCGTTTTTTGAAAGTATTTAGTATAAAACTTTTTCCATTTAAAAGTTATTACACTAAATGTTTTTCTGATTTAAATAATTGGCAAAATACATGAATAGTCACAAGACTTTATAATAACAGTTTATCAATAATTTAATTACACAAAAATTTAGTAACGCTAATTGTGTCTCCATATTTTTTAAACACGTTTCCAAATAAAACTTAAATTTTTTGAACGCAGTCTTGTGACCTAAAATCATTTTTCAATTTTTTTTAAAATTAAAATGTGTTTCTAAGTGAGGGTTTTAGCATAGAGCATTTTTGAATAACGTTATTAAAAATTTTTTTTTTAAAACTTCATCTTTTTTATATAAAGTTTTGTGACCTTTTTCGTTTTTTGAAAGTATTTAGTAAAAAACTTTTTCATTTAAAAGTTATTACACTAAATGTTCTTCTGATTTAAATAATTGGCAAAATACATAAATAGTCACAAGACTTTATAATGACAGTTTATCAATAATTTAATTACACAAAAATTTAGTAACGCTAATTGTGTCTCCATATTTTTTAAAGACGTTTTCAAGAAAACTTTAAATTTTTTGCATGCAAAGTCTTGTGACCTAAAACCATTTTTCATTTTTTTTTTAAATTAAAATGTGTTTCTAAGTGAGTGTTTTAGCATAGACCATTTTTGACTAACGTTATTTAAAAATGTTTCTTTAAAACTTCACCTTTTTTATATACAGTTTTGTGACCTTTTTCGTTTTTTGAAGTATTTAGTAAAAAACTTTTTCCATTTAAAAGTTATTACACTAAATGTTCTTCTGATTTAAATAATTCTCAAAATACATAAATAGTCACAAGACCTTATAATGACAGTTTATTAATAATTTAATTACCCAAAAATTTAGTAACGGTAATTGAGTCTCCATATTTTTTAAACACGTTTCTAAGTAAAACTTAAATTTTTTGCATGCAAAGTCTTGTGACCTAAAATCACTTTTCAATTTTTTTAAAATTAAGATGTGTTTCTAAGTGAGGGTTTTAGCATAAACTATTTTTGACTAACGTTATTTAAAAATTTTTCTTTAAAACTTAACCTTTTTTATATAAAGTTTTGTGACCTTTTTCGTTTTTTGAAAGTATTTAGTAAAAAACTTTTTCCATTTAAAAGTTATTACACTAAATGTTCTTCTGATTTAAATAATTGGCAAAATACTTAAATAGTCACAAGACTTTATAATGACAGTTTATAAATAATTTAATTACACAAAAATTCAGTAACGCTAATTGTGTTTCCATACTTTTCAAACACGTTTCCAAGTAAAACTTAAATTTTTTGCATGCAAAGTCTTGTGACCTTAAATCATTTTTCAATTTTTTTTAAATTAAAATGTGTTTCTAAGTGAGGGTTTTAGCATAGACCATATTTGACTAACGTTATTTAAAAATTTTTCTTTAAAATTTCACCTTTTTTATATAAAGTTTTGTGACTTTTTTCGTTTTTTGAAAGTATTTAGTAAAAAACTTTTTCCATTTAAAAGTTATTACACTAAATGTTCTTCTGATTTAAATAATTGGCAAAATACATGAATAGTCACAAGACTTTATAATGACAGTTTATCAATAATTTAATTACACAAAAATTTAGTAACGCTAATTGTGTCTCCATATTTTTAAACACGTTTCCAAGTAAAACTTAAATTTTTGCATGCAAAGTCTTGTTACCTAAAATCATTTTTCAATTTTTTTTAAATTAAAATGTGTTTCTAAGTGAGGGTTTTAGCATAGACCATTTTTGACTAACGTTATTTAAAAATTTTTCTTTAAAACTTCACCTTTTTTATATAAAGTTTTGTGACCTTTTCCGTTTTTTGAAAGTATTTAGTTAAAAACTTTTTCCATTTAAAAGTTATTACACTAAATGTTCTTCTGATTTAAATAATTGGTAAAATACATAAATAGTCACAAGACTTTATAATGACAGTTTATCAATAATTTAATTACACAAAAATTTAGTAACGCTAATTGTGTCTCCATATTTTTTAAACACGTTTCTAAGTAAAACTTGAAATTTTGCATGCAAAGGCTTGTGACCTAATTTTATTTGTCAAAATTTTTTGTTTCTTAAAAGTTTTTTCTAATTGAGAGTAGCTGCATAAACTATTTTGGTAAAGTTTCATAGAAAATTAGTGTCTAAAACTTAACTTTTTAAATGTAAAGTCTTGTGACCTTTTTCGTTTTTTGGAAGCATTTTGTGAAAAACATTTTTCAATTGAGAATTATTACTTATTATACTAAATGTTCTTCTGATTTAAATAATAGGCAAAATACATTGATAGTCACAAGACCTTATAATGACAGTTTATCAATAATTTAATTACACAAAAATTTAGTAACGCTAATTGTGTCTCCATATTTTTTAAACACGTTTCCAAATAAAACTTAAATTTTTTTAACGCAGTCTTGTGACCTAAAATCATTTTTCAATTTTTTTTAAAATTAAAATGTGTTTCTAAGTGAGGGTTTTAGCATAGAGCATTTTTGAATAACGTTATTAAAAATTTTTTTTTTAAAACTTCATCTTTTTTATATAAAGTTTTGTGACCTTTTTCGTTTTTTGAAAGTATTTAGTAAAAAACTTTTTTCATTTAAAAGTTATTACACTAAATGTTCTTCTGATTTAAATAATTGGCAAAATACATAAATAGTCACAAGACTTTATAATGACAGTTTATCAATAATTTAATTACACAAAAATTTAGTAACGCTAATTGTGTCTCCATATTTTTTAAAGACGTTTTCAAGAAAACCTTAAATTTTTTGCATGCAAAGTCTCGTGACCTAAAACCATTTTTCATTTTTTTTTTAAATTAAAATGTGTTTCTAAGTGAGTGTTTTAGCATAGACCATTTTTGACTAACGTTATTTAAAAATGTTTCTTTAAAACTTCACCTTTTTTATATACAGTTTTGTGACCTTTTTCGTTTTTTGAAGTATTTAGTAAAAAACTTTTTCCATTTAAAAGTTATTACACTAAATGTTCTTCTGATTTAAATAATTGGCAAAATACATAAATAGTCACAAGACTTTATAATGACAGTTTATCAATAATTTAATTACACAAAAATTTAGTAACGCTAATTGTGTCTCCATATTTTTAAACACGTTTCCAAGTAAAACTTAAATTTTTGCATGCAAAGTCATGTGACCTAAAATCATTTTTCAATTTTTTTTATTAAAATGTGTTACTAAGTGAGGGTTTTAGCATAGAGCATTTTTGACTAACGTTATTTAAAAATTTTCTTTAAAACTTTACCTTTTTATATAAAGTTTTGTGACCTTTTTCGTTTTTGAAAGTATTTAGTAAAAAACTTTTTCCATTTAAAAGTTATTACACTAAATGTTTTTCTGATTTAAATAATTGGCAAAATACATAAATAGTCACAAGACTTTATAATGACAGTTTATCAATAATTTAATTACACAAAAATTTTTAAACACGTTTCTAAGTAAAACTTAATTTTTATCATGCAAAGTCTTGTGACCTAAAATCATTTTTCAATTTTTTTTAATTAAAATGTGTTTCTAAGTGAGGGTTTTAGCATTGACCATTTTTGACTAACGTTATTTAAAAATTTTTCTTTAAAACTTCACCTTTTTTATATAAAGTTTTGTGACCTTTTTCGTTTTTTGAAAGTATTTAGTATAAAACTTTTTCCATTTAAAAGTTATTACACTAAATGTTTTTCTGATTTAAATAATTGGCAAAATACATGAATAGTCACAAGACTTTATAATAACAGTTTATCAATAATTTAATTACACAAAAATTTAGTAACGCTAATTGTGTCTCCATATTTTTAAACACGTTTCCAAATAAAACTTAAATTTTTGAACGCAGTCTTGTGACCTAAAATCATTTTTCAATTTTTTTTAATTAAAATGTGTTTCTAAGTGAGGGTTTTAGCATAGAGCATTTTTGAATAACGTTATTAAAAATTTTTTTTTTAAAACTTCATCTTTTTATATAAAGTTTTGTGACCTTTTTCGTTTTTTGAAAGTATTTAGTAAAAAACTTTTTCATTTAAAAGTTATTACACTAAATGTTCTTCTGATTTAAATAATTGGCAAAATACATAAATAGTCACAAGACTTTATAATGACAGTTTATCAATAATTTAATTACACAAAAATTTAGTAACGCTAATTGTGTCTCCATATTTTTAAAGACGTTTTCAAGAAAACCTTAAATTTTTTGCATGCAAAGTCTTGTGACCTAAAACCATTTTTCATTTTTTTTTTAAATTAAAATGTGTTTCTAAGTGAGGGTTTTAGCATAGACCATTTTTGACTAACGTTATTTAAAAATGTTTCTTTAAACTTCACCTTTTTTATATAAAGTTTTGTGACCTTTTTCGTTTTTTGAAAGTATTTAGTAAAAAACTTCTTCCATTTAAAAGTTATTACACTAAATGTTCTTCTGATTTAAATAATTGGCAAAATACATTGATAGTCACAAGACCTTATAATGACAGTTTATCAATAATTTAATTACACAAAAATTTAGTAACGCTAATTGTGTCTCCATATTTTTTAAACACGTTTCCAAGTAAAACTTAAATTTTTTGCATGCAAAGTCTTGTGACCTACAATCACTTTTCAGTTTTTTTTTTAATTAAAATGTGTTTCTAAGTGAGGGTTTTAGCATAGACCATTTTTGACTAACGTTATTTAAAAATTTTTCTTTAAAACTTCACCTTTTTTATATAAAGTTTTGTGACCTTTTTCGTTTTTTGAAAGTATTTAATAAAAACTTTTCCATTTAAAACTTATTACACTAAATGTTCTTCTGATTTAAATAATTGGCAAAATACATGAATAGTCACAAGACTTTATAATGACAGTTTATCAATAATTTAATTACACAAAAATTTAGTAACGCTAATTGTGTCTCCATATTTTTTAAACACGTTTCCAAGTAAAACTTAAATTTTTGCATGCAAAGTCATGTGACCTAAAATCATTTTTCAATTTTTTTTTATTAAAATGTGTTACTAAGTGAGGGTTTTAGCATAGAGCATTTTTGACTAACGTTATTTAAAAAATTTTCTTTAAAACTTTACCTTTTTTATATAAAGTTTTGTGACCTTTTTCGTTTTTGAAAGTATTTAGTAAAAACTTTTTCCATTTAAAAGTTATTACACTAAATGTTTTTCTGATTTAAATAATTGGCAAAATACATAAATAGTCACAAGACTTTATAATGACAGTTTATCAATAATTTAATTACACAAAAATTTTTAAACACGTTTCTAAGTAAAACTTAATTTTTATCATGCAAAGTCTTGTGACCTAAAATCATTTTTCAATTTTTTTTAATTAAAATGTGTTTCTAAGTGAGGGTTTTAGCATTGACCATTTTTGACTAACGTTATTTAAAAATTTTTCTTTAAAACTTCACCTTTTTATATAAAGTTTTGTGACCTTTTTCGTTTTTGAAAGTATTTAGTATAAAACTTTTTCCATTTAAAAGTTATTACACTAAATGTTTTTCTGATTTAAATAATTGGCAAAATACATGAATAGTCACAAGACTTTATAATAACAGTTTATCAATAATTTAATTACACAAAAATTTAGTAACGCTAATTGTGTCTCCATATTTTTAAACACGTTTCCAAATAAAACTTAAATTTTTTGCACGCAGTCTTGTGACCTAAAATCATTTTTCAATTTTTTTTAAAATTAAAATGTGTTTCTAAGTGAGGGTTTTAGCATAGAGCATTTTTGAATCTCGTTATTAAAAATTTTTTTTAAAACTTCATCTTTTTTATATAAAGTTTTGTGACCTTTTTCGTTTTTGAAAGTATTTAGTAAAAAACTTTTTCATTTAAAAGTTATTACACTAAATGTTCTTCTGATTTAAATAATTGGCAAAATACATAAATAGTCACAAGACTTTATAATGACAGTTTATCAATAATTTAATTACACAAAAATTTAGTAACGCTAATTGTGTCTCCATATTTTTTAAAGACGTTTTCAAGAAAACCTTAAATTTTTTGCATGCAAAGTCTTGTGACCTAAAACCATTTTTCATTTTTTTAAAATTAAAATGTGTTTCTAAGTGAGTGTTTTAGCATAGACCATTTTTGACTAACGTTATTTAAAAATGTTTCTTTAAAACTTCACCTTTTTATATACAGTTTTGTGACCTTTTTCGTTTTTTGAAATATTTAGTAAAAACTTTTTCCATTTAAAAGTTATTACACTAAATGTTCTTCTGATTTAAATAATTGGCAAAATACATAAATAGTCACAAGACCTTATAATGACAGTTTATCAATAATTTAATTACCCAAAAATTTAGTAACGGTAATTGAGTCTCCATATTTTTTAAACACGTTTCTAAGTAAAACTTAAATTTTTTGCATGCAAAGTCTTGTGACCTAAAATCACTTTTCAATTTTTTTAAAATTAAAATGTGTTTCTAAGTGAGGGTTTTAGCATAAACTATTTTTGACTAACGTTATTTAAAAATTTTTCTTTAAAACTTCACCTTTTTTATATAAAGTTTTGTGACCTTTTTCGTTTTTTGAAAGTATTTAGTAAAAAACTTTTTCCATTTAAAAGTTATTACACTAAATGTTCTTCTGATTTAAATAATTGGCAAAATACTTAAATAGTCACAAGACTTTATAATGACAGTTTATAAATAATTTAATTACACAAAAATTCAGTAACGCTAATTGTGTTTCCATACTTTTCAAACACGTTTCCAAGTAAAACTTAAATTTTTTGCATGCAAAGTCTTGTGACCTAAAATCATTTTTCAATTTTTTTTAAATTAAAATGTGTTTCTAAGTGAGGGTTTTAGCATAGACCATTTTTGACTAACGTTATTTAAAAATTTTTCTTTAAAACTTCACCTTTTTTATATAAAGTTTTGTGACCTTTTCCGTTTTTTGAAAGTATTTAGTAAAAAACTTTTTCCATTTAAAAGTTATTACACTAAATGTTCTTCTGATTTAAATAATTGGCAAAATACATGAATAGTCACAAGACTTTATAATGACAGTTTATCAATAATTTAATTACACAAAAATTTAGTAACGCTAATTGTGTCTCCATATTTTTTAAACACGTTTCCAAGTAAAACTTAAATTTTTGCATGCAAAGTCATGTGACCTAAAATCATTTTTCAATTTTTTTTTATTAAAATGTGTTACTAAGTGAGGGTTTTAGCATAGAGCATTTTTGACTAACGTTATTTAAAAAATTTTCTTTAAAACTTTACCTTTTTTATATAAAGTTTTGTGACCTTTTTCGTTTTTTGAAAGTATTTAGTAAAAAACTTTTTCCATTTAAAAGTTATTACACTAAATGTTTTTCTGATTTAAATAATTGGCAAAATACATAAATAGTCACAAGACTTTATAATGACAGTTTATCAATAATTTAATTACACAAAAATTTTTAAACACGTTTCTAAGTAAAACTTAATTTTTATCATGCAAAGTCTTGTGACCTAAAATCATTTTTCAATTTTTTTTAATTAAAATGTGTTTCTAAGTGAGGGTTTTAGCATTGACCATTTTTGACTAACGTTATTTAAAAATTTTTCTTTAAAACTTCACCTTTTTATATAAAGTTTTGTGACCTTTTTCGTTTTTGAAAGTATTTAGTATAAAACTTTTTCCATTTAAAAGTTATTACACTAAATGTTTTTCTGATTTAAATAATTGGCAAAATACATAAATAGTCACAAGACTTTATAATGACAGTTTATCAATAATTTAATTACACAAAAATTTTTAAACACGTTTCTAAGTAAAACTTAATTTTTTCATGCAAAGTCTTGTGACCTAAAATCATTTTTCAATTTTTTTTAATTAAAATGTGTTTCTAAGTGAGGGTTTTAGCATTGACCATTTTTGACTAACGTTATTTAAAAATTTTTCTTTAAAACTTCACCTTTTTTATATAAAGTTTTGTGACCTTTTCGTTTTTGAAAGTATTTAGTATAAAACTTTTTCCATTTAAAAGTTATTACACTAAATGTTTTTCTGATTTAAATAATTGGCAAAATACATGAATAGTCACAAGACTTTATAATAACAGTTTATCAATAATTTAATTACACAAAAATTTAGTAACGCTAATTGTGTCTCCATATTTTTTAAACACGTTTCCAAATAAAACTTAAATTTTTGAATGCAGTCTTGTGACCTAAAATCATTTTTCAATTTTTTAAAATTAAAATGTGTTTCTAAGTGAGGGTTTTAGCATAGAGCATTTTTGAATAACGTTATTAAAAATTTTTTTTTAAAACTTCATCTTTTATATAAAGTTTTGTGACCTTTTTCGTTTTTGAAAGTATTTAGTAAAAAACTTTTTCATTTAAAAGTTATTACACTAAATGTTCTTCTGATTTAAATAATTGGCAAAATACATAAATAGTCACAAGACTTTATAATGACAGTTTATCAATAATTTAATTACACAAAAATTTAGTAACGCTAATTGTGTCTCCATATTTTTAAAGACGTTTTCAAGAAAACCTTAAATTTTTGCATGCAAAGTCTTGTGACCTAAAACCATTTTTCATTTTTTTAAATTAAAATGTGTTTCTAAGTGAGTGTTTTAGCATAGACCATTTTTGACTAACGTTATTTAAAAATGTTTCTTTAAAACTTCACCTTTTTTATATACAGTTTTGTGACCTTTTTCGTTTTTTGAAGTATTTAGTAAAAACTTTTTCCATTTAAAAGTTATTACACTAAATGTTCTTCTGATTTAAATAATTGGCAAAATACATAAATAGTCACAAGACCTTATAATGACAGTTTATTAATAATTTAATTACCCAAAAATTTAGTAACGGTAATTGAGTCTCCATATTTTTTAAACACGTTTCTAAGTAAAACTTAAATTTTTTGCATGCAAAGTCTTGTGACCTAAAATCACTTTTCAATTTTTTCCCCCCCCCCCCCCCCCCCCCCCCCCCCCCCCCCCCCCCCCCCCCCCCCCCCCCCCCCCCTAAATTAAAATGTGTTTCTAAGTGAGGGTTTTAGCATAGACCATTTTGACTAACGTTATTTAAAAATTTTTCTTTAAAACTTCACCTTTTTTATATAAAGTTTTGTGACCTTTTTCGTTTTTTGAAAGTATTTAGTAAAAAACTTTTTCCATTTAAAACTTATTACACTAAATGTTCTTCTGATTTAAATAATTGGCAAAATACATGAATAGTCACAAGACTTTATAATGACAGTTTATCAATAATTTAATTACACAAAAATTTAGTAACGCTAATTGTGTCTCCATATTTTTTAAACACGTTTCCAAGTAAAACTTAAATTTTTGCATGCAAAGTCATGTGACCTAAAATCATTTTTCAATTTTTTTTTTTTAAAATGTGTTACTAAGTGAGGGTTTTAGCATAGAGCATTTTTGACTAACGTTATTTAAAAATTTTCTTTAAAACTTTACCTTTTTATATAAAGTTTTGTGACCTTTTTCGTTTTTGAAAGTATTTAGTAAAAACTTTTTCCATTTAAAAGTTATTACACTAAATGTTTTTCTGATTTAAATAATTGGCAAAATACATAAATAGTCACAAGACTTTATAATGACAGTTTATCAATAATTTAATTACACAAAAATTTTTAAACACGTTTCTAAGTAAAACTTAATTTTTATCATGCAAAGTCTTGTGACCTAAAATCATTTTTCAATTTTTTTTAATTAAAATGTGTTTCTAAGTGAGGGTTTTAGCATTGACCATTTTTGACTAACGTTATTTAAAAATTTTTCTTTAAAACTTCACCTTTTTTATATAAAGTTTTGTGACCTTTTTCGTTTTTTGAAAGTATTTAGTATAAAACTTTTTCCATTTAAAAGTTATTACACTAAATGTTTTTCTGATTTAAATAATTGGCAAAATACATGAATAGTCACAAGACTTTATAATAACAGTTTATCAATAATTTAATTACACAAAAATTTAGTAACGCTAATTGTGTCTCCATATTTTTTAAACACGTTTCCAAATAAAACTTAAATTTTTTGCACGCAGTCTTGTGACCTAAAATCATTTTTCAATTTTTTTTAAATTAAAATGTGTTTCTAAGTGAGGGTTTTAGCATAGAGCATTTTTGAATCTCGTTATTAAAAATTTTTTTTTTAAAACTTCATCTTTTTTATATAAAGTTTTGTGACCTTTTTCGTTTTTTGAAAGTATTTAGTAAAAAACTTTTTTCATTTAAAAGTTATTACACTAAATGTTCTTCTGATTTAAATAATTGGCAAAATACATAAATAGTCACAAGACTTTATAATGACAGTTTATCAATAATTTAATTACACAAAAATTTAGTAACGCTAATTGTGTCTCCATATTTTTTAAAGACGTTTTCAAGAAAACCTTAAATTTTTTGCATGCAAAGTCTTGTGACCTAAAACCATTTTTCATTTTTTTTTAAATTAAAATGTGTTTCTAAGTGAGTGTTTTAGCATAGACCATTTTGACTAACGTTATTTAAAAATGTTTCTTTAAACCCCCCCCCCCCCCCCCCCCCCCCCCCCCCCCCCCCCCCCCCCCCCCCCCCCCCCCCCCCCCCCCCCCCCCCCCCCCCCCCCCCCCCCCCCCCCCCCCCCCCCCCCCCCCCCCCCCCCCCCCCCCCCCCCCCCCCCCCCCCCCCCCCCCCCCCCCCCCCCCCCCCCCCCCCCCCCCCCCCCCCCCCCCCCCCCCCCCCCCCCCCCCCCCCCCCCCCCCCCCCCCCCCCCCCCCCCCCCCCCCCCCCCCCCCCCCCCCCCCCCCACTTCACCTTTTTATATAAAGTTTTGTGACCTTTTCGTTTTTTGAAAGTATTTAGTATAAAACTTTTTCCATTTAAAAGTTATTACACTAAATGTTTTTCTGATTTAAATAATTGGCAAAATACATGAATAGTCACAAGACTTTATAATGACAGTTTATCAATAATTTAATTACACAAAAATTTAGTAACGCTAATTGTGTCTCCATATTTTTAAACACGTTTCCAAATAAAACTTAAATTTTTGCACGCAGTCTTGTGACCTAAAATCATTTTTCAATTTTTTTTAAATTAAAATGTGTTTCTAAGTGAGGGTTTTAGCATAGAGCATTTTTGAATATCGTTATTAAAAATTTTTTTAAAACTTCATCTTTTTATATAAAGTTTTGTGACCTTTTTCGTTTTTTGAAAGTATTTAGTAAAAAACTTTTTCCATTTAAAAGTTATTACACTAAATGTTCTTCTGATTTAAATAATTGGCAAAATACATAAATAGTCACAAGACCTTATAATGACAGTTTATCAATAATTTAATTACCCAAAAATTTAGTAACGGTAATTGAGTCTCCATATTTTTTAAACACGTTTCTAAATAAAACTTAAATTTTTGCATGCAAAGTCTTGTGACCTAAAATCACTTTTCAATTTTTTTAAAATTAAAATGTGTTTCTAAGTGAGGGTTTTAGCATAAACTATTTTTGACTAACGTTATTTAAAAATTTTTCTTTAAAACTTCACCTTTTTATATAAAGTTTTGTGACCTTTTCGTTTTTGAAAGTATTTAGTAAAAAACTTTTTCCATTTAAAAGTTATTACACTAAATGTTCTTCTGATTTAAATAATTGGCAAAATACATAAATAGTCACAAGACTTTATAATGACAGTTTATAAATAATTTAATTACACAAAAATTCAGTAACGCTAATTGTGTTTCCATACTTTTCAAACACGTTTCCAAGTAAAACTTAAATTTTTGCATGCAAAGTCTTGTGACCTAAAATCATTTTTCAATTTTTTTAAATTAAAATGTGTTTCTAAGTGAGGGTTTTAGCATAGACCATATTTGACTAACGTTATTTAAAAATTTTTCTTTAAAATTTCACCTTTTTATATAAAGTTTTGTGACCTTTTCGTTTTTGAAAGTATTTAGTAAAAACTTTTTCCATTTAAAAGTTATTACACTAAATGTTCTTCTGATTTAAATAATTGGCAAAATACATGAATAGTCACAAGACTTTATAATGACAGTTTATCAATAATTTAATTACACAAAAATTTAGTAACGCTAATTGTGTCTCCATATTTTTAAACACGTTTCCAAGTAAAACTTAAATTTTTGCATGCAAAGTCTTGTGACCTAAAATCATTTTTCAATTTTTTTTAAATTAAAATGTGTTTCTAAGTGAGGGTTTTAGCATAGACCATTTTTGACTAACGTTATTTAAAAATTTTTCTTTAAAACTTCACCTTTTTTATATAAAGTTTTGTGACCTTTTCCGTTTTTGAAAGTATTTAGTAAAAACTTTTTCCATTTAAAAGTTATTACACTAAATGTTCTTCTGATTTAAAGAATTGGCAAAATACATAAATAGTCACAAGACTTTATAATGACAGTTTATCAATAATTTAATTACACAAAAATTTAGTAACGCTAATTATGTCTCCATATTTTTAAACACGTTTCCAAGTAAAACTTAAATTTCTTGCATGCAAAGTTTTGTGACCTAATTTTATTCGTCAAAATTTTTTGTTTCATTAAAAGTTTTTTCTAATTGAGAGTTGCTGCATAAACCATTTTGGTAAAGTTTCATAGAAAATTAGTGTATAAAACTTAACTTTTTAAATGTAAAGTCTTGTGACCTTTTTCGTTTTTTAGAAGAATTTAGTGAAAAACATTTTTTAATTAAGAATTATTGCTTATTATACTAAATGTTCTTCTATAATTGACAAAATACATTGATAGTCACAAGACTTTAATGACAATTTATCAATAAATTAGTTAAACTGCAAATTTACTATAGCTAATTGTGTTCCCATATTTTTTAACACGTTTTAAGTTGATTTTTCAAAATCTATTGTTTCTAATTAAAAGTTATTACATAGATTATCATCGACAAGTTCTACTTAAAATTTTTTTCTAAATGTATGTAAAGTTTTGTGACCACGTTTTTTTTGTGGTGTTAAAGATTGCTGCGTCTATCAACCTAACAGAAAGTTATGAAAAAATGTCAAGAATTTATATTGAAAAATACATCAAAACTTAATGTTTAGAATATGAAGTTTTGTGACCACTTACACTTTTTTTTCTAATTTTTAATTATTTTGTAAAGGACTGTGATCTTAAAACAATTTAGATTTCAAAACTTTTTTCTAAAACTTGATTTTTGATAATGAAGTTTTGTGACCATATTTAATTTTTTAAGAAATTCAATTTATTTTGAAAATAACTTTTTAAAGGTTATTTACTGCCAAAATATTAGTGGTCAAGTGTCCTTCCATATTTTTTTTTCATAAACATACGTATACAGTGTGTTCCAAAATTAATAGGATTACATGGGCGCCATCTTTGGTTAAAGTAAGTAAAACTTACGTAAGTACCGACGCATTTAACCTTCTCGCCCATATCTTCGAACAGCGCCAAACAATAATCTTCAAAGTAGACGCCCACGTAGTCGGGATTTTTGAGAAAATTTTCACAGTTTTCTTCTCGTACGGAAGAATAGCAAAACATTGGCGGCTGAAAGAAAACGCGCTCGAGCTATAAGCCCACGTCGCGAGCAGCTCCTCCAAATAATTATCTTCGCCGCAAGCGATGCATTCGCCCGAGCATTCGTAAGGACTTCCCTCTTCTTCGGCATATTCAAATTGCTCGTTGAGGTAAGCCTCAATCTCCTCAAACTCTTTCACCTTCACGATCGCAATCGAACAGCTTTTAGCGCTTAGATTTTGAATCTGCGAAATCGGCGCGATTACGCAACGATCTAAATTTTATCGAAAGTTACCGTTAGTTTTTTGTAAACATTCGAAGCCTTTGCTTCCCAAATAGGCGTCGGCTCGAATACGATCGACTTCTGTTTTACGCTGATGCTCGCAGACAAAGGCACGCACACAATAGGTGCTTCGAACTGCAAGAAAGTGCGAGATCGCGGCGAGTATGTCAAAAACGTCACCCAGCCTCGTACCGTTTCCATCAAATTCTTCGGTGAAAATCTTATCGAAATCTCAAAACTCATTCCCGGAAACACGGCTTGAATACCAACACTCTCCGCCTACAAAACTGATTAATCTCCGTGAACTGTCATTGACATACTCGTACCTCAAAG
Organism: Abscondita cerata; assembly: GCA_030710515.1. Taxonomy (NCBI): domain Eukaryota; kingdom Metazoa; phylum Arthropoda; class Insecta; order Coleoptera; family Lampyridae; genus Abscondita; species Abscondita cerata. The sequence continues at coordinate 293,946 of JALBCR010004780.1, read as the reverse complement.
TGATTGTAAACGTTTTTGTCTAATTTGAATTTTTTAAACACGCATCGTTTGGTAAATGGACCGCCGTTGCACACTTGAATCTTCTTAGTATAGATCTTGTCGTTTTCAAAACTCTGCAATCGTAACCATGTTCAAAAATGTTCAAAAAAATTTTGTCTTACCTGAAACGCGATCGCTTTCGGATTAGTTCGAACGAACTATCGCTTTCGTATTCGATCCCGTCTAGAAGTTTTATCGAGTACTCGTAACATAACCTTTTTACGCAACTCAGGAACCTTCGACATCGCCTTCAGCATGTCTTCAAAATCAGGTGGTTCTCCGACAGTCAACTTTTCGCGCGGATTAACAACCGGGACGTGCGGCAAGAAGTCGAATACTTTCACTTCGGGTTTTGGTTCCGGCTCGGTTTGGGTGGGTTGATCCTTAATTGGATGCGATGGAGTGAACGGAGCAAGGGGTTGAATTTCCTCAACTTTCGCGTAGTTTTCTTCGTCTTTTTCTTCTTCAACGTACTCTTTCATTATCTTGGGAGCGATTCTTCGCTGAATTTTCTTTGGTTCAATCAAATCTAAGAGAATCTTCCGCACAATATCAAGCGTGCGTTGCTTTCTTCCTCTAAGACTGAAGCGCCTGATTCTTCTATAAGCTAAAACCTTGGTGACGCACGGCGAGCAAGCGTCAACAAACCTTTCGTCAAAACCGAAGAGTTTCTTTAACTCGTCGACCACTCGCTCTCGTTGCTTCATCTTCTCCAACTTGCGTTCTTTTCTGTGGCACCAGTACGCGCGCCTTGCTTCGGCTATTTTGTTCCTAATCGTGCGTATAGCCGCTTCTTGCTTCTTCATAATTATCCCCGCCTTTCGATTTTTGAGGATGCGTTCGAGTCGCTCTTTCATCTTGTAGAGGCGTTTTTGTTTGCGTACCAAACCGGACGGTGTCAAAACTACTTTGGGTTTGATCCAACATTCTTTGCACTTGCAGTTGTAGTACACGCGCGGTTTACCCTCTTCGACGTAACGTAACGGTTCGACGTCGATCAGATCTCCATACATTAAAAATTCGTCGACGAATCTGAGCAGCTCTTCGAGACGACGTAAATCGTCGAGCGCCTCCCGATCCACCTCCTCCTCCTCGCCCAATTCTTCGACGTTTTCGTAACACCGCATTTTTGTTACGTCACGTTTGACAAGTATGTCATAAGCGACATCTGTTTGTAACAGTTCGTCGACATGCTTTCGGTTTCTAGCGCGGCTTCAAACCAGAAAGCAGAACCAAAAGTCTTTATAAGCGATCCTAACCTTATATACTTTTATTTTTCTACTGTTGTGTGAAATATCCCCAAAACAGTTGCGATTGTGAACCTACCACTATGCTGATACGATTGAATTTGTTTAACACTGAAAAACTTGCAAGGTTTACAACGCCAACTTCGACACAGTTTGATCAAAAAAGTTAGCGTACCGCAAGGTTCGATTTTTGGACCTCTTTTATTTCTTTAAGAAATTATAGACTTTCGACGCAGGAGTGTAAATAAGGCTTTTGAATTAAACTATCAAGATAGCCGATTCGCGTTTAAAATGCGAACGCCATCTATCGATCGTACGGTTACTACAATCGACTAGAACGTTACATAACATTTAATCTCGTTCAAGTACACGATAATAAACTTTTCAGATTCTCTCGTAATTGTATTTGATGTGTTGTCTAAGCGTTATCAGTGTTTGCACTTTAAATTAATAAAAAAAAAAAAATAATTGACAAGATAAAATTGTCTGCGAAATTAAACATTTTCTTTGATCATTTTTTCGCTTTGTTCTACGATCGTAGTCAATTCGCCCTGGCTCATCTTCGAATTTTTCACGATCGGCTTGCGTTGTTCGACCGTTTTCGGCGTCTTTTTTTTACGATTCACCGACAAGTAGGTGGTGTGATTGATGAAGTATTTTTCGATATCGGCCAGCTTCATTTTGTGCGTCTCGGGAAGAAATACGTAACTGTAGACCAATCCGCCTAGCGAAACTATCGCGAAGAAAAATTGAATACCGGAGGAACCTCCCAAGGCTTCGTCCAAGTTGAAGTAGCTTTGAATGGCGATGAACATGATCAGATTCGCGAAACTGTAAACTATGCTGTGAGCGACGCCTCTGATGGCCAAAGGAAACATCTCGGCGATTATGGTCCATGGAATCGAGAGTAGTCCAACCATTGACGTAATTACGTATACGACGAGCATTAAGACTGGTACCCACGTCATCGTCGTGGTTCCTGAAATTAACGCGATTATATCATGAGATTTTGAGAACTTAATAAACCTTCTTGGATCCATTTAGTGAAGAAACCAGAAATCGACATGCAAGCGGCCATGCCTAACGCGCTGGTGGTTAACAGCGTCCTTCTGGGAAAGCGTTTCATCAACCACGTGTTAATCATAGACATCCCGAAACGCACAGCCCCCAAAAAATCGACGCCAAGAACGGATTGATGTCGGTGCCGACTTCTTTGAAAAAAGTTACCGCGTAGAATAGCGTGATGTAAGTGCCTGAAAACTGCTGGAACACGAATAAACCGATGAGTATCAGCAATGGTTTATAAGCGGTTGGTTCGAAGAACATTTTGGCTTTGTCCATTAACGTGTTCTTCCCGACGCGGGCCCTCGCCTCGAGCTTCAAAATATGTTCTTTTTGCAAAGCGGCCAGCTGCATATCGGAGTAGGTTTCGTTTTTTCCCAAAGGTTGCGGTTGGTACCTATTGATCCACTCCAAACTCTTCTTAGCTTTAGCGATACGATCTTTCGATACCAACCATGGTGGACTTTCGGGTATAAAGAAGACGACAACCGCCGGGATCATAGAGTATCCGACGCAGATCCAAGCAATCGTGCGCCAGTTGATGAACCAACCTTTTAAGTAGGCCAAGACCATGCCCAAGGAACAGTAAGCCGGGGCTACTGATATTAAAGAACCGCGCATATCCGCTCTGGCAATTTCCGTGATGTACACCATGACGGGGCTAGCGCCCCAAGCTACAAAACATCAAAATAATTAAGCGCAATGTACCACAAATCCAACTTACTCGACGCGATCCCAGTTAGAATGCGTCCCGCAATCATCATCGGCATGTTAGAAGCTGTAGCAATCAAAATCCATCCAATCGCGCTCGGAATAGTCGCGAGCATTACCAAATTCAAACGTCCAATACCGTCCATTAAAAACCCACCGGCGATGGACCCGAAAGGAGCCACAATCACCAACACGCTAGCTATACAACATCAAAATGTAACTTAGATCATTAAAAAATAACCATATAGTACCAATCCACGAGCAATCGCTCTCAGTTACGCGCAACACCTCAGACGAATTTGTTTGATTTTGCGCCTCCATAAGTTGAGGAATAAGTATGGCCGAATACGCTAAAGATACCCCGTAGACTATATTAAAAGTCGCGCCCAAAATCGACGCGACGATCTGCAAAATCCGCTTACTTAGAAAAAAAATCGCGGTCCTTCGAACCGGATACCAACCTGAGGAATCAAAGTCTTAAACTTCTTACCCTCATAATAACTGAGCGATAGTCTGCTCACGATGATCTCTTTAAACTTATCCTCCTGTTTACGTTGTTCGGCGATGGCCTTCTCATTTTCTTGGATACTAAAATAATTTGTTCACCGTTATCGCGCGCATTCCTCCGTTATCGATAATTAATATTTTATATTGTTGTAAGTAATCGATAAAAAAACACGTAACAACTTACTTTAGGTTGTGGCAACTGGCACTGAAAGAAAAAAACAAAGTTTCGAAAATTTAAAGCAGCGGGCGCATATTACCTGAGCACGTCCATATCGCCTACTAGATGTTTCGTCTAAAAACAAAAAGAGGGTCAATGCGAAAAATCTACAACCAGCAGCAGCGGAATAATAGATGCGTTGGGACGAGAACCTTGCGACGCCCCCCGAATAATAAAAGAATCAAAGCCTACTTACTTATAATTTTGAGTACGCAACCACTTGATCTTACATAATACCACGCCAACGGGCTTATTAAATTGCATACGAAAAAAAAGTCTCGCGCTCTATGTACTCCAAACGCCGACTATCGCGTTTTTTTTTTTTAATTCTATATCACCTTATCAAAGTGGGAGGTCTGTAATTGACTTCTTCCATAAACATAAGCACATTACTCATAAATGAATCAACGATTCCGCGCTGATTCAAGCGCAAAAGACGGACGAAGGAAAGTAGTTTTGGTTTCGAATGGGGAAAATTGTTTTGCGGAAAATGGGTGAACGACCGGTTTGCCAAATTAAAAAAAAAAACGCATCGAGCGCGCCTGTCAGAAGAGAAAGTCGGCGTTCGAAATGCACCAAACGCTTTGTTGGTAAACAAACAAAAAATTTTCGCGCGTTCGTCATCGATCATATGGTTTTTCGTATTTACTTTGTGTCGAAAATAGATCGTAAAAGCGTAGTGTGCCAAAAAAAATGCACACAACAAAACGATTCTGTTAATTAATTCGAATTAAAAATGCACACTCGATGTTGATTAAGCAACTGGCTTTCGTTAATTAAAACTTACCGCCATGCTTAACTATGATGATTAGCGTCCGTATTCCTGAAAAAAAAAACAAGTAGGCTTCGATTAGAAACAAAAGACGATCATCGCGTTCGTTTGTTTTTTTTTGGCCGCCTTAAAAACGAAAAAAAAAATTCAGGCGGTTCATACCACGACACAACCTACCTTATCCAATAATTTTTGGCGAAAAGTCTTTTTGTTTTTGCTGAACCGTTTGATCGACTAGTTGATAACTTAATGAAAATTAGCATGGTTAGAGATGTCGCTGCGGTGCGTCGTTGGCTATGCAACACGTTTTACCGTTCAGCAGATCAAGTTGGACTTTCGACACTCAATTAAACGAGGTTACTTACCAGATAAAAACAAAAAATAATCGCTGATTAGAAACCAACAAGAGAGTCTACTTAATAATCTATAAGGGGTTCGAGAATGCAATTATTATGCCAAGGTTGAGGAGATTGAAATTATTTTACGGCGTTCAAAAATGATCCGCTAGAAAATGTGCAGAATGTCGTTCGAAATCTGCACAACTGTGAGTTTTTTTTCCATTAGAACAGTAAGCAGTCGGTAAACTGAAATAAAGTTTTCTGTATTACCGGCAGCTGTGTTAGTTGGTCGCTGTATGGTGGGAGCGACAACGAGGCGACAACCACAAAACTGTCAAAAAACCTAACCTTAAATAAGAAATATTTTGTATCAATATTGTATGAATTTTCTTACCTCTATTGAATTTCTTAGGCTCACGATGCTTTTGTTCCCCTTTTTTTTCTAGTGTTTCTTTCAAAATGAACATAACCTCAAAATAGTCAGATTATCAGTAGACGACCTGCTAATAGTGGCAGCTGTGCCAACATGAGAATTTTAAATCACCAAATCATGAAGCGCGCGCATTGTGTATCTTATTCATGCTCTGGCAAACTGAAAATGTCCATTAAGTGTCAATTTTTTTTCAAAAGCATGTTACAAAATGTCCACAGTTTAGTCTTTACTTTTAATGAACGGTTATTAAGAAGTATGAATTCCTATTGGGATAACCAAGGAAGTAACTGACCTCTGGTGGCGATAGCTGTAATTGAATATCATGTGTAATTCTAACCTTAATGCCACTAAAGAAGATACTTGCGTCATTATTTCTGATGTACGAAATAATGTTAGAATAAGAGAAAATAAAGAGAAAAGATGTACTATATGCGTTTTAAATAAAGTTATTTAATAGCACGTTTCAGTCAAAGCGATGTAAGAGAAAAAGTTCCGCCCTAGTGCTATCTTTTTCTGTCAGTTTTACCAACACGAATCCTCTAAAATACTCTAAATTTTAAATTATCACTAAAATCAACCCAAGCCAAGCTAACCTTAAAATTTTAATTATTCGTTTGAGTTTTGTGTTTGGGTTTGTTCTGCGTGGTTTTTATCTTCTTTTGATCGTTTTGCTTTTTTACAAACAGTCTTTTTCAAGACTAAATTGTTTACTATTACCTCTGTCTTCTGTAAGTATTTAAAATTGTTTTATTAAGTACCTGTAATTTATTTTTATTAAGATATCAACATGGCTACAGAAAAGGTTAATAATCTGTGGCTTGGGTTGACTTTGGTGATAATTTACAATTCAGAGTATTTTTGAAGGTTCGTGTTGGTAAAACTGATAGAAAAAGATAACACTAGGACGGAACTTTTTTCTCTTACATCGCTTTGACTGAAACGTGCTATTTCATTTAAGTTGACGTTATGTCAAATATCTTTGGTTATTAATTGCTGTCACTTGTTACTTTTTAAGGTTAGTATTTCAACTGACAACCACATATCTTGCCAACACTGTTTTAGTTACTTTCTAATTTTAACTCGTAACTAAATAGTAAATTGACTCAGAAGTTTTTAATATTGATTCATATGCACATACTTATTTCACGGCAAGAAGTTTATTAAAGTGTCAAGTGTAGTAAATATATCAAATTTTGAGCGCCATCTATTGGACGTAATTATTTCCAATAGTTAATAGGGTTCTGTATCATCGACTGCTCTAAATGCACTTAGATAAAATGAAAAATATAATATGTTAGATTTCTAAAAGAAGACAGGGAAACTCAGTTTAATAAAAAGTGAAAGAAATAAGCGAAATGAAACAACACGAAAATGCTGTCTATAATTTTATCATCTTTCAAGTAAATTTAGCGTGGTACCATTCATTAAAAAGAAATAAAAAGAAAATAACTTATACTAAAAACAAAAATTAGAAAAAAAAAATACAGTAACACTAATATCATACACGAAAAGAAACTAAATCAAACATGCAATAAAGACGAAATCAAAAGAAAAAATAAAACAAAAATTAGAAAAACAGAATATGCAAACAATAAAAATTTGAAAAAAAGTCATGATGACCAAGATCCTCCCACTCTCTAACCACCCAAGGTGTCATGTAATCTGATCTGGTTGGCTAATTGGCAACCGAAGGGAGATAGAGGTAAAATAGTTGCCGTTAACGGAACCCTCCAATACGTACCGACTTTAGATTGTATTTAAGCTTGCGCGTGTATACGAGCTCTGCACCTGTGTCTATTCTATGAGCAAAAAACCAAACAAAAATATTGATAAGCAGGATATCCACCTCCAGGTGAAGGACCAGTTCCGACTCTACAGGAAAGAATATTTCTCTCCCGAAAGCTAAGGCTCCATCGACTACTCGGAGGAAAATACTTCCCCGAAATAGCACTGAAAGAATAAAAAGAGATCATTATCCTCTGAACCGACGCAGGTCACAGTGAGCTCCTTTAGTACGTTACAAAACCCAACACCAAACGTAACGCTCTAGGCGCCGCAAGAAGGTTATCCCACTTTCTGCACTTGGTCAACCTGAAGGGTTGGATGAGCCCAACTCCAGAAACCTAAATGGTGCCGTGAAGTAGACAACAAGAAAGCGATTGAATGGCGCATCCACTCCTCAAAAGAAAATCAGACGTGATTCATCACATAAGATGAACACTCTCTCTTTCCGGCTTAACCGACATCTTCAACTGGGGATTTGGAGAAAAACATAAGCCCGACAGTGACGGCGGCCACGAACATCAATTGATGAAGCAGACATAGAGCACGGCCGCTAAATCTAAAAGACCAGGGTGTAGACCAGCTAAGGATGGAGACTCTACCACATTGGTACTAGCATTGGTGCAGTAATCCTGGCTGTACATAAAAGGTTTGTTTTGCAAGGACTTGGTTGTGCTTGATAACAGACACGAGAATCATCGTACCTGTATGCTAATTAGAAGAACACTAATTATCCCCGGTTTTCTGGACAAGAGATCTGGTTTATCTACTTCTGGAGCTTCACGTTCAAGGCTGGAGAAGGAAGGTAGTAGTATTGGACAGCATCAAACCCAGTACGTTTTAGAATTCTTGGCGGAGGAAAATCTTGAAATTTTTAACGAGAGCAAGACTCTCACATTCGTGACTAGAGTCAGGCAGGAGATACTGGGGTCTTAGAAAGCATGTCAAAAACTGGAGGATCCCTTCAGATCATCGGGTTACCTAATTCAACCTAGCAGGTTGTAAGGTGAATGCCAAGAAGAAGCACAAAGCTTAACAGCTTAAATTTCCTCTACCCCGTGCGCTGCCAGGATCTACAAAGCTCTCTCGCAGTAGGGATAATGATACAAATGTGTAGCTAGATGGGAAGCTAGATAAGTAACTAGATGGATAGCTAGATAGATACCTGGAAGGGCAGCTGATTAAGTAGCTAGTAAAGTAGCTAAATAGTCATACAGACCAGATGGAGAATACAGAGCAGAAACATCTTTTCCTTATGGTCAGACACTTTCTTGGCTGTCAAGAATCCTGCGCAGAAAAATGTAAAGGTGCTATCGCAGTGGATTGACAGGTGGTTAACACCTAGGTTCTCATGGGCAATAAGCTCGCTAAGCTCGTACAAAACCCAGAGGGTGTGTAGGATTTTCTTTGTCTATCTTCAAAAAGGAGCCGAACTACTCACTTTCTTCTGGATAAGAATTTTCAGGAGCACTCTAGCATTTGGGTATATATCCAAAGTCTGAAGGACGGCAAGGATGGTATTTATACCAAAGGCTGTGAAGAAAGACACCACAAACTCTAAGACCTACAGGACCTTTAGCCTCTCGTTTTTTCTGCGCAAGGCGCTGGAGAAATTGGTGAATTACTATATCAGGACAACATCTTTAGACAAGGCCTCATTACACCATGATCAGCATGCGTAAAGAGTGAGCAAATCTACTGCCCTGTACCACCTGACGCTCATGCAACAGAATTGAGGCAAATTGACACCCCTATTGTCAGATGGTGGGCAGAACTTCTGAGGACCAGAAGAGCTAAAGCAAGAACTAGGAAAGTCCATAGTTGTGATAAATCCCACCAGGGGATGTTTCCAAGGCGGAGTGTTGCTGCCTCTGGGCTGGGCAAGTATGAGAACATCCTTTGTGACATAGAGCATGCACGACTGGAATTGACAGAAATATGGTGCAGGTCTACTGTCTTGAGAATTAATCTGAACAAAACTACGTTGGTGACCATTACCCGTAAAAAGAAACTCGACGGCCTTAAGCCATTTTAAGTTGGTAAAACAGTCGTTGGATTTAGTAACTCCGTTAAATAACTAAGATATCACACTAGACAAGAGACTGAACTGGCAAATGTTATTAACAGCGCTTTGAAGAAATGGTGTTGCAAGCCATGTACTGCATGATGGTTCGCCGCATTATTGCAGTCATATGGTGGCGCAAACTCTCGGAGTTTACCACCTGGATATATTCATCACGCGTGCAGTGCAAACTCGCCTCACAGCAAGAATTGAGCGTCTTTTGGATCTGACCCCTCTCTATCTTGTCACTGACAGGGAAACCAGGCTGGCACTGCTGCGCCTTGAAAGACTAGAAAAGGATGGTGGTCCGAGGTTTGGTCACTTAGACAGGACCTTACTCAATAGGAGATCTTTCCTGCTTCTTTCTCACAGAAACTATATGAGTTTCTTCCTTCGTAGTTGTAGCCAACTTTCGGGCGGCACTATGCAACAAGAAAGATTGGGAGCTCGGAGAAACTTTTTTTTCAACGTCAGACTGCTGCAAGATTGGGGGTATGTTGGCAGATATATCAATATTATGTCCGACAACCAGGCAGGCATCTCAGTGCTGAGCAGCGGTGTCATCAGTTCAAGGATAGTAAAACTGAATAAACTGGGACATGAAATAAGGTCACAATATCTTGAAATTGTCGGATTCTTGGTCCATAGGGTTAGAGTCCTTCTGCGGTACAGGCAAACACACAATAAGTGTAGTAGTCTGGGCTGAGGAAAGGAAAGCAGGCTTTGTCCAGGACTCTAACTCACCATGTAGATTTTACTGAGTGTCAGAGGACTTGCGGAATGTGAAGCCAGGTGAACTGTTCCAGGAACTGTTTTGGGAAACGTTTCTTCGAACTGAAGGAGATTACTCCTTTCAATCCAAGATCAGTCCTTCAGGGAACTTAACCTACTGGTGATTAATCAGTACTGATTCCGCGCTACACACCCCAGATTATATTTGTCTGTATATTTAAACTCAAAATGTAAGCATTAAAGCTAAGCAATTTGGATGGGTGTTCAACAAATATGTTATAATATATTTTTCACAAATAGAGCAAATCCAGCTACTATCAATATTTGTTTGAAAATATACTTGAAATGCATAAGAATTAAAAGACATCGATAGCATTTGCTCATAAGTGAGAAATTGAAGTTAAACGTGCTGAAGAATAAGATGGAAGTGGAAAATAAAACACAAGAGGGACTACATATAAAAATAAAATAGAGAATTGAAGATCAAAATGAAGCAGAGAAATAGTAGAGATGAAAATGGTCAAAAAATATATCGAAGAGAAGGAGACAGAGAGAGCATTAACTAGATAAGGAACCTGTGCGAGGAAAAGAAGAGAAGGAAGAATGTGATCATCGACCATTACAGTTGTTTTTAAGTGAATGAGAAAAGATAGAAAATGAAGAACAAAGAGAATAATATAGAGTACAAAGAAGAAGTCAGGTGGGTGCTCAAATATGGGGTTGAATGATAAATACTGAAATAAAAGGGATTTTTGAGGTAGTGAAGAAAAGGTTTGGACAAAAAGAAAGAAGATTATACTCCGAAAAGAGGTTGCAAAGAAGGTTAAAAGAGTGGACAAAAAACATAGAAGAAAAAAAAGTCACAGGGAGGATTTAAAAAATGGTGGGAGAATGAGAAGAATTAAAACAAATAATAACACAATAAAGAAAGAGCACCATCTTTCGACAAAATTCCCAATCATATACCACTTGAGTCTAAATTAGGTCAAGTAACACGTTCAATGCCACGTTTGACGCCATCTTGTGATAAAATTTTTAAGTATTGGAATAAAAATTACACCCGACACCGAAACCTAATAAACTACAAACAACGACATCTCGTGATGAAATCGGTAAGATCTTAAAACAAAAGCGCACAGTTTGTAGTTGCAAATAACTTCGTATTTAACTAATTAACGCCACGCCTACTTAGCGACATCACCGCGGTTGCTACATAATTACATGCTCATCATTGTATTTGTATATATTTATACGATACAGTATTGAATATAATAAATAAAATATGGCTATTCAAGATTAACAATACTAATAAACATTTCTAAGTAGGCTTTGTAACATACAGGACGATACATAAACTCTAATCTAATACTCTTTTGTTTCGTATATAAAAAAAAATCACAGCACTCTTTAATGTGAGTTATGCAGAGATTCGATCTCGTCCTTGCGTATTTTCGTGCAACCGATTTCGAAAGTCGGCTTCGATATGAAGACGGTGTTGTTGACGAAATATTCTTCGATCAGCGATAGCTTTTTATTGCGCGTTTCGGGCATGAACAGGTACGTAAAAATCAGGCCGACGACGCACATCGCTGAGAAAAAATATTGAATACCGGACGAGCCGCCGAACGCTTCGTCCAACGGATAATAGCATTGAAGTATCGTAAACATCAGCAAGTGGGCTATGGCCGACACTAAACTTTGCGAGATGCCACGAATCGCAACCGGAAACACTTCCGATGCAATCAATATCGGGATGAACATGACGCCGATGGCCGCGAAGACGAAATAGATCATGAGCAAAGTGACGGGGATCCACGTGTTCGACGACGTGCCTTCTTGGATCCAACCCGTAAATAAACCGGATAGACCTATCGATATCGCCATGCCGATGTTACTGACGATCATTAAAATGCGTCGATTGAATCGTTTCATCAGCCACGTGTAAACGATGGACATAACTAAACGAACTGAGCCGATTATTATCGAAGCTAAATACGGGTCCATCGTGATTCCCATCGCTTGGAAGAATATGACACCGTTGAAGATGATCAAGTGTACGCCAGAGAATTGTTGGAAGAAGAATAGCCCGGCTAGGATTAATAAAGGTTTTAATCCAGTAGGCTGTACAAACATTTTCAGTTTTTTAGTGAAACCGCTTCCGGTCATTTGTTCTTCTTGTTTCGTCTTGAGGACGTGCTCGCGTTGCAGCACTGATAGTTGCATCTCGGAGTACGTCACTATCTGAAAGTATAAGAGTGAGCGAACGTGGATGAAAAGGTTTGCTTATAACCTTAGTTTCCAGTTGCGGTTGGTAGCGGTTGAACCAATCCAGCGATTTCTTCGCTTGTTCCAATCGACCTTTAGACACCAACCAGACGGGGCTCTCCGGGATAAACATTACGAGTAGGATGAAAATGAACATGTAGATGATGGAAAGCCACGCCACTAATCTCCAATGTAAGAACCAACCTTTGATCATAACCACTACCATGCCGATGGATAAACTCAGCAAGAGCGAGGCGCTTAGAGGTCCGCGGACGTCGGCCCGACTAACTTCGGCTATATAAACGGTCCCCGGGTTCAGCCCCCACACTGAAAATCTGAATTTGAGCCTTGAATGCTCATTTCGAAGATATACTTACCTAAACCGAATCCGGTTAGCATCCGACCGGCTATGATCATCGGCACGCTTTTTGCTGTCGCGATTAGGATGAAGCCTGTCACACAAGGTAACACCATCAGCTTGAGTAGATTCAACCTTCCGAGCGCGTCCATAATAATTCCTCCGGTGATCGCCCCGACCGGCATAATCAACATGGCGGAACTAGCTGTCGGGCGACACTGTAGCGTTTTGTTTTTCTTTACCCACAGCCTACTTACTTATCCAAGCTGATTCGGACTTCGACACAATGAGCGCGTCAGGATCCGTGCTGTTTTGTTCCTCCATCAATTGAGGCACTAATATTGCGGAATAAGCGTAAATAATTCCTACAACGATATTTGGACAGATTAGTACAGCGGACACTATAATCTGCGGCAGCAGCGTCTTGAGAGTCTTCGAATCATAGTAGCTGATGGAGCGGGTGCTGTTGAGTATTTCGAGCAGCTGAGCGTGTTTTCGATCTTCCAAATTTGAAGCGTCTTTCATTGTTGGCGAACCGCTGCTGGAAATCGAAACAATATAACTAATTAGCAGGCGGTGATATCGTTAAAATTGTTATCGCGGCAATAACTATATTGCAATTAAGCAGTTTTACAAACAATAACCGGCGACATCGCCGAAACGTATAGTGTAAAAATCTGGAAAAAAATACGAACGTTTTTGATCGTACCAACTACTTCACTAAAACCCAGATCCCAGTAAGCTACGCTTTTGTTTTGAACCACGACGCGGACTTTGATTTTTTGCAAATTCGGGTCAATTAAAAAGATGAGTGACAATTAACCTCGCATAATTGTGTTTTTTGCTGTTATGCACCAAAATAACACTTACTAATTATATTACTAAAATGGCGTCTAATACAATAATTTTTGCAAAAAAAAAACTAATTCGGTTTCGGTCCTTTCTCAACTATATATGTAGTTAAAGGGTTAATCTTTCGAAATTTTTCCACTGATAACTGTTATCAGGTGATCGAGGTACATCGTTTTTCCAGTTTAGGAGAAAACAAAAACAAACAATACTCGAGATAAGGCGAAGTATCGTTGAGTGCTTTAACCTGATTTCGCAAGAAATTGTGCTAAAATCTTACCTGGGTCAAGTGGATGATTTTGGAAAAAAAAAAAATTTTGGGCACCGTCACACCGAGTCTAGTTTACACGATAATGACAATCGAAAGGAGAATAGACTTTTATTTTCTCAAGTTTATCACAGTCATCCCCACCACTCAAATTCATAAACAAAACGCGATCATATTTTTTTTTGTTTGGTACGGCCTACTGCGATCGAATACTGTACACATTTTGAAAACTCGCGTGTTTGTTATTTTCTCAGCAAAAACGACCTTTGACTTTGGGGGGGAAAAAAAAACAGATAACAGTTCCGACGAAACGGAACGTTTACAAATTTGGGTATAAGAAAAAATCTTCTCGCAACCAAAACTGATTAAGTTTTGTTGTTGTTTTAAATTTTTTTGAGGTGACGCGCGCGTTGTAATCGGCCTTGAACGATCGGTCACTTTTCGTCGATAAAACAAAATTGTGACAACACGCGTCACGATACAAAAACAATAATACATACGACAAGTACTTAGAATTTATTTGCAAAACGTTTACATTAGTGTAACATAAAATCAAAGGAGGCGATGCGACGGGCGCGAACGCAGCTTTTTTTTCGCAAATTGAATCCGCGTGTTGATTGATTCCAATTAAATAACGATTGACAATAAGTGGTAATTTAACGGACTTTGCCAAAACAATCAAGTTGACCGTGACGTAATAACAAAACAATAAAACTTTCATGATTATGTTGACGCAATTAGATGCTCAGACAAAAAGAAACCGATACTTACCCGTAAAAACACTGAGCGTGCCATGAAAACTTCGTCCGCGTTTGTTTTTATCATGGAGTACGTGATTTAGGTAACTGAAAACAAAGCTATATTTGGAACGGGCAAGTTTTAATTATAGACACGGTGTCGGAATATTGCAGAAAGTTTAAGTCGCGATTAGTTTACGGTCATTTCGCACCGAAAGGAACGTCGTGTGGTGCCAAAAGTATTCTTCGATCTCGGATAATTTTTTGTTGTGGGTTTCGGGCATGAAGACGAAGACGAAAACGAAACCGGCCAAGGCGCATATTCCGAAAAAATATTGTATTCCGGACGAGCCGCCGAAAAATATCGTGAGATCGAAGAAATGCTGAAGCACGAAGAATGATATGACCCCGACCACTGTCGATACAATTGCGTGCGCCATGCTCCTGATCTCGAGAGGAAAGACTTCAGCTTGTATCGAAAAAGGGATCGTTAAAAATCCCATAGCCGCGAACACGAAGTACGACATGAGCAGGATCAAAGAAAACCAACCGTTGTTACCAACAACACCTGCAATAAGTAGGCCGTGAAACAACAATAACAACAAAACAAAGCCTACTTACCAGTTTTGATCCAGTGCGTATACAGTCCGTTCGTGCCCATACACACAGCCATGCCGATTCCGCTGGCCATCATCAGCGTTCTTCTATTAAAGCGTTTCGTTAAATAAATGTTAATGATATTCATGACCAAGCGCACGACGCCCACATACGATCCTGCCATATACGGGTCCAAACTGGTTCCCATTTCTTTAAAAAAAATTACGCCGTTAAACACGATCACGTGAATTCCGCTCACTTGCTGAAACAGATACAGCCCGATCATAATCAAAAACGGTTTGTAACCGGTCGGTTGCAAAAACATCTTCAACTTTTGGACGGAGCTGTTTGCGCTGAGCTTCTCGCGCTCCTTACTCTTAATCAGATTCTCTTTTTGGAGAAAATTCAGTCTGAGTTCGGCGTAAGTCATCGTCTGTAAGTGAGGGATTAAATGAGTTTGTTCAGTGTAGTATATTGGTACCTTGTTTTCTAATGGTGGTTGGTATTTGTAGATCCATTCCAAAGCCTTCTTCGCTTCAGCCGTACGATTTTTCGACACCAACCAAACGGGACTTTCGGGAACTAAATACGTCAATCCGACGAAGACGATCGTGTAACCGACGTTCATCCATGCGACGGTACGCCAGTTAAGGAACCAACCTTTTAGGTATACCATCATCATGCCTAAAGACACGCCTAGTTGGCGCATGCCCATGAAAGATCCGCGCACGTCCGGTCGACTTATTTCGGTTATGTACACGGCGGTGGGGTTGGCGGACCATACCAAAGCAATTCCGGTGAAAAACCGACCGGACACGAGCATCGGAATGTTGTAGGCGAGCGCGAGCAAAATCCAACCTAGTAGGCTGGGAATCGCCATTAACTTTAACATGTTGAGCCTGCCGATTATGTCCATGATGAAACCGGCGCTGAGCGCGCCCACTAGCGACGACAACATTATTATACTCGCTTAAAAAGTGTAAGTTTAATTTTTTTGGGGCGTGATTAAAACGTACATACTTATCCATGAGAGTTCGCTGGAACTGACGCGAATCACGTCGGCCGCGGTTGAATTTTGCGCTTCTTGCAACTGAGGCACCAATATGGCGGAGTAGGCATAAGTGATGCCAACTAAAATGTTAAGACACAACGCGATCAAGGTGGCAACGAGCTAAAAAAAAAAAACAAAACGGTTGGTGAAAATTTGCGAAAGCGACGACCTACTTGCGGTATCAGGGTTTTAAACCTTTTCGACTCGTAGTTGCTAAGCGAACGACAACTTAAGACTATGCTTTGAAATGTCGACACTCGCCGTTCGAGTTTAGGTGGCATTTTAACGAGGAAAAAAAATAAAGAATTGCGGGCGGCCTCGCCCGCTTATATAAATGGCACTCAACGTTATCAGATACTACGGCGGCGTACTATATCCGCAAAAATATAGTTATGAAGTGAGAGAGTGGAATTTTTTTTGGTGTCGACGCCCACTTAATTAAATTCAATTTGGTTTACAAACGTGGAGCAATTATCGTAAATAAATATTTTAATTGCGTTAGTGGCACACTTCAAATGTAATTTTAAACATTTTCGCTGAGTAGGCCGTGAAACAAATCAAACCATGCTTTTTTGTTTCATTCCTTGGCTTCAACCAACTAGATTTAGTAGATAATATGGGTAGTAAGTACCTATAGATTAGGAATCACTTTCTTTTTGTTTTCATGGATTGCTTGATTTTTTTTTTATCTAAAAAGGAGAAATTCGTACGTTCGGATTTCTTTTCCTCGTCTAATAGCTACGATGTAATTTCATAATTGAACTAAATTCAAGTATCGCGATTAAGTAAATCGATTTTGGTACAAAAACGTCAGTTCGAAGTTGTTCGTCATCATGGCACCTGGCGAAGAGAGAAGTTTTACCTCGATGAGAAACATAGTTGCGAGTTGCCGATCGCTCAGCAGATATGAATCCAGACGTTTCAAGACGTTACTACCACAAGTATGTCTTCGTTTTTATTGTTTGTTTTTAATTTTTTGTTGGTTAGCTTTTGGCGACGTTTCTCGTTATGTGCACCAACATCATAGTAGGCTTTGTGTACGGATATTCGGCCATCTTCATTCCTCAAATTATCGCAAAGCAGAACAGCACCGACCCAGACGTTATTCATGTTACGAAAAGCGACATTTCGTGGATCAGTGAGTGCTGTGGGCGTAGTATCTTTGTGCAAAAACACGTTTGTCTGTTGCAGTAAGTTGCGTAATGCTGATCACACCTCTTGGGGCAATCAGCGGCGGTTTTATTATGGATTCGATCGGGCGACTCAACACTCTGAAGCTGATGGCTATACCAAGCATTATCGGGTGGTCGCTTTTGGCGTTGGCTTCGAACGTACCTATGCTGATTTGTGGACGTTTGATGACAGGAATTGGATTAAGTGAGCATATCTTTATTTAAAATTTCTACTTTGTTCAAAAAGCAACTAAATGTGTTGTTTACGTACACCCTGACGACAGGTTATAACACAAAAAAGTTTGGTTATATTGTTGTTTACATTCCATAAACCAATTGTTTACAAACGTGACCTATCAATATCAAATTTTTTAATTAAAGGTCATTTATTATCAGGATACGAATTTTGAACCGTAAAAATGCGGGCTAATACCGGTTCGAATGCTTTGATTAAACTCGAACACTTGATTTATTAATTTTTATTACAAAAATGGTTTCTTGAATGTGTTGTTTACATACAGACGGACGGTAAGATTAGAAAAATAAAAAAAATATATAGACACATAAAATGGTTACTACTGATCAATTTTTACTTTATTTGCGAAACCGGGGGCACAGGTTCAAATCCTAATAATTAATGTAATTTTTAATTACTAGTAAAATTTATGGTTGGCCAATTTTATTCAAAAATTGAAAAACTTACGTTAATGTACAGCAAAAATAATTGATGAAAATCGTATGGATTTTTAGATGCGTTGTTGACATAAAGACGGACAGCAAACATTTTTTTTTCTAGAGCTCCTTCTAACTTGTGTTTTGTTGGCCAATTTTATTTAAGGTCTATAAATTTATCTTACTGTATAAAAAAACCTAACAAATTAAAGTTCTATGGTTTTTAAGATAGGTTGTTTACATAAGGGCGGACAGCAGAAAGTTTTTCCTTAGAGTACGCAATTAAAATGTATTTTGTTGGCCATTTTCATCCAAAATCTAGATAAACTTAGGTTATTGAACAGAAAAACTAACTAATCTATAAAATTATATGGTTTTTAAGATGCGTTGTTTACAGAAGGACCGACAGCCGAAAGCCCACATCAAAAATTTGTTTTGTTGGCCAATTTTATTGAAAATCTAAATAAATTTGCGTTATTGTGCAGAAAAAATAACTGATTTAAGATGAGTTGTTTACATTAGAACGGACAGCACACATTTTTGTTCTAGAGATAACATCTAAATTGCGTTTTGTTGGCCAATTTTATTTAAGATCTATAAATTTATTTTACTGTACAGAAAACCTAACAAATTAAACTTATATGGTTTTTAAGATAGGTTGTTTAGATAAGGACAGACAGCAGATTTTTTTTTCAAGGGCTCATATATAAAATGTGTTTTTTTGCCAATTTTATTCAAAATCTAGATAAACTTGCGCTTTTGTACAGAATACCTAATTAAATAAAATTGTATTGTTGTTACAATAAGTTGTTTACGTAAGAATGGACAGCAGCAATTTTTTTCTAGAGCTCACAAGTAAATTGCGTTTTGTTGGCCAATTTCATTTAAGTTCTACAAATTTCTCTTAATGTATAAAAACTTAACAAATTAAACTTCTATGGTTTTAAGATAGGTTGCTTACATAAGCACTGACAGCAGAATTATTTTTCTAGAGCTCACATCTAAAATGTATTAAGTAGGTCAATTTTATCAAAAATATATATAAACTGGGGCTATTGAACAGAAAAACGAACTAACCTATAGAATCGTATGGATTTTAAGATGCGTTGTTTACATAAGGACGGACAGTAGACTTTTTTTCTAAAGCTTACATCTAAATTGGGTTTTGTTGGCCAATTTTATTTAAGATCTACAAATTTATCTTAATGTATAAAAAACCTAACAAATTAAACTTCTATGGTTTTAAGATAGGTTGCTTACATAAGCACTGACAGCAGAATTATTTTTTCTAGAGCTCACATCTAAAATGCACTTATTAAGTAGGCCAATTTTATCAAAAATTTATATAAACTTGGGGTATTTAACAGAAAAACGAACTACCCTATAAAATCCTATGGATTTTAAGATGCGTTGTTTACATAAGGACGGACAGCAGACTTTTCTTTCTAGAGCTCACATCTAAATTGTGTTTTGTTGGCCAATTTCATTTAAGATCTACAAATTTATCTTAATGTATAAGAAACCTAACAAATTAAACTTCTATGGTTTTTAAGATAGGTTGCTTACATAAGCACTGACAGCAGAATTATTTTTTCTAGAGCTCACATCTAAAATGCACTTATTAAGTAGGCCAATTTTATCAAAATTTATATAAACTTGGGGCATTTAACAGAAAAACGAACTACCCTATAAAATCCTATGGATTTTAAGATGCGTTGTTTACATAAGGACGGACAGCAGACTTTTCTTTCTAGAGCTCACATCTAAATTGTGTTTTGTTGGCCAATTTCATTTAAGATCTACAAATTTATCTTAATGTATAAAAAATCTAACAAATTAAACTTCTATTGTTTTTAAGATAGGTTGCTTACATAAGTACGGACAGCAGAATTATTTTTTCTAGAGCTCACATCTAAAATGTATTAAGTAGATCAATTTTATCAAAAATTTATATAAACTTGGGGTATTGAACAGAAAAACGAACTAACCTATAAAATCGTATGGATTTTAAGATGCGTTGTTTACATAAGGACGGACAGCAGATTTTTTTTTCTAGAGCTCACATCTAAATTGTGTTTTGTTGGCCAATTTCATTTAAGATCTACAAATTTATCTTAATGTATAAAAAACCTAACAAATTAAACTTCTATGGTTTTTAAGATAGGTTGCTTACATAATGACGGACAGCAGAATATTTTTTCTAGAGCTCACATCTAAAATGTACCTATTAAGTAGGCCAATTTTATCAAAAATTTATATAAACTTGCAGTATTGAACAGAAAAACCTACTAACCTGTAAAATCGTATGGATTTTAAGATGCGTTGTTTACATAAGGACGGACAGCAGATTTTTTTTTCTAGAGTTCACATCTAAAATGTGTTGTGTTCGCCAATTTCATTTAAGTTCTACAAATTTATCTTAATGTATAAAAACCTAACAAATTAAACTTCTATGGTTTTTAAGATAGGTTGCTTACATAATGACGGACAGCAGAATATTTTTTTCTAGAGCTCACATTTAAAATGTACTTATTAAGTAAGCCAATTTTATCAAAATTTATATAAACTTGGGGTATTGAACAGAAAAACGAACTACCCTATAAAATTGTATGGATTTTAAGATGCGTTGTTTACATAAGGGCGGACAGCAGACTTTTTCTTTCTAGAGCTCACATATAAATTGTGTTTGTTGGCCAATTTCATTTAAGATCTACAAATTTATCTTAATGTATAAAAACCTAACAAATTAAACTTCTATGGTTTTTAAGATAGGTTGCTTACATAATGACGGACAGCAGAATATTTTTTTCTAGAGTTCACGTCTAAAATGTATTAAGTAGGTCAATTTTATCAAAAAAATGTATATAAACAGGCTATTAATCTATAAAATTGTATGGATTTTAAGATGCGTTGTTTACATAAGGACGGACAGCAGACATTTTTTTTCTTGAGCTCACATCTAATTTGCGTTTTGTTGGCCAATTTTATTTAAGATCTATAAATTTATCTTACTATATAGAAAACCTAACAAATTAAACTTCTATGGTTTTTAAGATAGGTTGTTTAGACAAGGACGGACAGCAGAATTTTTTTTCTAGAGCTCACATCTAAAATGTGTTTCGTTGGCTAATTTCATTCAAAATCTAGTTAAACTTGGTTGCTATACAGTAAACTTAACTTATTACAGTTGTCTGGTCAGTTGTTTACATAAGAACGGACAGCAGACATTTTAATTTTGCATATCATTTCTAAAATGCAATTTGTTGGCCAATTTCATTCAAAATCTAGATAATCTTGGATTATTGTACAGAAAATTTAACTAGTTAGTTTTTGAGATGTGTTGTTTACATAAGATTGACCACAGTTTTACTTTTCTTGTATTTATGGTGTTGTATGCCTGCTGTCAGGCTGTATGTAAACGACACATCCTAAACAGAACCTATATTATTTTAACAAAAACTAGTTTAAATTCATATGCACACATTTATTTATTCGGAAGCTTGCCGTCAGCGTGTATGTGAACAACACATCTCGATAACCACCCATACGATTTTGGTAAAAAAAAGTTACTTGACTCTTGCAATTTAGAGATAATCATTTTAATTATTGACCTGCCGTCAATCCGTACGTGAACAACATAGTTTTAATGTGACATATCACCAAGTTGTCAACACGAATTCATCGTCACTAATTGTTTTCAGTGTGGGCCGCAAACCCCGCCGCCGTCTACATCGCCGAAATAAGTCGACCGGACGTGCGCGGTTCTCTCACGAGCACATGCTCTTTGGGCGCCTCCATTGGCATGGTATTGGTTTACATCAAAGGTTGGTACCTTGATTGGCGCGTGGTAGCTTGGATCGCCGTCGGTTACACGGTCGTTTTTACGATATTTCTCTTCTTCTTGCCCGAAAGTCCGGCGTGGCTAATTGCGAAAAATCGCACGCGCCAAGCGAAACGCGCGCTCGAATTCTTCCACAAATACCAACCTCAACCGCCGGAGAAGAACGCCACTTACGCCGAAATGCAACTGGCGGTGTTGGTGCGCGAGAATGCCGTGAAAGAACGCGAGCGTCAAGAGCTCAGCAAAAACGGCGCCATGCAGATGCTGAAGATGTTCGGTCAACCGATCGGTTATAAACCGATCTTCATCACGGTCGGCCTATACTTTTTTCAACAGTTTTCCGGAATACACGTCATCATATTCAACGGAGTCATCTTCGTCCAAGAAATGGGCACCACCATCGACCCTTACCTGGCGACTATCTATATAGGATTGATGAGGTTAATCATGACAGTAGTTAACATGTTTTTGATGAAGAGGTTTGGGAGGCGCACGCTCGTAATAGTCAGTGGTGTGGGGATGGCGGTATTCATGGGTATCTCGGGGCTGTTTACAAAATGGTTGCAAGAAGGTGCGCTACCAAAACCAGTTTTCAGCATAACCTCACTTATTTTTAATTCCAGGTTCGACCACTAAAAGTTGGATCCCTCTGACGGCGCTGATGCTGTACTTCATCTTTGCAATCGGTTTTATGGCGGTACCGTTCGCTATACAAGCCGAAGTATTTCCTTTAGCGATACGCGGCATCGCTCACGCCATCGTTTCGGGGGCGGCCAACTTTATCGTGTTCTGCGCCTTGCAATCTTATTTTCCACTAAAAGACGTCTTAGGCGGATCTTTCGGCATACAGTGGTTTTACGGGATAATGGGACTGGCTGGTGCGGTTTTCGTCTTCGTTTTCTTGCCGGAAACGCATAACAAGAAATTGAGCGAGATCGAGAACTATTTCTGGAAGCACACCACTTATCTATCGGTGCCGCAAAATGAAGAAGACGAGGAATTGCATCGAGTGCGTGGTGTTAAATAATTTCTCGAATGTCTGTCTACGACGCAATATTTAAGCTACTGTATGATAAGATTTGGTTTATTTTTTTATGGAGATAAATGGTTTATGTAACAGCAATAAAATGGTTTTAAGTGCGTTGTTGATTACTTTTTGGTACACGTGTGAAGGTTACTCTTACTTATTATTCACAATAGAAGTTACTAGCGCCACCTGTTTTTGGAATTTGTAATTACGGAGTAAAAAAATTTGTTTTTTTGATTGCTTATTTCAACATCACTTCAACAATTTGGTTAGTGTGCTTTTTTAACGAATTTTGGTTAAAATTTTTTATTAGAATTTTATGTTTTTTTAACACTGACATTGATTCAGTTTTAAAAAACTAAAACAAAGTTTTCTGAAATGTTTCTTTAAACCAATTTTGGTTAAAATATGTAGTTTCATCAAATTTTTGTTTTTTACTTTAAATTGTCTGGCAATTGTTTTATGGTTACGATCTATTTGTATCGGCTTTATTTTTTCATGTTGACAATGAATAATTAATACCAAAACTGTAAGTCTATTATTTTAATAGTGTGTTGCTTTAACCAATTTTGGTTAAGATTTTTTTGAAAATTTTTTTAGTTTTACTTTTATGTTTTTTTTTACGCTGGCATTGAGTAAGTCTTTTACAGAATCTCAATCCAAAGTTTTAAAAATGTGTCTTTAAACCAATTTTGGTTAAAATGTGTAGTTTCATCAAATTTTTGATTTTTTTTTACTTTAAATTGTCTGGCAACTGTTTTATGGTTACGATATATTGTTATCGACTTTATTCTTCCATGTTGAAAATCAATAATTAATACCAAAAATTTAAGTCTATTATTTCGATAGTGTGTTCCTTTAACCAATTTTGGTTAA
This sequence comes from Abscondita cerata, assembly GCA_030710515.1. NCBI lineage: Eukaryota > Metazoa > Arthropoda > Insecta > Coleoptera > Lampyridae > Abscondita > Abscondita cerata. The sequence goes on along the minus strand of JALBCR010004780.1, from coordinate 270,331 downwards.
AATTTTTTTGGAATTTTTTTAACTTTTATTTTTATGTTTTTTTACGCTGGCATTGAGTAAGTCTTTTACAGAATCTCAAACCGAAGTTTTCAGAAATGTGCCTTTAAACCAATTTTGGTAAAAGTGTAGTTTCATCAAATTTTCATCTTTTTTTCCTTTAAATTGTCTGGCAATTGTTTTATGTTTACGGTTACGATATATTTTTATCGACTTCATTCTTTCATTTTGAAAATGAATAATTAATACAGAAATCTTAAATTCACTATTTCGATAGTGTGTTCCTTTAACCAATTTTGGTTAAGATTTTTTTGGAATTTCTTTAACTTTTATTTTTATGTTTTTTTACCCTGGCATTGAGTAAGTCTTTTACAGAATCTTAAGCCAAAGTTTTCAGAAATGTGCCTTTAACCAATTTTGATTAAGATTTTTTGGAAATTTTTTTAGTTTTACTTTTATGTTTTTATGCTGGCATTGAGTAAGTCTATTACAGAATCTCAAACCAAAGTTTTAAAATGTGTCTTTAAACCAATTTTGGTTAAAATGTAGTTTCATCAAATTTTTGTTTTTTTTACTTTAAATTGTCTGGCAACTGTTTTACGGTTACGATATATTGTTATCGACTTTATTCTTCCATGTTGAAAATCAATAATTAATACCAAAAATTTAAGTCTATTATTTCGATAGTGTGTTCCTTTAACCAATTTTGGTTAAAATTTTTGGAATTTTTTTAACTTTTATTTGTATGTTTTTTTACGCTGGCATTGAGTAAGTCTTTTACAGAATCTCAAACCAAAGTTTTCAGAATTGTGCCTTTAAACCAATTTTGGTAAAAAGTGTAGTTTCATCGAATTTTCGTCTTTTTTTTCCTTTAAATTGTCTGGCGATTGTTTTATGTTTATGGTTACGATATATTTTTTATCGACTTCATTCTTTCATTTTGAAAATGAATAATTAATACAGAAACCTTAAATTCACTATTTCGATAGTGTGTTCCATTAACCAATTTTGGTTAAGATTTTTTTGGAATTTCTTTAACTTTTATTTTTACGTTTTTTACGCTGGCATTGAGTAAGTCTTTTACAGAATCTTAAACCAAAGTTTTAAAAATGTGTCTTTAAACCAATTTTGGTAAAAAGTGTAGTTTCATCGAATTTTCGTCTTTTTTTTTAAATGTGTAGCTTCATCGAATTATTGTTTTTTTTTTACTTTAAATTGTCTGGCAATTGTTTTATGGTTACGATATATTTTTTATCGACGTCATTCTTTCATTTTGAAAATGAATAATTAATACAGAAACCTTAAATTCACTATTTTGATAATGTGTTCCTTTAACCAATTTGGTTAAGATTTTTTGGAAATTTTTTAGTTTTACTTTTATGTTTTTTACGCTGGCATTGAGTAAGTCTTTTACAGAATCTCAAACCAAAGTTTTCAGAAATGTGCTTCAAACCAATTTTGGTAAAAAGTTTTTTTCCTTTAAATTGTCTGGCAATTGTTTTATGTTTATGGTTACGATATATTTTTTTTACGACTTCATTCTTTCCTTTTGAAAATGAATAATTAATACAGAAACCTTAAATTCACTATTTTGATAGTGTGTTTCTTTAACCAATTTTGGTTAAGATTTTTTTGGAATTTTTTTAACTTTTATTTTTATGTTTTTTTACGCTGGCATTGAGTAAGTCTTTTACAGAATCTCAAACCAAAGTTTTCAGAAATGTGCCTTTAACCAATTTTGGTTAAGATTTTTTGGAATTTCTTTAACTTTTACTTTTATGTTTTTTACGCTGGCATTGAGTAAGTCTTTTACAGAATCTCAAACCAAAGTTTTAAAAATGTGTCTTTAAACCAATTTTGGTTAAAATGTGTAGTTTCATCAAATTTTTTTTTTTTACTTTAAATTGTCTGGCAACTGTTTTATGATTACGATATATTGTTATCGACTTTATTCTTCCATGTTGAAAATCAATGATTAATACCAAAAATTTAAGTCTATTATTTCGATAGTGTGTTCCTTTAACCAATTTTGATTAAAATTTTTTTGAAATTTTTAACTTTTATTTTATGTTTTTTACGCTGGCATTGAGTAAGTCTTTTACAGAATCTCAAACCAAAGTTTTCAGAAATGTGCCTTTAACCAATTTTGGTTAAGATTTTTGGAATTTCTTTAACTTTTACTTTTATGTTTTTTACGCTGGCATTGAGTAAGTCTTTTACAGAATCTCAAACCAAAGTTTTAAAAATGTGTCTTTAAACCAATTTTGGTTAAAATGTGTGGTTTCATCAAATTTTTGTTTTTTTTTACTTTAAATTATCTGGCAACTGTTTTATGGTTACGACATATTGTTATCGACTTTATTCTTCCATGTTGAAAATCAATAATTAATACCAAAAATTTAAGTCTATTATTTCGATAGTGTGTTCCTTTAACCAATTTTGGTTAAAATTTTTTGGAATTTTTAACTTTTATTTTTATGTTTTTTACGCTGGCATTGAGTAAGTCTTTTACAGAATCTCAAACCAAAGTTTTCAAAAATGTGCCTTTAAACCAATTTTGGTAAAAAGTGTAGTTTCATCGAATTTTCGTCTTTTTTCCTTTAAATTGTCTGGCAATTGTTTTATGTTTATGGTTACGATATATTTTTTATCGACTTCATTCTTTCGTTTTGAAAATGAATAATTAATACAGAAATCTTAAATTCACTATTTCGATAGTGTGTTCCTTTAACCAATTTTGGTTAAGATTTTTTGGAATTTCTTTAACTTTTATTTTTATGTTTTTTACCCTGGCATTGAGTAAGTCTTTTACAGAATCTCAAACCGAAGTTTTAAAAATGTGTCTTTAAACCAATTTTGGTTAAAATGTGTAGTTTCATCAAATTTTTGATTTTTTTTTACTTTAAATTGTCTGGCAACTGTTTTATGGTTACGATATATTGTTATCGACTTTATTCTTCCATGTTGAAAATCAATAATTAATACCAAAAATTTAAGTCTATTATTTCGATAGTGTGTTCCTTTAACCAATTTTGGTTAAAATTTTTTTGGAATTTTTTTAACTTTTATTTTTATGTTTTTTTACGCTGGCATTGAGTAAGTCTTTTACAGAATCTCAAACCAAAGTTTTCAGAAATGTGCCTTTAAACCAATTTTGGTAAAAAGTGTAGTTTCATCAAATTTTCATCTTTTTTTTCCTTTAAATTGTCTGGCAATTGTTTTATGTTTATGGTTACGATATATTTTTTATCGACTTCATTCTTTCATTTTGAAAATGAATAATTAATACAGAAATCTTAAATTCACTATTTCGATAGTGTGTTCCTTTAACCAATTTTGGTTAAGATTTTTTTGGAATTTCTTTAACTTTTATTTTTATGTTTTTTTACCCTGGCATTGAGTAAGTCTTTTACAGAATCTTAAACCAAAGTTTTCAGAAATGTGCCTTTAACCAATTTTGATTAAGATTTTTTTGGAAATTTTTTTAGTTTTACTTTTATGTTTTTTATGCTGGCATTGAGTAAGTCTATTACAGAATCTCAAACCAAAGTTTTAAAAATGTGTCTTTAAACCAATTTTGGTTAAAATGTGTAGTTTCATCAAATTTTTGTTTTTTTTTTACTTTAAATTGTCTGGCAACTGTTTTACGGTTACGATATATTGTTATCGACTTTATTCTTCCATGTTGAAAATCAATAATTAATACCAAAAATTTAAGTCTATTATTTCGATAGTGTGTTCCTTTAACCAATTTTGGTTAAAATTTTTTTTGGAATTTTTTAACTTTTATTTTTATGTTTTTTACGCTGGCATTGAGTAAGTCTTTTACAGAATCTCAAACCAAAGTTTTCAGAATTGTGCCTTTAAACCAATTTTGGTAAAAAGTGTAGTTTCATCGAATTTTCGTCTTTTTTTTTCCTTTAAATTGTCTGGCGATTGTTTTATGTTTATGGTTACGATATATTTTTTATCGACTTCATTCTTTCATTTTGAAAATGAATAATTAATACAGAAACCTTAAATTCACTATTTCGATAGTGTGTTCCTTTAAGTGTAGTTTCATCGAATTTTCGTCTTTTTTTTTAAATGTGTAGCTTCATCGAATTATTGTTTTTTTTTTACTTTAAATTGTCTGGCAATTGTTTTATGGTTACGATATATTTTTTATCGACGTCATTCTTTCATTTTGAAAATGAATAATTAATACAGAAACCTTAAATTCACTATTTTGATAATGTGTTCCTTTAACCAATGTTGGTTAAGATTTTTTTGGAAATTTTTTTAGTTTTACTTTTATGTTTTTTTACGCTGGCATTGAGTAAGTCTTTTACAGAATCTCAAACCAAAGTTTTCAGAAATGTGCTTCAAACCAATTTTGGTAAAAAGTTTTTTTCCTTTAAATTGTCTGGCAATTGTTTTATGTTTATGGTTACGATATATTTTTTTACGACTTCATTCTTTCCTTTTGAAAATGAATAATTAATACAGAAACCTTAAATTCACTATTTTGATAGTGTGTTTCTTTAACCAATTTTGGTTAAGATTTTTTTGGAATTTCTTTAACTTTTATTTTTATGTTTTTTTACGCTGGCATTGAGTAAGTCTTTTACAGAATCTCAAACCAAAGTTTTCAGAAATGTGCCTTTAACCAATTTTGGTTAAGATTTTTTTGGAATTTCTTTAACTTTTACTTTTATGTTTTTTTACGCTGGCATTGAGTAAGTCTTTTACAGAATCTCAAACCAAAGTTTTAAAATGTGTCTTTAAACCAATTTTGGTTAAAATGTGTGGTTTCATCAAATTTTTGTTTTTTTTACTTTAAATTATCTGGCAACTGTTTTATGGTTACGACATATTGTTATCGACTTTATTCTTCCATGTTGAAAATCAATAATTAATACCAAAAATTTAAGTCTATTATTTCGATAGTGTGTTCCTTTAACCAATTTTGGTTAAAAATTTTTTGGAATTTTTAACTTTTATTTTATGTTTTTTACGCTGGCATTGAGTAAGTCTTTTACAGAATCTCAAACCAAAGTTTTCAGAAATGTGCCTTTAACCAATTTTGGTTAAGATTTTTTTGGAATTTCTTTAACTTTTACTTTTATGTTTTTTTACGCTGGCATTGAGTAAGTCTTTTACAGAATCTCAAACCAAAGTTTTAAAAATGTGTCTTTAAACCAATTTTGGTTAAAATGTGTAGTTTCATCAAATTTTTGTTTTTTTTACTTTAAATTGTCTGACAACTGTTTTATGATTACGGTATTTGTTATCGACTTTATTCTTCCATGTTGAAAATCAATGATTAATACCAAAAATTTAAGTCTATTATTTCGATAGTGTGTTCCTTTAACCAATTTTGATCAAATTTTTTTGAAATTTTTTAACTTTTATTTTTATGTTTTTTTACGCTGGCATTGAGTAAGTCTTTTAAAGAATTTTAAACCAAAGTTTTCTGAAAAGTGCTTTAAACCAATTTTGGTTAAAATGAGTAATTTCATCAAATCCTTGATTATTTTACTTTAAACTGTCTGGCAATAGTTTTATGTTTATGGTTACGATATACCTTTAGCGACTACATTCTTTTTTGTTAAAAATGAATAATTAATACAGAAACTTTAAATTCATTATTTCGATAGTGTGTTCCTATAACCAATTTTGGTTAAGATTTTTTTGAAAATTTTTTTAATTTTATTTTTATGTTTTTTACGCTGGCATTGAGTAAGTCTTTTACAGAATCTTAAACCAACGTTTTCAGAAATGTGCCTTTAATCCAATTTTGGTTAAAATGTGTAGTTTCATCAAATTTTTGTTTTTTACTTTAAATTGTCTGGCAACTGTTTTATGTTTATGGTAACGATATACATATTTTTAAATAAATAATTATTACCAAAACTTTAAATCTATTATTTCGATGGTGTGTTCCTTTAACCAATGTTGGTTAAGATTTTATTGGTCATTTTAAATATTATTTTAATGTTTTTTTTACGCGTAATTACAGAATTTTAAACCAAAGTTGTCAGAAATGTGCATTTAAACCAACTTTGGTTAAAATGTGTAGTTTCATCAAATCTTTGATTATTTTACTTTAAACTGTCTGGCAATAGTTTTTTGTTTATGGTTACGATATACTTTTATCGACTACATTCTTTTATGTTAAAAATGAATGATTAATACAGAAACTTTAAATTCATTACTTCGATAGTGTGTTCCTTTAACCAATTTTGGTTAAAATTTTTTAAAAATTTTTTTAATTTTATTTTTATGTTTTTTACGCTGGCATTGAGTAAGTCTTTTTACAGAATCTTAAACCAAAGTTTTCAGAAATGTGCCTTTAATCCAATTTTGGTTAAAATGTGTAGTGTTATCAAATATTTGTTTTTTTTACTCTAAATTGTCTGGCAACTGTTCTATGTTTATGGTAACGATATACATATTTTTTAATGAATAATTAATACCAAAACTTTAAATCTATTATTTCGATAGTGTGTTCCTTTAACCAATGTTGGTTAAGATTTTTTTTTGTCATTTTTTAAATATTATTTTAATGTTTTTTTTTACGCGCATTGACTAAGTCTTTTACAGAATTTCAAACCAAAATTTTCAGAAATGTGCCTTTAAACCAATTTTGGTTAAAATGTGTAGTTTCATCGAATTTTTGGTTTTTACTTTAAATTGCCTGGCAATTGTATTCTGTTTATGGTTACGATATACATATTTTTAAATGAATAATTAATACAGAAACTTCAAGTTTACTATTTCGATAGTGTGTTTCTTTAACCAAATTTGCTCAAAGTTTTTTGGATTTTTTTACCTTTTACTTTTATGTTTTTTACGTTGGCATTGAGTACGTCTTTTACAGAATCTCAAACCAAAGTTTTCAGAAATGTGCATTTAAACCAATTTTGGTTAAAAGTGTAGTTTCATCGAATTTTTGTCTTTTTTGACTTTAAATTGTCTGGCAATTATTTTATGTTTATGGTTACGATATATTTCTATCGACTTTATTCTTTCATGTTGAAGATGAATAATTAATACCAAAACTTTTAGTCCACGATAGTGTGTCCCTTTAACCAATTTTGGTTAAAATAAAAAAAAATTTTTCAATTTTATTTTTGTTTCTTACGCTGGCATTGACTTTTACAGAATCTTAAACCAAAGTTTTTAGAAATGAGCTTTTAAACCAATTTTGGTTAAAATGTTTAATTTGATCAAATTTTCTGGAAAAATTGTTTGGTCACTTTTTTCAGTTCACAAAATTGTCAAGTAATAGTTTTAAACAATTATGGTTACGGTTTTTATCGTCTTCTTTGTTTCTGTGTTGCAATGGAATAATTATGAGAAAAACTTTAAATTTATTACTTTGACATGGAGCTGTTTTAACCAATTTTGGTTAGAAATTTTTTTGGTCAAATTTTTTATTTAATGATTATGTTTTTTTTAAACTAAACAGTAACTTAAACCAAACTTTTCGGAAATGTGCTTTTAAATTAATTTTGGATAAAATGTGTAATTTTTGCATTTTTACATTAAATTTTTGTCAAATTGTTTGGTAACTTTTTTAAATTCACAAAATTGTAGAGTAATTGTTTTAACCGTTTATGGTTACGGTATAGTTTTTATCGACTTAATTGTTTCATGTTGCAAATGAATAGAGAAATATAATAGTGTCCACTATTTCGATAGTTTTAACCAATTTTGGCTAGAAATTTGTTGGTTAAAGTTTTCAGAAATATGCATTTTAATCAGTTTTGGTTAAAATATATAGTTGGTTTAATTTTTTTTTTTACTTTAAATTTTAACCAATTATGGTTACGCTATATTTTTGACGAAATTGTCAAGTAATTGTTTTAACCAATTAAGATTACGTTATTATTGATCGAGTTTATTGTTTCTTGTTGCAAATGAATAATTATTACAAAAATTTTAACTCCATTATTTCGAGAGTTTTTTTATTTTTTGGTTCATTTTTAAATTTATTTTAATGCTTTTCTACGCTGACGCATTTTTACCAGGAACTCAAACCAAAGTTTTCAGAAACTATAACCTTATTCAATTCACAGAATTCTCGAGTAACTGTATTAACCAATTATGGTTACAATATTTTTATCGATTTTATTGTTTCTTGTTGCAATTAAATGATTATTACAAAAACACTAAGTCATCAATTTTAATAGTGTGTTTTTAACCAATTTTGGTTTTTTAATTCTATTATTACATTTTGTTTACGTTGATTGACTTAAACATAATAAATCTCTATAAACATAATAAATCTCTAACAATTATCGAAAAAAATATACTTTATTATAAATCGTAGAAGTCTGGGTCAACTTGGTTTGATTAATCAATTAATCAAATCAACTGATTATCGTAGCTGTTTTTGAAATGATCGCATTAAATTTAATAAAAACAGAAAACCATACCATCAGTAAATCGTGAAAGTATATAAAATTATCGCAATGTGCTGTGAAATTATTAAAAGGTCAAAATGTGTTTGGAATTATCAAAAAAAGTGTGTGATTATCGATTCATAAAAGAATTCATTTTGACAAGTCTATTTTTGGCATATGTTGATAATTTTGCGAAGGAATTATCGTCTGCATTGTTTGTCTGAATAAATTGTGATAATTTATTAAATTTATCGAATCATCCGTGTGCACATTGTATAAAATGCGATTATTTTGGAAACAAATTATCAAAGTAACGATATCTATTTTTTATAATTATCAAAACAAGTAGAATGTGTGGAACAATTGTTCCAACTTTTTTTTTGGAACAAAAATTATCAAATTGATTGATAGTATCACACCAACAATTTTTGTTAAGTTATTACAATTACGAGTAATTTTTGTAGTAATTCAACCTACATTTTTTTGAACTTGTGCTTCAATTTTTCACCTTTTCTTCTTTCTTCATTTTTGGATTTTACGAGAAATGCATCTTCAACTATTTTTTTTTGTCGTTGTATTTTTCCTCCAAAAATTGTGTAGCGACATTTGCCAGATCTTTCTTCGTTTCTTCTTTCTTTATGTCATTTTTCGTTTTTCTTCATTTAATTTTTTCTGTTTTTTTGTGATTTCATCTAAAAGGAAATGCTTTGAATAAAAAATTTTGAATTTTCTTCGTTTTCTTTATGCCCTTCTTCATATATAACAAAATTGATTTCTTCTTTGTAATCTTTATTCTATAAACTTCAATAAGCATATGGTAGCCATTACTAAATAATCCTGGTGTTTTTGAGACATTTGTTCAGTATTTTCGTTCTTCATTTTTATATTAATCCAACTTTCTTCAACGTTCTTCACGCGCGATTTACCTACTTAATCATTTTTTAAAAGTAATTTATTTACATTAACGAACAAAATCAAGGGACCTTTGACACATTCATGTAAACGAAAAAAAAACATCACCTGTTGATGCATGGCTAGCTAGATTTGCTCGTTCTAACATATATTTGTGTTTTGTTTTAATCCATTTTAATTTATTCGTTTGTATTCAGCGCATTTAATTACATTTTTAAGTGCATTTATTGCTTTACGTATGCGATTATACGATCACTTTATTGATGGATTATATCATATTTTTCGTTTAGAAGTCATACTTGACGTACATTCAGTTACTTGAAGAATTATGCCTAAGCTTGGAAAAATACAACGACATTTCTGTAGAAAATTGGCGCCCGTTATATAGTTCCCACGTTGAGCCCCAATTATCTTCGGTTGGGGAATTAACATTAATGTATCGGGTTTTTATGTGTATAAAGTTATAAATTTAACATGGTTATGCATGCACTTCATTCTGATGGCGTTGACCTGTCGCCACCACAAATTTATTCATAATTAAATTCTTAAATACTACTATTACAAATTCCAAGGACATTCGTCTAGTCAAGTTGGGGTAACCCTAAAATTGATAACAGCTGACTTTGTTAGTCGGTCAAAATGAATATAAAGGTATAAAAAAATACATGATAATTTTTTTTTATTAAAAGGATTTTTTACTTGATTATAATCTAAAGCTTTTTTGTAGCCAAATCCCATAAAAATTCTTGATTTTTGTGTTTATCTGAGTTTAGTCAACTATTACCGTGATCATTGCAAGTAATTTCCAGTATTTCTTACCATTGACACCCAACTTGGGTGAAATTAGTTCGTCTAGTCAAGTTGAGCTAACCTCAAAATTGAGAACTGCTGACTTTATTAGTCGGTCAAAGTGAATATAAAGATATAAAAAAATGATAATTTTTTTTATTTAAAAGAAGTTTGTTTAAAAATTTAAACCTGATTTTACTTGATTCTAAAGCTTTTTTGTACCCAAATCTTATAAAAATTCTTGATTCTTGTGCTTATCTAAGTTGAATCAATTATTACATAACTTACCCTAATTACTGCAAGTAATTTCCAGTATTTCTTATCATTGACCCCCACCATGGGACTTTTGAAGTGAAGCGCTGCTCTAAAAAATATTAAGTATATATTGAGGTAACCTCAAAATTAAGAACAACTGACTAAGTCAGTAGGTCAAATTAAATACAAATGATTAAATGGTTCTTGCAGAAAAATTGGCTATTTGATTTTTATTTTATACCTTTTGAAGTCTAAAACTTTAAGGTACATAAGAACATTTCGTTTTTGTTCCCTAACGTGGGACTTTTATAAACTTAATGTGGATTTGCTGTAATCTCATTTTTTTTAAATTGGCACCCAACATGGGATTTAAAAAACGTGATAGCTGTTGAACAAAACTGTTACATAATAATTAGAACTTAATCTGTAATATGATTGCTTTTTTTCGTAGTTTTTATGGTTACTTTTTAGACTCGCTTAAAATATTACGTACCTAGCCATTTTTACGAGTGGAAAGAAAGTTACCGATTAATATTGGCAAAATTCATGATTTTTCACATGCATATTTGGGTCCGATCATACCTAGATTGACTTATTGGGTATCCATTAATGGCATAAATACAAACCCACACTGTGTCGGGAGGAGTCTGCCCCCAGTTTTCGGAGGTGACTTTTCCCATAAGTCACCATGTTAAAGGGATGAAATGAGACATTGAGTTTGGTAGTCATTTTGAGCTCGAATTTTCATAGAACTGGGCATGTATAGTAATTCCTATATTGCTGTCCTAATAAAGGCATCAAATTAAACCCGCACTGGCTAGTTTGACGATTAGCCAGTGTCAAAGATGACCACGGTGTGGAAACTTAAATTGCACTTTTGGAGATCAAATGTTAGTACTGTGCTGCATTGTAGAGGCGCTGATGCTTTAGGTGATGTAGTGGTGCTTATGAGGATGAAATCTTAAGTGTCAAGCTCTACCTAAGATGGATCATGCTGAAAGGATGACAACCGTCAAATTGTTTGAATATTATTCCTACGCTGGAGAGCAGAAACCGAAGGGGTTTGAAGATTAAGGAATGTCCGTGTTTGACATCCAGAATCACCCTGACTTCCGTGTCCGACCGGGCACAATTGTCATCAGGGTTGCTATTCTAGCGGGTCAATCCTGTGGTGGTGCTTGGTGAGCCAACTCTGATATCCCTGTAGATAACAAAGCAACTCTGAGAAAGCTTAGCACAGGATCGGACTATCAGCAGTGACCATTGCTACATATGTACTAGCAACTTTACTCCAATGTTTCTATCTCCACCGTTACCCCAAGAAAGGTAAACGTCATCAGACTTAGAATCTTCTATTGAAGAAAAGGATATCGTTGCTCATGCACCAGCAATTCCTATTTTCTTTCTATTAAGCTGTGCCCTATCATTTTAAACAAGTTATTATAGGTACATAAAGAATACCAGAAGAGATTTGGCTCTAGGCTGATATCATCTTTGATAGGAAAAGGAAAGGACGGTGGAAATAATAGCGGAGAGAAAGGTTAAGGTCATCAAAATAGTGGGAAGAGTGAGGTACAAACGCTAAACGTTATAAAAGATCTTATTCACAGATTTTTCAAGGGTTAATAGTAGTAATTCCGACGACTTTCATCTGTCCCATACAAGACGCGGTGGAGCAACACGTTTGCGCACTCATTCATCACGCAACTGCTGGCCTTAAGTTTTTGAGGACCTCATCTACCCTCAGCATTCTCTATCGTGGATTGCCAATTCACTAGGGAACCATATGGTGTTGCCAACTTCAACCGCATAATTCCCGTATGAGGAAACGTCTTTCCAAAAAATTGTAACGGTTGTAGTTCACAAATAATAATAAAAAAAAGCGACGGCTCTAGCGATACAACCTAGAGAGAAAAACAATACTATTTGGCTCAAAATAGCGCACTAAATTTGTGGAGAATTCCGTATTTATAGTAGTTAACACAGCAGTGTCCGGCTTAGTCGGTGAGTTGGGGAGGTTCTTGAGGAACTGAAAGGAAATAAACTGCTGCCTAACAAGGCGCCACCTGCTGGGTTATAGAAAGAAATAGAACCAACCAACAGTAATTCAATAGGTTTTACTAAAGGTCTAATACGCTAAAACGAACACAAATCAGAGAGACAAATAGACAATTAAATGTAGCAAATAAAACTTACAGTACTAGGAGAATATGTGAGAAGTAAGAGAGACTGTCGCATAAGATTTACGGGCGTTAGCAACAACAATTTAATTAAAGCACGCAATCAATGTGTTGAAATTAAGTTAAGCTTTTGTTTGTTACACCCCAAATTAAAGTTAGTGTTCCAATTAATGATTGGTTACTAAGATAACTCGATGTACACACGTCACTTACACACGGTGACTTAAAACTAACTTAAACTCGGACTAGCACGGTAAGTAGCTCCCGCCAACCCAAAAGGCCTTTTGTTTTAGCTTTACCCACTTTATCTAAAGCGCCCAAGCTCTGATGGAGTCATTTACAAACAAAACCGAGCGTCTAATCGTTTAAAACCACACGCACGAATAGTGAATAGATTTCTTAAACAGTAAACTTAGCTGTGTACTGAATTATGCAGTTCCGATAAGGAAGGTTCTTGTAACGACAGTAGTTGACAGCTTTGGAAGATAGGTAGCCCCAGGATTTCCCTTAGGAGAATTAGACGACAAAGTACGGAAGGCAGATATGTTCTCTCGAAGCAGCAGGTATGCAGCGTGAACGACCCCTCAGCCGGTTCATCGGCCTTTTTCAGCTTAAATGTAAGTGAATCCGTGGTAGTCGTCACGTTTTATAGCGAAGGATTCTTAACTAGCCATTCTAGCACCCCCAGGAATTATCCAGATTGTAATACACGAGTAGAGTATGAGGTCAAGACACGTGGGCGAATGCAGTCGGATTTACATTTACAAACCAATTTAACTTGAAATTATTGAAGTCGCATTAATACTTTACGTGTAAACTTTTAAGTTTCACGAAGCACGCCGAAAACCCCCAAAAGAAGGAAATCGCAAAATGTCCGCCCGTCCTCTCGATAATTTTTGTAAATTAAAAGAATCTACCAATGGAACATTCGTAGCGTGCGCGGCAAATTCGACTAACGTGCTACTTACGACAAACGTTATTAAGAAGGCTTGTGGCATACGTTCTAGTTCGAAAAATTTGAACCGTAACAAAATGCGGATTATCAACAAACGTTGTCAGCATTTCACCAATCGAAATGAATAAACGCTGACAATCGGGAAGGGATTCAAATTACCTTGCCGACTTCGCAAGTAAAAAGAAGTCTAGTACACTTCATACTACAAAGCGTAGTAACGTAGTTATGCATTGACGCACTCGTATATGTCTTCCAACCAACTCTGCAGCCAACAAGAGTCGTCCTTTCACAATTCACCACAACGCCACTGAGCGCATCTACTCAGAGTAAGTTGTTACCGTTTTATTTCCCGTATTTAGGATGTAGGTTGTGAGCGGTCTTAGAACGTGTGTCGCAAATAGTACGGTGCGACAAAAAGTCATACTTGGCGCGCACGTTGCTAATTTTTTATTGGTGGAAATAAAATTTGGGGTGCTTAATTTAGAGCGATTATCGCTGACACAGAAGGTCTTTTGGGTTTGCGGGAGGTACTTACCTTTTTTTTTGTTATTTAGATTTAGTGTAACTACTCGCCGTGTGTAAATGATATGTGCACGCAGAGCCTTAACAGCAGCTACTTTTAAATTTGAATGATAACTCTTAACTCAATCGTTTAACTAAAGCTTACCTGAAATTCGACATCTTAACTAAAAGCTTGATTTATAGTAAGCGAGGCTGCTGCTAACGCACGTAACTATATGCGACAGTCTCTCTATTTCTGTCACATTATCCTACTATTTTAAGATTTGTTTCTTATACTGTATTATTTGTCTCTCTCTCTCTCTGGTTTGTGTTTGATTTAGCATATTAGATTTTAAGTAAAACTTGTTGATCTCCTGTAGGTCGGTTTTATTTCTTTCTTTATCCAGCAGTCAAATTTCTTATAACTATTCAGGAATCCCCGACAAAACCGGACGCTGCTGCTTTAACTACTATAAATAATTTCCTCTACTAATTTGGTGAGTTACATCGAGCCAAATTTCCTTTATTTTCTAGGTTGTACCGCTAGAGCCGTAGCTTCTTTTTGATATATTGTAAACTACAACCGTTACAAAGTGTGTCATTTGTCAGGCTCCAAAACTGAAAAGAACTTATTGCTTAATTACAAAGATGGCACTGAAGTTTAGAAAGAAAGAAGATTTTTATTTCTACAAAGAACACAATGTGCCGTATCTACATGGAAGCGTGTAATCAGACGTGGGTTTTTTTGAATTAGAATTTTTGTAGGAGTTTTGTTTTGTTTAAGTATCAAGTGGTTTTTGAAGATTGAATCAATAATAAAATTAGAACCGGTTATCATACATCAATTAAATTTCAAGTGTAGCGATTAAATTGTCTGTGAAATAGATAACCTCCAGTTTCAATTAGTTAACGATGCCACCTGGTCAAGAAAGAAATTTTACCTCGTTGCGAAATATAGTGGCGAGTTGTCGTTCGCTCAGCAGATATGAATCAAGACGATTCAAGACGTTATTGCCACAAGTATGTCTCTTTTTTTTGGTTTCTTTATTAGTTGATTTTTTTTGCTCTGATAGCTTTTGGCGACGTTTCTTGTTATGTGCACCAACATTGTAGTTGGCTTTGTTTACGGATATTCGGCCATTTTTACACCGCAAATTATGGAAGCGCAAAACAGCACTGATGTCGATGTTATACGCGTCACTCAAACCGATATAGCGTGGATCAGTGAGTAATTTGGACGTGAAATTTCTTCGTGCTATAACGTTAGTTTTTGTAGTTAGTTGCGTAATGTTGATTACACCACTTGGAGCGATCAGCGGCGGCCTTATGATGGATTCAATCGGGCGACTCAACATGTTGAAGATTATGGCCGTGCCTAGCGTAATCGGGTGGTCGCTTTTGGCATTGGCTTCGAATGTACCGATGCTGATTTGCGGACGCTTGATGACTGGAATAGCATTAGGTGAGGGTGGTGGTTATTCCAACTTAGACTGTAAGGCTTGTTGCAGTATGGGCCATGAATCCCGCCGCCGTGTACATAACTGAAATAAGTCGCCCCGACGTGCGCGGTTCCTTGACGAGCACGTGCTCTTTGGGCGCCTCCATAGGCATGGTGTTGGTTTACTTCAAAGGTTGGTATCTGAACTGGCGCGTGGTTGCTTGGATCGCCGTCGGATACACTTCAGTCTTTACGATCTTTCTCTTCTTTCTGCCCGAAAGTCCGGCGTGGCTTATTTCGAAAAATCGCACGCGTGAAGCAAAACGCGCCCTCGAGTTCTTCCACAAATACCAACCCCAACCGCCGGATAAGAACGCTAGTTACGCCGAAATGCAACTCGCGGTACTGGTGCGCGAAAACGCCGTGAAAGAGCGCGAGCGCCAAGAGCTTAGCAAAAACGGCGCCATGCAGTTGGTGAAAATGTTCGGTCAACCGATCGGTTATAAACCGATCTTCATCACAGTTGGTCTATACTTTTTCAACAGTTTTCCGGAATTCACGTCATCATATTCAACGGAGTCATATTCGTCAAAGAAATGGGCACTACAATCGATCCTTACCTGGCAACTATCTATATAGGATTGATGAGGTTAATCATGACAGTAGTTAACATGTTCTTGATGAAAAGGTTCGGAAGGCGCACGCTTATGATGGCGAGTGGGGTAGGGATGGCCGCGTTCATGGGCGTATCCGGGTTGTACACTAAGTGGTTGCAAGAAGGTGCGTTACCAAAACCGATTTCCATAACCTCACTTCTTTTTAATTCCAGGTTCCACCACAAAAAGTTGGATTCCGTTAACGGCGCTGATGTTTTACTTTATCTTCGCCATCGGTTTCATGGCGATACCGTTTGCGATACAAGCCGAAGTCTTTCCTCTGGCGATACGTGGGATCGCACACTCGCTTGTCTCCGGCACGGCTAATTTTCTCGTATTTTGCGCGCTCAATCTTATTTTCCATTCAAAGACATCTTTGGAGGGTCGTACGGCATACAATGGTTTTATGGCGTAATGGGACTTGGCGGTGCGATTTTCGTCTTCGCTTTTATGCCCGAAACGCATAACAAAAAGCTGAGCGAAATCGAAGCCTACTTTTGGAAACACACCACTTATCTATCGGTGTCGCAAAAAGAAGAAGGCGAAGAACTGGAAGTGGTGCGCGGCGTTAAATAATTTGTCGAATCTCTGAAACGCAATTTTTTAATAAGTGCGTTGTGTAATAACAACAAAATAGTTCAAGTGTTTTAATTTGTACTACATTCAATCAGTTGTTCAAAGAACTTGACAATGATAATGTACAAGGACTACTTGATAAAGTTACTGTAGATTATCTCAACTATTATGATTATAAAATATTGCAAACAATTTTTGTTTTGGGGATTTTATAAATCTAAGTTGGTACACGACCTTGGTTTTAACATTGAAAATTGGACGTTAAATTCAATTACGTTCAACAACATGTTAATGAATAATAAATTACAAACTACAGACACACTTATCCTGATTCAAGTTCAACTTTATCTTATCAATTGGGTGATCAATAATTTAGAATTTTTACAATGAAGTGCTGCCAACCTAGTATGTCATTGAACTGCACTTATTGTTTAGATTTGTTCTTTAAAAATATAACTCCCCCTCCACCTTGTTCATTTTGTAAGAATTTTTTATAGTCTAAAATTGTTTTTTTTATATTATTATTATGAAGTTTCGTTTTTAATCCTTATGGAAGATGTGTGTAAGTGAAAAAAAACAATGGTTTTAACTGGCAACGTTGTCTCAAAGTGAGAGATTTCTGTGGTCTTAATTAAAATAAAAGCGTTTATCACATAACTTATTAAGACCTGAGGAAGCTCTCACTTTGAGAGGGCGAAACGTTGTCAGCTCAAACCATTGTTTTTTACTTACACATAAAAATACTTAAGAGGAAAAAAACATCACAATTATCATTATTATTATTTATAGGGTTTGTGTTTAAGTTGTACTCACGTTGGGCGCCAACAAAGCTGTAAATTATTAACTGCACTTTTTAGAGTTTTTATTTAAATGTTTTGCTTTTTCTTCAACAATTAATGAGACAATCAGGTTGCTTAATACCCGCGCACGCTTTTACGAATTTTCATCTTTTTGTTCAAGTTAGTCGTTCTTGTTTCTCTTTTTTTCCGTGCCTCATATAATAATTCAAACGCGATCACGCTTTGTACGTCTCCTGCTTTGTACGTCGTGTTAGCAAGGTCGCTATTTTAACTTTTTAAGTAAGCTTTCCAACCCGTGGGGACAGTAACCCCTATCGGGCGCGTCCTCAGGTGGCGGATAGAGGAATGGCTTGTTGAGATGACCGAAAGGGATCACCAGGTTAGTGGGTGTGATAAACATGTTCGTTGAGGACAGAAAACCTTAACTGGTAGCACGTAAAAGCACTGCCGCGGACCAAACTTCTTGCCCCGGCTGTTGTATCGTGCACCAAGATTTAAACGACGCCAGTGGGGCGCTCCAGACAAAGTTAACCACTGTTATACCGCTGACTAGTGCTGACGATGGACAAGTCTTACGGGCCGAGAAGGCGGGGATCTGCCTCAATCGCGAGAAAATAACCTCAATAATAAATTCTAAATCCCACGGTGGGCGGACCAGGCTAAGGGGATGTGTTACTGAATAGTAGATCAATACCTACTGGTTCCACCTTGAGAAACCGGGCGACCTTTCGTTGTAATATAGCCTTCCATGTCAGTTGGGGCTCCTGGCATGGTGACTTTTCTTTCCTTATCATTCGTGGGACCAAAATGGAGACTAACCACAATATTATAACACCAATGGAGACTGTGTGTGCTACGGAGACGACTTCTCGGATCAGCTCCAACACCAATAATGGTAGGGGAAAGCAAGGACCTGCCCAAAAACAAAAACAGACTCTCTGGGGCTCAAAGGAAGAAGCTGAAGAGAGAAGCCAAGAAAAAACACGGTACGTGGACGGAAGCCAAACCGAGACACTACCGAAAGACTGAAATGGACAATGGAAAGGAGGGTGAGGCGACTACTTCATCAAAGAGGCCTCTCTCAGACTCCTCAACGCCCGACTCTCAAAAAAGAGCACCAAAGAAGACCAGGAGACCGCAGAGTCACACTGTGTCTTTCAGCGGTGCTCTAAAGAATACCAACATGGCGGTGATTGACAGACGCCATCTTGATGTCCAACTGAATCAGGCTCAATCAGACCTGATCCAGGAAAAGCTGACGGCCGCTGTAGACGCCACTCTTTTGGGAAGTGCGAATCCTCCACAGTTCGAAGGTGCTTGGTTTTTGGCAGGGGTCTTAAGGATTAACTGCGCGAACGAGAACTCTAAGATATGGCTCGTGGAAACAGTGAAGCAGTTTGGAGGCATATGGGAAGATGCAGATTTGACGGTAGTCGAATCAAAGGAACTTCCCAATAGGCCCAAGATGGGTACCAGGAAAGCCCGAATGTGGATGTGGTCAAGACCCAAATTGATATCCAAAATCCTGAATTTTAAGTGGGAGATTGGAGTCTCCTCAGTCGGAAAGAGAAGAAGGATGGAGTACTACTGGCCTTTTCCGTAAATGATAAAGACTGCCATACTCTGGAGGAAAGACGAACGAAGGTGCATTTCGGACTTCGAACGCTAACCTTTAGAAAAATAGGTAAGGATGATGAGAGTCATTTAAGTGAACCTGCAACACAGTAGGGCGGGTTCCGCTGCCTTCTGTAAAGCAATGGAGGCAACTGACATTGCTTTCATTTAAGAACACTGGGTATGTAGGAGTAAAATTATGGGTGTGGGTAGTATTGACGGAGAGCTAATTTATAGCAGAACAGTCGAGAGGCCCAGGACTTGTATACTTGTCAAAAGACATGTAAAAACACTGCCACTAACTAACTTCTGTTTACAGGACATAGTGGCAGTTAAATTGACTCGTAGTGCTGATGGACTGAGGGAGCTTGTTCTTGGATCAGTCTATCTTCACTACGAAAATACTTGCCCTAGCGTGGAAATGGAGGAACCGGTGGAGAGTTGCGGGAAACAAGGAACGCAGCTCATCATCGGATGTGACTCCAATGCCCACCACACCATCTGGGAGAGCTCAGACACCAATTTAAGAGGTGAGTCATTAGCACAATTTCTTATAGCAACTCAATTAGACATATTGAATATTGGTAATAAACCAACCTTTATAACTAGTAATAGAAAGGAAGTATTAGATATAACAATAGGTATTAGATACACTAGTAATCTCGTTAGGAAATGGCATGTGTCTGATGAAGAGAGCTGCTCTGATCATAGACACATCAGGTTTGTAATCTATAAAGACAGATTAGACCAAAACCGATACACTAGTTTCGTGGTGGAACAGTGCCTTAGGGAGTCAGAGAAAGCAGGTTAAAAAACTTTTAATAAGGCAAAAACGTCAGAGATGTGGGAAGCTTATAGGGCCTCTTTAACTGACTACAACAAGGCACTCAGGAAGGCTCGGAGATCCTCGTGGAGAAGGCATTGTGAAAACATTGAAACAGTACCAGACAATGTCAGGCTCTATAAGATCTAATCGAAAAACCCCAAGGTGCACTTCAACGTCGAGACGGCGAATTTACAACCAACTAGAAGGAGACTTTAAGTGAACTTCTTCGGACTCACTTTCCAGGAGGAAAATCCTACAAAGGTAAACTACTAGACTTGGCCAGGCAGGGGCCGGACGAAACTGGCAACAGACCGTCAAAAGCAGACTGGCAAACGGCCAAGAAAGTGGTAACTTTTGAAAAGATCAAATGGGCTATAAACTCTTTTCAGCCCTATAAGTCACCGGGTCCGGATGGAATCATACCCATCATGCTACAGAAGGGAACTGACTTTTTGTGGCGTAAACTATGCAACTTAGCGTTACACTACTTGCCGAGGTTGTAGCGGCTCACCAGGGTGGTTTTTATTCCAAAGACTGGTAGAGCAGACTACTCCCAAGCAAAGGCTTATAGACCCATTAGTCTAATGTCATTCGTACTAAAGACAATGGAGAAGATTATGGGTAGACATATTAGAAAAGGGATTCTGGTGACCAGCACTCTATCCCGAGACCAGCATGCATATCTTTCAGGAAGATCTACAGAGACAGCTCTTAGTACCCTAACTAGTAGGGCGGAGAATGCTCTGGAAAATAAACAGATTATGTTGGCGGCCTTCTTAGATATAGAAGGCGCTTTTGATAATACATCTTTTGACTCCATAACCGCGGCCCTGAGGAGACGTGGTTTGGAAGAAATTAGCTGTAGGTGGATTGACTGCATGCTAAGACAAAGGATGGTATTCACAACGCTTTTCGAGCATACGTTATCAACCAGGGTGGCAGGAGGTTGCCCTCAGGGAGGAGTACTTTCTCCTCTGTTGTGGAACCTAGTCATAGATGGATTGCTAACTAAGCTTAGAACAGAAGGCTACCTCCCTCTGGGGTATGCAGACGACCTTGTCATTCTAGTAGAAGGCAAGTTTTCAGTCACGATCAGAGAACGAATGCAATCTGCACTGAACGTGGTAAACAGATGGTGTGGGAGGGAAGGGCTGAAAGTATCTTCCCAAAAGACCACCATAGTGTCGTTTACACGCAAAAAGAAATTAGAGGGATTAGGACCTCTTTTCTTAAATGGGCGTGAACTAGCTATATCTGGGGAGGTAAAATGCTAAATCTATGACTCCAAGCTTACCTGGAACCAACATATAGCAAAAGTCATACGAAAATCGAAGATTACCTTAGCGGTAATCAGACGCATGTATGACAGACAATGGGGGCTCAGACCTGAAATGGTACACTGGTTGTACACAAGGGTGGTCAGGCCCGCCATCACCTACGCGGCCAGTGTATAGTGGCCAAAGATCACACAGGAGACCACAATCCTGAGACTAAGCAAGGTTTAAAGACTTGCCTGTCTAAGCATAACAGGGGCTCTGAAAACTACGCCCACTGCAGCACTTGAAGCAATGTTAGGCCTTACCCCCTTGCACTTATATATCAAAGGGGAAGCAAGGCTGGCTGCATACAGATTTCAGTTATCTTTAGCCAATATCAAAGCTGACACTCCTCATATAAGTCGTTTGGCAGACATTGGAGAATCCCTACTTTAAATGTCGTTTGACCATATGGTGACCAAGCGCATTGACAACGCACTCTTTCAAGTGGTCATTCCACATCAAAATAACTGGTTAGACTACAAAGAGAAAATTTCAAAAGATGGTATAATCTGGTATACAGATGGTTCTAAATCAGAGACGGGGGCCGGATTAGGAATATATAATGAAAGAGAGGATCTAGGTTATGCCCTTTCTCTGGGCAGCCTAACGACTGTCTTTCAGGCAGAAGTTCTTGCCATCGTCGAATGTGCAAAAACTAATATTGAGAAGAACTACCATCGTAGGCGTATCTATATTATGTCTGACAGTCAAGCAATACTGAGATCTTGTTTAAGCCAAAAAACCTCATCTAGACTGATTTTTGAATGTTTTAACACACTCAATACCCTGGCAGGCCAAAACAAAGTGACTCTTGTCTAGACGCCTGGTCATTCGGGCATTGTAGGGAACATCAAAGCTAACAAGTTAGTCAGGCAGGGAGCCGCAACGTCTTACGTTGGGCCAGTCAGCGAATGAACTTGCAATGAACATAAGGCATACTGGACATCAAGACCAGGCCTGATACACAGTAAGTGTATGATTACAGAACCTTACGTGAAACTATGTGAAAGAGCTCCCAAAACAGTACTGCACTTATTGTGCATTTGCAAGGCGCTGAACAATAGAAGACGGCTTATTTTTGGGCGCAACAAAATGCTACCAAAAGAGTTAAATACGTATCCACCCAACGACCTACATCTATTAGTGAAGGGTATTGAATTTGGATACGTCGATTAACAACCAAAGGAAGCACAATAAGCCTTTTAGGCTGCTGTGCATTCGGAACCATAGTGGTAGTCGACATAAAGGACAAAAAAAAGCTTCCTAAACTGTTGCAGGACTGTTAAATTTTTCGTCATACTTTAGTTTACCAGGGTCATTATTAGTTTTTTTTTACTTCTTCTCTTTACTAACCTTTTATCTCTTTTGTTTGGTTGTCGTTTTTGGGTTACAAAGCATCGGCGATGACTTAACCTTTTTTATTTTAGTGGAGTAAGCTTATTCAACAAATTGATAAATGAGTTAATTGCATCACTTTTAAGTAAAGCTGCGGGGCTGTGAGTTTTTAATAAACAGTTTTTTTTAAGTTGGCGCCTAACGTGGGGACTGTGTCAGTCAGTCCATTAAATCACATTGTTTGGGCTCTGTCTTTAAAACACAGTAGTGGACGACATACTACAGAAATGGTCCTGTAAAGTATATAGATAAGTTTTTGAAAACGAAGAGAAAAACAAGAGTGGAAAAAAAAATTGGATGACGAGATAGAGGGAAAAAACACAGTACCGAGGACGCTAAAACAAAAAGAAAGAGAGAAATGGAACACAATGATAAAACAATAGAAAAGATACTGATATTGGAGATGAAATGAGATATGATAGAGAGATTTAAAGAAGGTAAAAATGAAATTAGAAGGATGATGGGTGACAGAAAGGCAAAATTGGATAAAAGAAACAGATGGGATGTATAAAAGATTGAGAGAAATGGAAAAAGGATAGAAAGACAAGAAACAGAAAAACGAAGGAACAACATCGTTGTAAAGGGGCCAATAGAGATAGAACAATCAGGTAGAGAAGGAGTAAAAAAGAGTTAAGAAAAGAAATAGGAGTTAAAGTAGAAATAACAAACGCATACGCAATAGGGATAGAAGTAGAAAAGAGAGCGATAGTAGTGAAGTTGAGTAGCTGAGAGAAAATGAAAATAATTAAAGAAAAGATACAACTGAGAAGTACAGCAATTTATATTGATATTGATTTGACGAAAAGATAAAAGAAATGGGTGGAAGAAAAAGGAAGTTTTAGACAGAAAATAGCAAAAAACTAAAGAAAGGAGGAGCGGGGGAAGAAAAAAAAGAAGAGGGGTGAAGTCGGAGGAAGCTAAAAAAGAAAGAAAAACGAAAAAGAACATGGTTAGAAGAAAAAGGTTGGGAAAATTGGAGTAATAGGTTGCCAGGTCAATTTAAATGAGAAATACAATTTGCAGAAAGAGAAAAAAAATGGGAGAGTGCAAAGGGGGGAATAGTTACCGGAATAAGAGAGTAATCTGAGAAAGAAGAGACGGAAAACAAAAGTGAGACAAAAAAAATTATGAGCACAATAGTAAAAACAGAAGAAGCTGAAATGGAAAAGACGAGAGAAGTACTATAGGAGACAATTGAAGAAAGGGGGAGACTTTTAAGCGAGAACAGGAGAGGAAGGAGGTATAATAATCAATAGAGAACAAAGAAAGAGAAAATCAAAAGATAAACTGACAAGGTAGAAAATATATGGACGTATGTGAAGAGAAAAGATAGACAATTTTGAATGGGAATATGGAAGAAATAGAGGAAGAAGAGCTAACATAAATAGGAGGGAGAGGAAGATCGGTAGTTGACTACGTTATACTCAACAAATTAAGAAAGAAAGAAATAGAGCATATAGGAATAAGAGGCGAAGTAGATTCAGTTCATCAACCAATCGAAATGAACTTGTTAGGAGAGGAAGAGGAAGAAGAAGAAGAGATTGTAGAATGGAGAAAAGAAACTATGGAATGACAAAAGTATAGAAAATTATATAAATAAAACGGAAGAAGAGCAGGAAGCAGCAGAAAGAGTCGAAGAAGAGTTGAAAAGAACTATAGAAAAAATGAAGATGACAACCCAAAAGCGAAGATTTAAAAAGACGGAATATAAAAAAAATAAAGTAAGAATGGTGGAACAGGGAATGTGACAGAGCAAAAACAGAAATGAGAAAGGGAAGCACAAATAGAAAAAAGAAAATAAATATAGAAGAATAAAAGAAAATAAGAGCAGAATACAAAAATAGATTTGAAAAGAGGAAAGTGAAATATCGAAAACTCATGGAAAAAAATATAAAGGAAATCAGAAATAGAGAGCAGGCTTGTACATTAAATAAGAAAAAAGGAAATAGAAGAGAACTAGCAGTAGATACAGAAAAATGGGAAAAACAATAAAAAATATACTACAAGGAAAAGATGTTAAAGTCATTGCAGAACATGGGAAAATAGGAGACAAAACAAGGAGAACTGGAGGAAACCTTAAGAAAAGTAAAGATGGGAAGAGCAGAAGGCATAGATGAAACGCAAAGGAAAGAATAAAAATACACAAGGGAAAATATGAGAGAGATAATATGAAAACTATTAGAAAAAATATGGCAAGGAGAAGGCTTTCCAGAAAAATGAAAGGAATAAAATTGAAAGAAAGATATAATAACGTTTGCATATGCAGATGACGTAATAATTTTAACAAGTAAAGAAGAAAAAACAAAAAAAGGAATAAAGACGTAGAGAAGGTATTTAGAGAAAAAAAGTAGAGATAAATGTAGAATAAACAATGAGATAGAAAGAGTGGATAATACAAATACTTAAGGTACATGATGAGGTATGATAATAAAGATAGTGATCATAAAGATAGTGATCATATAAGAGAATTAAAGCAAAAGGAAGTAATATAATGGGATAAACATGGGGTCTAAGAAAAAAATTATTCGGTAAAGAAGAAAGTGGTTATTTGAGAAAATAGTAAAAAGTGTGATGATGTACGGACCAGAGATTTGGAAATGGAAGGAATGGGAAGAACTGGAAAGAATACGGAAAAGATATTGGAAATGGAAGCTACGATTGGAGAAGAAAACACCAGGACATTTAATAGAGAAAGAAATGAAAATAGAAAAAGTAAGAATACAAGCAGGGAGGAGAGCAATAATTCAATTCAATATTTATTTTGTCTTAAAAATTTCTATAACAAAAGATTCAGTTTTTCCTTTACAAAAAATAAACAAAAAACAACATAATATTTCATTAAATTATAATTCAACTAATTCCTGTTTCCTTCTTCAACCTTCCATCCCTCTCTTCTCTAAACTTTCAGTATTTTCTTTCCTTTCCTCCATTCCTTTCCTCCTTCCCAACACTTCCCTCATCCATTGTTTTTCTTCCCCTTCTCTCCTAGTAGTACCTTCCATTCCTTTTCCTCATCTCTTGTTTCCGTGCATCCCTCTTTTATATGTATTATATTTTCCCATTCTCTTCCTCATCACTCATCCAATATTTATTTTCCTTTTCTTCATTACCCATTCTGAACCTTGCAATCATTCTTATTTCATTCATTCCTTTTCCTTCTGTTATGTACCTTGGTGTCTTGTCTGTCATTATTTTTATGTATTTTTCGTTATATTTTCCTTCCTTTATTTTTGCCCTTCTTTCCTGCTTCTGAGTATCTTTATCTCTTGCAATTATTTCCTCTTCCATCTTTCTCCCCCCCCTCTCTTAATCTCTTTATCTCTTCTCTCTATTTTACCTTTTGTGCCTCGATCTCTTTCCAAACTTCATCAAGTATTTCATTTTCCTTCCTATTTCACATTTTTTCTTCATACCTTACTGCAATTCTTCCTGCTTGTATCCTTATTTTTTCTATTTCTAGCTCTTCTTTCTCTATATACCCCGGTGTCTCTTTCTCTAGTCCTAACGTCCACTTCCAGTATTTCTCCTGTATTTTCTCCAGCTCTTGCCATTCCCTCCAACCCCAAATCTCCGCTCCATACAGTACCACACTTCTTACCAACTTTTCAAACATCCATCTCCTTTTCTCTATATCTTTACCAAATATCTTTGCCCCTAACCCCCATACTTGTCCTACTATTCTATTTCCTTTCATTTTCATCTTTTTATATGGTCTCCATCTTTGTTATCATATCTGATGTTGTAACCTAAGTATCTATACTTGTCTACTCTCTCTACCTCCTCCTCCCCCCACCACCATTTTACCTCCTTTCGTCTTCCATTTCTTTTTTTAAATTCCATAATTTTTGTTTTCCCGACATTTGCTGCTAGTTTTTTATTTTCTAGGTATTTCTTCATAAATTTAACTACTCCTCTCATCTCTTCTTTATTTTTCGCTATTGCCACAATGTCATCCGCATAAGCTAAAACCCATATCTTTTTCCTTCCTACTACTATTCCTCCTACTTGATTTTTTTCCATTTCCTCCCAAGATCACTAATGTGTATAGAGAATAAGATTGGGCTTAGCGGACATCCCTGTTTTAGTCCTTTTCCGTCCTAAATTCTCTACCTAGCTTCCTCCCTACCCTCGTTCTACACCTTGTTTCTTCGTATATTTCCTCTATTGCATTTTTATATCTTTGTTTATTCCTACCTCCTCCATCCTCTTCCATAATCCCCTTATAATCAAATGCCGCTTTAATGTCTAGAAATATTGCGTACATCTTTCCTCCTTTCTTTGCTAACTCTTTATTAATTATGTGCTTTAATATGTATATATTGTCTATTGTTCCTCTTCCTTTCCTAAATCCTGCTTGCCAATCCGGTATTATATTCTTTTCTTCTATTTCTTTTTCCAATTTTTTCTAACTATTTCCGCATATATCTTATAGCCCGCATTCATTATACTCACTCCTCTATAGTTGTTCGCTTTCTTCCTATCTCCCCCTTGTAAATTGAGCATATTATTGCCTCTCTCCATTTTTCTGAAACCCTTCTCCTTTCCATATTCTCTCGAATACTTCTCTTACTTTTCTCTCATTCCTTCTCCGATGTACCTCCATTGTTCTCCTTGTATTCCATCCGTCCCTTCTGCTTTTCTTTTTTATTTTATTTATTGCTCTTTCCATTTCTTCTTTTCCTATTCCACCCTCTCTGTGTCTTATCCTTTTTTTCCAACTTCTTCATTTCTTGCTTTTTTTCACTCTCTCCTACTAACTTCTTACACTGTTCTTCCCATTTTTTCCATCTATATTTGGTTCTATCCTTCCTCCTTTTTTCCTCTTTTTATTAATGAATTCCCATACCTGTCCTTCATTTTTAATTTCTCTAATCTTTATCTCGGTTTGTTTTTATGTTCTTCTTTATTTTTTACACATATTCCCTTAAATTTTCTTTTAACCTTTTGCCTTCATCTATTTCTATTTTCCTTTTTTCCATTTCCTTCTTCCTTTTCTTAATTCTTTTTCCCTTCTCGCATTCTCCGTTTCACCAATCTTTTCTTATCCCTAATTCTTGTTTTCTTAATCTATACTATATCTTCTCTGTTGCCAATTCCATCTAGGCTGTAATTCTCTCCATTTCTTCCTCCACCTCTCCTTTAGTATTTACTTCCTCTTCCATTTCCTTTTTATATCTTTTTATACTCTCTTTAGTCCATACTTTCTTTTCTCTCCATACCTCTTCTTGTTCTTGTACCTCGTTCTCTCTCTCTTCCATCATGAGTACTTCTAGCGGCTGATGGTCCGATTCTATCTCCTCTCCTATTCTTAGTGTTTCTATGACTTTCTTACTTTTTCGTTTATAATCACATAATCTATTACTGACTGGCCTCTTTCTCCCACATATGTAAATTCCCTTTTCTTTCTTCTTTCAAATTTCCGTTCATTATTGTCCAACCTCTCTTTTCATATAGTTCTATCAAAATTTTTCCTTGTCCGTTTATTTTTTTATCCATTGATATCCTATTTCTTATCTCTCCATTTACCATTATTCCTCCCTCCTCTCCTATCCTAGCATTCAAATCTCCTCCTCTAATCAAATTGCCTTCATCCCTTTCTTCTATTGCCTTTTCTATATTTGCTTTTGTTGTGTCTATTTTCTTTCCATA
Source organism: Abscondita cerata (assembly GCA_030710515.1). Taxonomy (NCBI): domain Eukaryota; kingdom Metazoa; phylum Arthropoda; class Insecta; order Coleoptera; family Lampyridae; genus Abscondita; species Abscondita cerata. The sequence continues at coordinate 242,079 of JALBCR010004780.1, read as the reverse complement.
TATCGTAAAAATACTATACTTTTCCCCTTTTTCCGTCTTTACTCTAATTTTAATCATCCCCTCTACATTTTCTTCTTCTATTTCCTTTTCTATTTTCCATTCTTTTCTTACCCCCACTATTAGTCCTCCTTTCGCCCATCTCTTCCTCTCTTTTCTTTTTGCACACTGAATTTCCCATACATATTCTTTTGGCATCTTATCTTTCCATGTACTCCATTCTTTTTCCTCCATCCAAGTTTCTACTAAACCTATCATTTTAAAACCCTTTATATAGTTCCAAACATCTACACCTTTGTTTTTTATCCCCGCAATGTTCCAAAATAAGATCTTATTTTTCTCTTTATTTTTTAGGGAGGAGAGCAATAAGATTAGAGGAATGGGTGAAAGAAATTTTATATAAATGTTGGAAGGAGGTAGAATTGCAATGAACAAAGCATGGACAAAAGAAGAGAGAAGAGCATATTATAGAAGAGGGGGTTACGCGACAGAAAAAATAAGGGACGAGGATAACCAAAAACTAGAAAGAGAGATAAAAATAAAACAAACAAAGTGTAATACAAAATACAAATACATAATATGGAAGAGATCCCAAAATATATTAAAGGAGGATGCAATATAAAAGAAAAACGTATGGTAGCAAGGTATAGCTTAGAAAATAAAAAAGAAATGAAGAAAGGATCTAATTTTAATCTAGATGTTTGTTAGATTGACTCCAAAACTGCCTTTTCTGTAGACTTTATAAATTTACCTAACCTAAGATATTTTGCGTTGTAGTAGAATATCATTATTTATAAGATGCCAACAAAACTTCATTTTTGAAAACTAACTTTCAACATTAAACTCTTTTTTGTGCAGTCAAAACATATAACAACATTGATTTGATCAATTATACTGACAGTCATAAGTGTAGGTAACAATTGTCGCCCAACGTGAGACTTTCAGAAGAGAAGCGGGCTTTGTCACAAAACTTATTCTACGATTTTTAGATAACTGTTGAACAAAACTGTTACATAATAATCAAGACTTTAATTGGCACCCAACGTGGGTTTCTTTAAATAGACTTTTGGTGGAAGTTAATTTTCATTAAGTCTCAAGTGGTTTTTAAAGATTGTATTAATATTAAACTAGGACCAGTTATCACACATTGATTAAATTCCAATTGTAGCGATTAAATTGTGTGTGAAATAGATAACCTCAATTTGTATTAGTTTACGATGCCACCTGGTCAAGAAAGAAGTTTTACCTCGTTGCGAAATGTAGTGGCGAGTTGTCGTTCGCTCAGCAGATATGAATCGAGACGCTTCAAAACGTTATTGCCACAAGTATGTCTCTTTTGGGTTTTTTTATTAGTTTATGTTTTTTTCTGGTCGGATAGCTTTTGGCGACCTTTTTTGTTATGTGCACCAACATTCTAGTTGGCTTTGTTTACGGATATTCGGCGATTTTTACACCACAAATTATGGAAGTGCAAAACAGCACTGATGTCGATGTTATACGCGTCACTCAAACTGATATAGCGTGGATCAGTGAGTAATTTAGACACGGAATTTTTCGCGCAATAAGGTTAATTTTTTTAGTTAGTTGTGGAATGTTGATTACACCGCTTGGGGCGATCAGCGGAGGCCTTATGATGGACTCAATCGGGCGTCTCAACATGTTGAAGATTATGGCTGTGCCTAGCGTGATCGGGTGGTCGCTTTTAGCGTTGGCTTCGAATGTACCGATGCTAATTTGCGGACGCTTGGCGACTGGAATAGCACTAGGTGAGGGTGGTGGTTGCTCCTACTAAGACTGTAAGACTTGTTGCAGTATGGGCCGCAAACCCCGCCGCAGTCTACATCACTGAAATAAGTCGCCCTGACGTACGTGGGTCCTTAACCAGCACGTGCTCTTTGGGGGCCTCTATAGGCATGGTCTTGGTTTACTTTAAAGGTTGGTACCTAAACTGGCGCGTGGTTGCGTGGATCGCCGTCGGCTACACTTCAGTCTTCACAATTTTTCTGTTTTTTCTGCCCGAAAGTCCGGCGTGGCTTGTTTCAAAAAATCGCTTGTGCGAAGCAAAACGCGCCCTCAAATTCTTCCACAAATACCAACCGCAACCGCCGGATAAGAACGTGAGTTACGCCGAAATGCAACTCGCGGTGCTGGTGCGCGAGAATGCTGTGAAAGAACGCGAGCGCGAAGAGCTCAGCAAAAACGGCGCCGTGCAGTTGCTGAAAATATTAGGTCAACCGATCGGCTATAAACCGATCTTCATCACAGTTGGCCTATACTTTTTTCAACAGTTTTCCGGAATCCACGTCATCATATTTAACGGAGTCATCTTCGTCAAAGAAATGGGCACCACTATCGATCCTTACCTGGCAACTATCTATATAGGATTGATGAGGTTAATCATGACAGTAGTTAACATGTTCTTGATGAAAAGGTTCGGAAGGCGCACGCTTATGATGGCGAGTGGGGTAGGGATGGCCGCGTTCATGGGCGTATCCGGGTTGTACACTAAGTGGTTGCAAGAAGGTGCGTTACCAAAACCGACTTCCCATTACCTCACTTGTTTTTAATTCCAGGTTCGACCACAAAAAGTTGGATTGCGCTGACGGCGCTCATGCTTTATTTCATCTTTGGAATCGGTTTTATGGTGATACCGTTCGCGATACAAGCTGAAGTCTTTCCTTTGGCGATACGTGGGGTCGCCCACTCGATTGTCTCCAGCATGGTTAATTTTATCACATTTTGCGCGCTCAATCTTATTTTCCGTTCAGACACATCTTTAACGGGTCGTACGGTATACAATGGTTTTATGGCGTCATGGCTCTTGGCGGTGCGATTTTCGTCTTCGCTTTTATGCCCGAAACGCATAATAAGAAGCTGAGCGAAATCGAAGCTTACTTCTGGAAACACACCACTTATCTGTCGGTGTCGCAAAAAGAAGAAGACGAAAAACTGAAGGTGGTGCGCGGAATTAAATAATTTGTCGAATCTCTGAAAGTGCGTTGTATAATAGCAATAAAATAGTTCAAGTGTTTTTATTTGTACTACATTCCATATCTCAATTAAATTTAGTAGTTCATAGAACTTAACATTGATAGTGAACAAGGACTACTTGATCTCAAAATTATATTATGATTATGAAATATAGCAGGAAATTATTTATTTTAGGGGTTATATAAATCTAAGTTGGTACACGATCTTTGATTTAACTTAAAAAATTAGAGGTTAAATTACAATTAAGTTCAAGGACTTTTTTACAACCAACTTACACAATCATTTTGATTGAAGTGCAACTTTATTTATCAATTATTATCATAATGTTTCTAACATTTAAGTTGCCCTTAAGTTGGGCGTCAAATTTTGTGCATATTACATTTCCTATACGATTTTTCTTTATACCAAAATGTACATATACTAGTCCAGAAATCTGTTTCGTTAAGAAAGCCTTCTTCAACATTCATTTTTTTAGATAATTTTGTTTTTAATCGCATTTTACTCTAAAAAAATGTTTCTTCAATTTTTTTTTTTTTGTTTTTGTTCTTTTTGTTAGATTTCTTTAAAATAATTGAAAATTTTATTCGTTTAAATTTTTTTTCTATCTTCATCTTTTCTTATTTTTTTAATTTTATCAAAGTGATCCATGTAAATATTTAGTTATGATATAAAATTTTATAAAAATTGTTATTTGACATTAATAGTAATTTTACCTTTAGATAGGCCACGGCTAAACAACGAAAAAGTGACTAGACGACATTCTGATAAGATTGGTTTAAAGAAATGGATCGATGTAGCTCCGCAGGTATAAACAACTCGGCATTTTAGTTAAATAGATATTGGCTGCGATCATCGTTGTTTTGATGCACTTAGTAATAGCACAAATCATCACCTACTCAAGTGTCACAATTTCTCAGGTGATTAAAGAACAAAATGGCACCATTTTCAGTGAGGTGATAACCATGACAGATTTTAATGTCGTTGATATAGGTGTGATCAAATCTAAGTATTTTAATTATTATTTTTTCCATTATTGATTTTTCAAGTTGCTAAATTAAAACACCAATTATTAAAGTATTTGTTTCATAAACCACAGAATCGAATAAGCACTTACAAACTACACAAGTATTTTGGGAACACTCTTTGAAATCTATCAATTATAAATATTAAAACATTTTGGCTACAGCAACAAATACTTTTACACTTAAAAGCGGGTGTAAACGGCCGCCACCGATAAATAATAATAAGTCACCTGTTTTAGTGAGACGCTATCACTAGACACAGTCGCCGCACGAATTCGCAACCCGAGTATTTGTTTAGCTAGAAATTTCGTTGTGTAAAAACGTGGAGATTCAACTGGCAACCGTATTAGCCCGGAGCCGTATGCCGACTAGCCGTGTCTAAGCTGCCGCTGTTCCATACATTGTAAATAAATCTCCTGTATATATATATATATATATATACATATATAACCACTAACTTTGCAAATTGTAAATAGACGTTTTAAAAACAAACCCTGCGCATTCTTTCTTTGCTTGAAGCTACCCGGGTGTAGAAAATAAATTTTGTTACGTCTTTCTTTGACGTTCTAACTACAAATATACCTGGTAGTCAGAAACATAAAAGGTGCGCGTTTACACGTGCATCTCCGATTTAGGAACGGAATTTTTTTATCGCCCACAAAATAGACAAGCATTCCTTTTCGGTGGTATAATATTTTTCAAGAAATAAATATTTACAAAAATTTAAAATTGTTTAATAATAGTTATAAGATCGATAAAAAGTCAACACCTTGATAAAACATTGGCTTTTCGAGCTTTGGAGGTATTTTAAATTGATTAGCGCTCTTTTCCAGAAAAGGACAAAAGGAATTATTAACAGTTTAAAGTCAAGGTTTAAAAAAATCACAGCGAAAAACGTCGACCAAAAAGCTGACCTTTGAGTTTGCTTTGGCAGGCCGACGCTCATTCTTAAAAAGGTAACCTACTTAATTATTCTGTCGTTGTCTAAATTGAAAGGAATTTATTGTTTACATTAAATTTTAAAAAAGTTTCAAAACTCCTAACGTTTTCTTTAAGTTGTAGAATAGTAGGAGAAAGTTTCTAAGCGTTCTGCGTTTGAAGATGTTTTAAAGTTAAAATTCCTCTTTTCCCTTTTTAACAAAATAAAAACAAAAAAAAAAATAAAACAACATGTCACTGCGGTACGCAGTCAAAAGGAAAAAAATTAATCACACGAAACTAAAAAAGAATAATTATTAATGAATAACTGAGACAGAAGACAAATTTGTCAAATTATAGAGCAATAACTTACGGTACCGTCAAACCATCCGATTTGTTTTGCTTTATCTTATAACCACCTTAAAACTTCGATCATTCATAGAATTTAGAAAACTCTACTCTTGGTAGAATAATTGTAATTTAAAAAAATTTAAGAACGATTAAAGCGACTAAACCGCACAAAAAAATGGTAATCAGTAGTACCTTCGATGTAAGGAGGGAATTTTTTTGTCGCCTACAAAACGACCAAGCATTCTTTTTCGGCAGTAGAATAATATTTTTTAACTAGCATCACTATTTTAAGCGAAAAAGCTTTCTAGTCTTTTATAATATTCTATTCCTTCCATCTTCATATTTCTGCTCCGTAAACTGTTTATAATTACTCCATCCCTTACCCTTGCCTCATAATTTTTACAGTTTTTCCCTCTTTTTAGAACACAATTACTTTTTTTTAACGCCAATTACTTTAGTACTTACTTACTTACCATACCAACCGCGTAAGCCTGTCCTTACTGTTCTACTCTTTGTATTAACCCCACTCCCATTTATTGACTATCTTGTATCTACTTCATATGTTAAGCAATTTATTTTACTCATTATCTAAACCGTACACTTTTATCGTTTTTCTTTCTTTATACGTACTCTTTTTTTGGTTTTTTTTCTTTTCTTTTTTTATATTTTTTTACACTTTCTTTTGGTTTCTTATTGCACTATTTCCTCTATTAAATTTTATACTTTACATCATTATTTAAACTTTCTTTTCAATCTTTATTTTCGCCTATTTTCTTCTTTGTCAGTCGCGCTTCAGCCAGTGTGTCGTCAATTTGACGGATTGTTCTTGTTGACATTTGGAGACGATTTCTTTGTGTGAGTGCTTAAAAAAATAAATTTTATTTTTGCCAAATATATATTACGTTCAATTAGTCTAGTTATTTTTTGTTAGTAATTTTTTGGTAGCGACAGTCTGTCGCCAATTTAATTGTTTGTGTTCGTTGTCATAAAATTTATTATCAAGATTAATTCTTTGTGTAAGTACTTAAAAATTAAATGTCATCTACACATGTAACTGTCCAGTTATAGTAGAAGGATAAGGTGTACATATGCTAGGGGGGAATTTGTAACGTTATCATTTTGAATCAAACCTAGTGATATAGGAACCTTCAGCTGAATTTATAGTAATAGTTATAGTAAAAATCATTACCATTAGCAGTTCTTGCAGTAGACTCTAACATGAAGTAATTTCTTAGCTTCTAATATTCTAAAATGTTGAAGATTTGAATCAATAAACTAATAAACATTATTTTTTGGGTAATTAAATGATTACTAAAATTGTTCTTAAAATAATTAATAACAATTTGGTTTTTAGATTTAACTAATTAGCGTTAATTGGAAACATAATTATTATTTTTATTGAATAAAGAAATTTTTTAGTTTTAAATATGTCTATTGTTTATTTTTAATTAACGTGGGATTCTACTTTTGAAATTTATTGTACTCCGTGAGCAACAGAGTCAAGACAGTTTTGAAGTAACAAACGTAAAGGCAAACTTCCCTTTAGCATTATTTCTTAATAATTTAATCCCAGATATATATATTTACCGTTTCCGGTTGTGACATTGAGTCATAAAATCATATGGTTTAATTGTAGACATGCAACGTTTAAATATCGAAAATGTTACCAGACGTTATGATACATCCGGTTCAAAAAAATGGATCGAAGTTGCTCCGCAGGTAATGACAACCCGTTAATCTATACCGTTTTATAATTTAACCTAATAGGTGTTAGCCTCAATCATCGTCGCTTTTATGCACATATTTGTAGTACAAATCGTAGCCTACTCCGGTGTTTTAATTCCACAGATAATTAATGAACAAAATGGCACTAACTCAAGTGGGGCAATAACTATAACGGAAGCTGACTGCGGTTGGATCGGTGCGATTAAATTTTTGTACTTTGACTACTATGTATCTGTTCTTGTCCTTTATCCCATTCTATATCCCACTTATTTTCTGTAACTATTTCCGCTAATCGCAGTTTTGTAAATGGTTTAAAGCGCCCGATAACAGTTGTTGGTGTACACTCAAGAAATAAAAAATAAGACTACAAATGTATCATTTTTTTATTTCCAGAGTGTACTTCCAAGATTTCAATAAAGGAGTCCGTTAGTGATCATAGCCTTTTTTAGCAAGCGCGCCTTTATTTTCGGGTTTAGCTGTTTCCATGTTCGTTGGAATGTTAACTGATGTGGTGGGACGACTCAGGACGTTAATTTTTGCTAGTGTATTTGGAATCATTGGACAAGTATTGATGGCAACTGCTTCTAACATTTGGAACACTGTTTGGGGACGACTTTTACTTGGAGTTTGTTGGAGTAAGTGAAGTTTCGGGTCGCAATTTAAACTATGTTTTTAGTGTTTATAGCAAATCCATCGACAGTTTACATAAGCGAAATTAGTAGGCCGGACCTAAGAGGATTGTTGTTGACTACCATGCAAGTGTTTTTATCAATGGGTTTGTATAATAATTTTGAAACGTAGTTTGATGATTGCATATGCCGCTTTAGGAATAATTTTAATTTACTTAAAAGGTTGGTTGATGCATTGGAGAACTATAGCTTGGTTAACCAATTTTTACGTTTTCATTCCTACGATTGCTATATTTTTTATACCTGAAAGCCCGGCATGGCTTGTTTCAAAATCACGCTTTGAACAAGCAAAGAAATCGTTGACTTGGTTTCATAAATTCTCAACGACATCGGTACGATAAATCAATAAACCAAACCGTAAAAAATTTATCTATTTTAGGCTGAGGAGGAATTACTGTTAGTACAAAACGATCAAAGCAACCAAAAAAAGTTGACCGTCAAAGAACAGTTACAACTGTTTCTCCTTCCGACTTTTTACAAACCCTTTTTGATCCTTACCGTATGTTTTTGTTTGCAGCAGTTTACAGGGTGCATATTATTACATTTAACTGCGTCATATTTTTAAAGAAATTGGAACCAATATTGATCCGTTCTTAGCGGCGATTTTTATTTCTGGAATTAAAGTTACACTAGCTTTTGTTATGATTGTCCTGATGAAGAGATTCAAAAGACGCACACTGTTGATGGTAAGTTCTGGAGGAATGATGGTAACTATGACTATTTCCGCTATGTTCACGCGATGGTTACAGCAAGGTGGTGACCAACCTGAGTACTTTAAAATCTTAGTTTCCATTTTTAGGCACATCGACTCAATCATGGATACCTCTCGTATGTCTAATGTTGTACGTGATTTTCTCATCGGTGGGTTTTATATTTTGCCTTTTATTGTTTCCGGAGAGATATTTCCGGTTAAAATTCGAGGAACGGCTTACAGCATGTTAATCACCGTGTCAAATGCGCTTATGTTCACGGCCTTGCAGTGCTACTTTCCGCTGCAACACGCCTTAGGAGGTTCTTCTGGTTTGCAATTTTTCTTTGCAACCGTTAGTTCGCTTGCGATGGTTTTTATTTACATATTTTTGCCTGAAACTCATAATTACAAGTTGATCGATATTGAAAATTATTTTTGGAAACACACGGTATATAAAAAACCGCTTTTTTGTAGGAGAAACATAAATATGAATTTAAATTTAGTAAATGTGCAAACATAAAAGGCATTGTTTAGATTTTAAGTTGTTTATTTTATGTAAAAGTTAATTAAAATGGTTTTATGAAGTCGTGTAGTATTACTAGAACTAGATTTTACAATAAATAATATGAAAGTTATACTTTTGGAAACAAACACACCAAATAAGCAAGCAAACCCAATAGATAAATTTTCTAAACAGTTAAGCAACAAAAAATGGTGTAAGGACGGAATTTCTTTATCTCCCAACAAACAGTCAAACATTCCCTTTCGGTGGCAAATAGCAAATATTTACAAAACATTTAGAAACCCTTTAAAAATAGTTTTAAAACTGATGTCTTCAACCCCATCGCAATCGACATCGTTAATTTACATCCGTTAATTTCGGGGTTATACCTGTTGCCGTGTGCCTTTCGAACGATGATTTCTTTCTCGAATGTTGGTCTTTCTCTGATTTTGATTACGTCGGGGTTACTACGGTATCGTATAGGGTAAACCAACAACCGCAGTTCTTTCTATGATCAAACCGATGTCTAGTATTCACCCTACACGCTACAGTGGTGACCCCGACGTGATCAAAATTAGAGAAAGACCAACGTTCAAGGAGGAAACCATCGTACTAAGCGCACACGGCAACAAAAACAGGTATAACTCTAAATTTTTTTTTATATTTACGACATGAACGAAAAACGACGGCCACTGTGCCCGCTAGGCTTGCTGTCGTCCCAAGCTCCACCTAACAACACTCCCGTCCACAATGCTACGCCAGCAACATTAAGCTGGCTACGACCGTGCCCGCCAACACAACACGTGTTATAGATGCTTCCGCCATGGACATCATCTGCACCGACATTCTCTTCCCGCTTTCGCAGATGTAACGCACATTGACTTGGGATGATAGACTACAAATGAAACCGATTCATCAACTCCATCGCCTAACAAAAACTCGCCAAGATATAACGCAACGACCGCTGCAACAACCACGAACGTCACGACCGCTGCAACACCAGCAAACGAACTACCGCTGCAATAACCACGACCGCTGCTTCAGAGGTACATACGAACAAGACGTTCCAAGACAGGACGCGCCGTGCAACGAACTCGAGGCTGTCGAACACAGCACACGCTATGCACAAATCCGCTTCTAAAGTAGGCAAAACAAAAAGCAGCAACGACAAATCCTTTCCGAAGCATTTAAAGGTTTCAGTCCAGTTCAATTTAACACTTATTCGCATCGACCAGTTTACGACGCTGACCAGCGGTCAGCATGACAGTGCAAAGAAGCGTTTACTCGGTCAACAATTCATATTTTGGTATGTAATACGAGCGGCGCCTCATATTGCATACGCAGCATCTCGTACGCTACAAGTATGTTTGACAACTTTACGCCAGCACATTTATTTATGTAAATACTCCATCTCGCCTACTGTAAGTGAAACTAAATAAACGCATCTAAACCATCAACTCAATTTTTTTTATCAAATCGGTGTTTTGTATACACCCTAGTGGCAACAGCTTAATTGAAAACCGGTTTTTCAAATTTTGAAGGATTAAAATTACCGATTTGCATTTATTTTGTAAGTTTTTTTTATCAAGTCCTTCTTAGTCAAATTGATTATCCGTCACAAGACGTCAGAAACGGCGTGATTGATTCCCATAACACCTTACACTAAATAGATCACATGATTCTACCATGTGCTGCAATATTCTACGTACACTTTTTTTGCATCTTAAATCTTGCTTATAATAATTTTTACTAATAGACTTTTCTCTTCTTTTTTGCAATTTAGCGTTTTTTTCTTTTACTAACCCTTTATATCATTCTTTCTTATTTTATTTTTGCAAACGTCATTTTTTCCTCCTAACTTCTTCTCAGCACTTTTTTAAAATAATATTATCTTCTCTTCTGTCTAGCCCATCTTTACATTTTATGGCTCTTTTCCCTTTTGCACCTCTATATTTTTTCTGCTACTATATAATTTGCGTTTTTTTATCTAACTTTAACACCTGCCTCCATTTCTTTTCTTGAACATTTTCCAATTATTCCCACTCACACATTTACTTGTAACTAACTTGTGGAACAGTTGTTTTTGTTTTTTCGATTCTCCCCTCACTTGATCTACTACATATTTAGCTTATTCATTAATATGCTTTTCATCTTTATTACCGTACCACACTCCAAATATATCTTTCTCTATTTTCCTTCGCTGTTTGTCTTCCCTACTTTATCGTTTTTGTACTTTTCGGTTTTTTTTGTCTCTCTATTTCTTTTCGTCTACCTCTTATTTTCGTTTACATCTTCATTTCAATTATCTTTTCTTATATCCCAATTGTATCTTTTTCTTTCTTTCTTCACACATTTCAATAATTTCATACACTGTGTCACTGTAATTTTTGTTAGCTTTGTTTCCATCTAAACTACTTTTTGAATTTTCTGTTGGTGACGGTGCTATTAGCCCCTGGCGACAGGCAACCAAACGTACTTTGCGTTCCTATGCGTTCACTTTCCGTATAAAAATTGACGTAAATAGACGTTTGGCAACGAACTTGTTTAGGTAATTACAGGGGTTCTTTTAAATAATCATATATGGATTGTTAACTATGCTTAGAACAGAAGGCTACCTCCCTCTGGGGTATGCAGACGACCTTGTCATTCTAGTGGAAGGCAAGTTTTCAGTCACGATCAGAGAACGAATGCAATCTGCACTGAACGTGGTAAACAGATGGTGTGGGAGGGAAGGGCTGAAAGTATTTTCCCAAAAGACCACCATAATGTCGTTTACACGCAAAAAGAAATTAGAGGGATTAGGACCTCTTTTCTTAAATGGGCGTGAACTAGCTATATATGGGGAGGTAAAATACTTGGGGGTAATCTATGACTCCAAGCTTACCTGGAACCAACATATAGCAAAAGTCATACGAAAATCGGAGATTACCTTAGCGGTAATCAGACGCATGTATGACAGACAATGGGGGCTCAGACCAGAGATGGTACACTGGTTGTACACAAGGGTGGTCAGGCCCGCCTTCACCTACGCGGCCAGTGTATAGTGGCCAAAGATCACACAGGAGACCACAATCCTGAGACTAAGCAAGGTTTAAAGACTTGCCTGTCTAAGCATAACAGGGGCTCTGAAATCTACGCCCACTGCAGCACTTGAAGCAATGTTAGGACTTACCCCCTTGCACTTATATATTAAAGGGAAGCAAGGCTGGCGGCATACAGATTTCAGTTATCTTTAGGCAATATCAAAGCTGACTCATATAAGTCGTTTGGCAGACATTGGAGAATCCCTACTTTAAATGTTGTTTAACCATATGGTGACCAAGCGCATTGACAACGCACTCTTTCAAGTGGTCATTTCACATCAAAATAACTGGATAGACTACAAAGAGAAAATTCCAAAAGATGGTATAATCTGGTATACAGATGGTTCTAAATCAGAGACGGGGGCCGGATTTGGAATATATAATGAAAGAGAGGATCTAGGTTATACCCTCCCCCTGGGCAGACTAACGACTGTCTTTCAGGCAGAAGTTCTTGCCATCGTCGAATGTGCAAAAACGAATATAGAGAAGAACTACCACCGTAGGCGTATCTATATTATGTCTGACAGTCAAGCAATACTGAGATCTTGTTTAAGCCAAAAAACCTCATCTAGACTGGTGTTTGAATGTTTAAACACACTCAATACCCTGGCAGGCCAAAACAAGGTGACTCTTGTCTGGACGCCTGGTCATTCGGGAATTGTAGGGAACATCAAAGCTGACAAGCTAGCCAGGCAGAAAGCCGCAACGTCTTACGTTGGGCTAGAACCAGCCTTGGGCATATCAAAAAAGTCGAGTCGCCTAGCAGTCAGCGAATGGACTTGCAATGAACATAACGCATACTGGGCATCAAGACCAGGACTGATACATAGTAAGTGTATGATTACAGAACTTTACGTGAAGCAAACGGCTAAACTACTATTGTTAAGCCGGGCACAGCTAAAAATCACGGCAGGGCTCCTAACGGGTCACATGGCCGTCAAAGAATACCTGCGGAAAATCGGAAGATTCACTGGCGACACTAACTGTCGACTATGTGAAAGAGTTCCCAAAACAGTACTGCACTTATTGTGCATTTGCAAGGCGCTGAACAATAGAAGACGGCTTATTTTTGGGCGCATCAAAATGCTACCAAAAGAGTTAAATACGTATCCACCCAACGACCTACATCTATTAGTGAAGGGTATTGAATTTGGATACGTCGATTAACAACCAAAGGAAGCACAATAAGCCTTTTAGGCTGCGGTGCATTCGGAACCATAGTGGTAGACGACATAAAGGAGAAAAAAAAAGCTTTCTAAACTGTGGCAGGACTGTTAAATTTTTCGTCATACTTTAGTTTACCAGGGTTATTATTAGTTTTTTTTTTACTTTTTCTCTTTACTAACCTTTTATCTCTCTTGTTTGGTTGTCGTTTTGGGTTATAAAGCATCGGCGATGATTTAACCTTTTTTATTTTAGTGTAGTAAGCCTAGTCAACTAATTGATAAATGAGTTAATTGCATCACTTTCAAGTAAAGCTGTGGGGCTGTGAGTTTTAATAAACAGTTTTTTTAAGTTGGCGCCTAACGTGGGGACTGTGTCAGTCAGTCCATTAAATCACATTGTTTGGGCTCTGTCTTTAAAACAGAGTAGTGGATGACATACTACACAAATGGTCCTGTAAAGTATATAGATAAGTTTTTGAAAACGAAGAGAAAAACAAGAGTGGAGAAAAATTTGGATGACGAGATAGAGGGAAAAAACACAGTACCGGGGACGCTAAAACAAAAAGAAAGAGAGAAATGGAACACAATGATAAAACAATAGAACAGATAAAAACGTTGATATTGGAGATGAGAAGAGATATGATAGAGAGATTTAAAGTAAGTAAAATGAAATTAGAAGGATGAAGGAGGAAATAGGACAAAAAGAAAAAGAATGGGTGACAGAAAGGCAAAAGTGGATAAAAGAAACAGATGGGATGTATAAAAGATTGAGAGAAATGGAAAAAAGGATAGAAAGGCAAGAAACAGAAAGACGAATAAACAGCATTGTCATAAAGGGGCCAATAGAGATAGAACAATCAGGTAGAGAAAGAGTAAAAAGATGTTAAGAAAAGAAATAACAAGGACTACTTGATCTCAAAATTATATTATGATTATGAAATATAGCAGGAAATTATTTGTTTTAGGGATTTTATAAATCTAAGTTGGTACACGATCTTTGATTTAACTTAAAAAATTAGAGGTTAAATTACAATTAAGTTCAAGAACATGTTAATTTTACAACCAACTTACACAATCATTTTGATTGAAGTGCAACTTTATTTTATCAATTATTATCATTAGTGTTTGTAGGGTTTGTGTTTTTAACATTTAAGTTGCCCTTAAGTTGGGCGTCAAATTTTGTGCATATTACGTTTCCTATACGATTTTTTCTTTATACCAAAATGTACATATACTAGTCCAGAAATCTGTTTCGTTAAGAAAGCCTTCTTCAACATTCATTTTTTTAGATAATTTTGTTTTTAATCGCATTTTAAACTAATAAAAATGTTTCTTCAATTTCTTTATTTTTTTTGGTTTTTGTTTTTTTTTTGGTTAGATTTCTTTAAAAATATTGAGAAATTTTATTCGTTTACATTTTTTTTTATATCTTTTCTTATTTTTTTAATTTTATCAAAGTGATCCATGTAAACATTTAGTTATGATATAAAATTTTATAAAAATTGTTATTTGACATTAATAGTAATTTTACTTTTAGATATGCCACGGTTAAACAATAAAAAAATGACTAGACGACATTCCGATAAGATTGGTTTCAAGAAATGGATCGATGTAGCTCCGCAGGTATAAACAACTCGACATTTTTAGTTATCTTATAGTGCAGTTAAATAGATATTGGCTGCGACCATCGTTGTTTTGATGCACTTAGTAATAGCCCAAATCATGACCTACTCAAGTGTCACAGTTTCTCAGGTGATTAAAGAACAAAATGGCACCATTTTCATTAAGGTGATAAACATGACGGATTTTAATGTCGTTGATATAGGTGTGATCAAATCTAAGTATTTTAATTATTATTTTTTCCATTATTGATTTTGTAAGTTGCTAAATTAAAACACCAATTATTAAAGTATTTGTTTCATAAACCACAGAATCGAATAAGCACTTACAAACTACACAAGTATTTTGGGGTCTTTACAGTTTCGAACATTCTTTGAAATCTATCAATTATAAATATTAAAACATTTTAGCTACAGCAACAACTACTAGCATAAATATATAAATATAAATATAATAAAGCCCCCTATATAAGCGCGGGTGCACTGCCATAAAGACACTTCTAATTCGGCTTCTACTTCTATTCCTAATTCGACTTGACTTCTCAACTTAACAATTCCTTGAGAACTCCGTCCACTTTAGTTCTGAATCTCAAACCCCAAATCTAAAATCGCCTAGAGCTATCCGCCACTAACTCAAAGACCTCTGCAAATGCTGATTTAATTCAGTACGGGCGCGGCGACCACTAACTCAAAGACCGCTGCAAATGCTGATTAAATCCGGTACGGGAGCTGCAAGTATTTACTCAAAGATCACTGCAGATGCTGATTTAATTTGGTACGGGCGTGGCACATAACCTTCTTGTTTTCCAGAGAACCCTCTAAAATCAACCACCGTTAATAATCCAAATAGCCGGCATCTAGCCGTGTCTAAGCTGTCGCTGTTCCATACGTTGTAAATAAATCTCCTGTATATATATATATATATATATATATATATAATCACTAACTTTGTAAGTAATTGTAAATAGACGTTTTAAAAACAAACCCTGCGCATTCTTTCTTTGCTTGAAGCTACCCGGGTGTAAAAAATACATTTTGTTACGTCTTCTTTGACGTTCTAACTACAAATATACCTGGTAGTCAGAAGCATAAAAGGTGCGCGTTTACACGTGCACCTCTGATTTAGGAACGGAATTCTTTTATCTCCCACAAAACGCACAAGCATTCCTTTTCGGTGGTGTAATATTTTTCAAGAAATAAATATTTACAAAAATTTAAAAATTGTTTAAAAATAGTTATAAGATCGATAAAAAGTCAACACCTTGATAAAACATTGGCTTTTCGAGCTTTGGAGGTATTTTAAATTGATTAGCGCTCTTTTCCAGAAAAGAACAAAAAGGAATTATTTACAGTGTTTAAAGTCAAGGTTTAAAAAAAATCACGGCGAAAAACGTCGGCTAAAAAAGCTGACCTTTGAGTTTGCTTTGGCAGGCCGACGCTCATGCTTAAAAAAGGTAACCTTCTTAATTATTCTGTCGTTGTCTAAATTGAAATGAATTCATTGTTTACATTAAATTTTAAAAGTTTCAAAACTCCTAACGTTTTCTTTAAGTTGTAGAATAGTAGGGGAAAGTTTCTAAGCGTTCTGCGTTTGAAGATGTTTTAAAGTTAAAATTCCTCTTTTCCTTTTTAACAAAATAAAAACAAAAAAAAATAAAACAACATGTCACTGTGGTACGCAGTCAAAAAGAAAAAATTAATCACAAGAAACTAAAAAAGAATAATTATTAATCAATAACCGAGACAGAAAACAAATTTGTCAAATTATAGAGCAATAGCTTACGGTACCGTCAAAAAATTTTAAGACCAATCAAAGCGACTAAACCGCACAAAAAATGATAATCAGTAGTACCTTCAATGTAAGGAGGGAATTTTTTTGTCGTCTACAAAACGACCAAGCATTCTTTTTCGGCAGTAGAATAATATTTTTTAACTAGCATCACTATTTTAAGCGAAAAAGCTTTTTAATCTTTTATAATATTCCACTCCTTCCATGTCCATATCTCTGCTCTGTAAACTGTTTATAATTACTCCATCCCTTACCCTTGCCTCATTTTTTACGGTTTTTTCCACCTTTTTAGAACACAATTACTTTTTTTAACGCCAATTACTTTAGTACTTGTTTGTTACAAGTACCATACCAACCGCGTAAGCCAGTCCTTACTGTTCTACTCTTTCTATTATCCCCACTCCCATTTATTGACTATCTTGTATCTACTTCATATGTTAAGCAATTTATTTTACTCATTATCTAAACCGTACACTTTTATCGTTTTTCTTTCTTTATACTTACTCTTTTTTGTTTTTCTTCTTTTCTTTTTTATATTTTTTACACTTTCTTTTGGTTTCTTATTGCACCATTTCCTCTATTAAATTTTATACTTTACATCATTATTTAAACTTTCTTTTCAATCTTTATTTTTGCCTATTTTCTTCTTTATCAGTCGCGCTTCAGCCAGTGTGTCGTCAATTTGACGGATTGTTTTTGTTGACATTTGGAGACGATTTCTTTGTGTGAGTGCTTAAAAAAATAAATTTTATTTTCGCCAAATTTATATTACGTTCAATTAGTCTAGTTATTTTTTTGTTAATAATTTTTTGGTAGCGACAGTCTGTCGCCAATTTAATTGTTTGTGTTCGTTGTCATAAAATTTATTATCAAGATTAAATCTTTGTGTAAGTACTTAAAAATTGAATGTCATCTACACATGTAACTGCCCAGTTATGGTAGAAGGATAAGGTGTACATATGCTAGGGGAATTTGTAACGTTATCATTTTGAATCAAACCTAGTGATATAGGAACCTTTAGCTGAATTTATAGTAATAATTATAGTAAAAATCATTACCATTAGCAATTCTTGCAGTAGACCCTAACATGAAGTAATTTCTTAGCTTCTAAAGTTCTAAAATGTTGAAGATTTTAATCAATAAACTAATAAACATTATTTTTTGGGTAAGTATATTATTACTAAAATTGTTATTAAAATAATGAATAACAATTTGGTTTTTAGATTTAACTAATTAGCGTTAATTGGAAACATAATTATTATTTTTATTGAATAAAGAAATTTTTTAGTTTTAAATATGTCTATTGTTTATTTTTAATTAACGTGGGATTCTACTTTTGAAATTTATTGTACTTTGTGAACAACAGAGTCAAGACAGTTTTGAAGTAACAAACGTAAAGGCAAGCTTCCCTTTAGCATTATTTCTTAATAATTTAATGTAACCCAGATATATATACCGTTTCCGGTTGTGACATTAAGTCATAAAATCATATGGTTTAATTTTAGACATGCAACGTTTAAATATCGAAAACATTACCAGGCGTTATGATACATCCGGTTCGAAAAAATGGATCGAAGTTGCTCCGCAGGTAATGACAACCCGTTAATCTATACCGCTTTATAATTTAACCTAATAGGTGTTAGCCTCAATCATCGTCGCTCTTATGCATATATTTGTAGGACAAATCATAGCCTACTCTGGTGTTTTAATTCCACAGATGATTAATGAACAAAATGGCACTAACTCAAGTAGGGCAATAACTATAACGGAAGCTGATTGCGGTTGGATCGGTGCGATTAAATTTTTGTACTTTGACTACTATGTATCTGTTCTTGTCCTTTATCCCATCTCTATATCCCACTTATTTTCTGTAACTATTTCCGCTAATCGCAGTTTTGTAAATGGTTTTAAGCGCCCGATAACAGTTGTTGATGTACACTAAAGAAATAAAAAAATAAGATTACAAATGTGTCATTTTTTTATTTCCAGAGTGTACTTCCAAGATATCAATAAAGGAGTCCGTTAGTAATCATAGCCTTTTTTAGCAAGCGCGCCTTTATTTTCGGGTTTAGCTGTTTCCATGTTCGTTGGAATGTTAACTGATGTGGTGGGACGACTCAGGACGTTAATTTTTGCTAGTGTATTTGGAATCATTGGATAAGTATTGATGGCAACTGCTTCTAACATTTGGAACATTGTTTGGGGACGACTTTTACTTGGAGTTTGTTGGAGTAAGTGAAGTTTCGCGTCGCAATTTAAACAACTATGTTTTTAGTGTTTATAGCAAATCCATCGACAGTTTACATAAGCGAAATTAGTAGGCCGGACCTAAGAGGATTGTTGTTGATTACCATGCAAGTGTTTTTGTCAATGGGTTTGTATAATAATTTTGAAACGTAGTTTGATGATTGCATATGCCGCTTTAGGAATAATTTTAATTTACTTAAAAGGTTGGTTGATGCATTGGAGAACTATAGCATGGATATCCAATTGTTACATTTTACTACCAACGATTGCTACGTTTTTTATACCTGAAAGCCCTGCGTGGCTTGTTTCAAAATCACGCTTTGAACAAGCAAAGAAATCGTTGACTTGGTTTCATAAATTCTCAACGATATCGGTACGATAAATCAATAAACCAAACCGTAAAAACTTTTATCTATTTTAGGTTGAGGAGGAATTACTGTTAGTACAAAACGATCAAAGCAACCAAGAAAAGTTGACCGTCAAAGAACAGTTACAACTGTTTCTCCTTCCGACTTTTTACAAACCCTTTTTGATCCTTACCGTATGTTTTTGTTTGCAGCAGTTTACAGGGGTGCATATTATTACATTTAACTTCGTCATATTTTTTAAAGAAATTGGAACCAATATTGATCCGTTCTTAGCGGCGATTTTTATTTCTGGAATTAAAGTTACACTAGCTTTTGTTATGATTGTCCTGATGAAGAGATTCAAAAGACGCACACTGTTGATGGTAAGTTCTGGAGGAATGATGGTAACTATGACTATTTCCGCTATGTTCACGCGATGGTTACAGCAAGGTGGTGACCAACCTGAGTACTTTAAAATCTTAGTTTCCATTTTTAGGCACATCGACTCAATCATGGATACCTCTCGTATGTCTAATGTTGTACGTGATTTTCTCATCGGTGGGTTTTATATTTTTGCCTTTTATTGTTTCCGGAGAGATATTTCCGGTTAAAATTCGAGGAACGGCTTACAGCATGTTAATCACCGTGTCAAATGCGCTTATGTTCACGGCCTTGCAGTGCTACTTTCCGCTGCAACACGCCTTAGGAGGTTCTTCTGGTTTGCAATTTTTCTTTGCAACCGTTAGTTCGCTTGCGATGGTTTTTATTTACATATTTTTGCCTGAAACTCATAATTACAAGTTGATCGATATTGAAAATTCTTTTTGGAAACACACGGTATATAAAAAACCGCTTTTTTGCAGGAGAAACATAAATATGAATTTAAATTTAGTAAATGTGCAAACATAAAAGGCATTGTTTAGATTTTAAGTTGTTTATTTTATGTAAAAGTTAATTAAAATGGTTTTATGAAGTCGTGTAGTATTACTAGAACTAGATTTTACAATAAATAATATGAAAGTTATACTTTTGGAAACAAACACACCAAATAAGCAAGCAAACCCAATAGATAAATTTTCTAAACAGTTAAGCAACAAAAAATGGTGTAAGGACGGAATTTCTTTATCTCCCAACAAACAGTCAAACATTCCCTTTCGGTGGCAAATAGCAAATATTTACAAAACATTTAGAAACCCTTTAAAAATAGTTTTAAAACTGATGTCTTCAACCCCATCGCAATCGACATCGTTAATTTACATCCGTTAATTTCGGGGTTATACCTGTTGCCGTGTGCCTTTCGAACGATGATTTCTTTCTCGAATGTTGGTCTTTCTCTGATTTTGATTACGTCGGGGTTACTACGGTATCGTATAGGGTAAATCAACAACCGCAGTTCTTTCTATGATCAAACCGATGTCTAGTATTCACCCTACACGCTACAGTGGTGACCCCGACGTGATCAAAATCAGAGAAAGACCAACGTTCAAGGAGGAAATCATCGTACTAAGCGCACACGGCAACAAAAACAGGTATAACCCCAACATTTTTTTTATACCTACGACATGAACGAAAAACGACGGCCACTGCGCCCGCTAGGCTTGCTGTCGTCCCAAGCTCCACCTAACAACACTCCCGTCCACAATACTACGCCAGTAACATTAAGCTGGCCACGACCGTGCCCGCCAACACAACACGTGTTATAGATGCTTCCGCCATGGACATCATCTGCACCGACATTCTCTTCCCGCTTGCGCAGATGTAACGCACATTGACTTGGGATGATAGACTACAAATGAAACCGTTTCATCAACTCCATCGCCTAACAAAAACTCGCCAAGATATAACGCAACGACCGCTACAACAACCACGAACGTCACGACCGCTGCAACACTTGGAAATTTTTAGAACGATCAGAGCAACTAAACCGCACAAAAAAAATGATAATCAGTAGTACCTTCAATGTAAGGAGGGAATTTTTTTGTCGTCTACAAAACGACCAAGCTTTCTTTTTCGGCAGTAGAATAATATTTTTTAACTAGCATCACTATTTTAAGCAAAAAAGCTTTCTAGTCTTTTATAATATTCCACGCCTTCCATCTTCATATCTCTGCTCTGTAAACTGTTTATAATTACTCCATCCCTTACCCTTGCCTCATTTTTTTTACAGTTTTTTCCACCTTTTTAGAACACAATTACTTTTTTTTAACGCCAATTACTTTAGTACTTGTTTGTTACAAGTACCATACCAACGGCGTAAGCCAGTCCTTACTGTTCTACTCTTTATTTTCACTTATTTTCTTCTTTGTCAGTCGCGCTTCAGCCAGTGTGTCGTCAATTTGACGGATTGTTTTTGTTAGCATTTGGAGAGGATTTCTTTGTGTGAGTGGTTAAAAAATGAATTTTATTTGCGCCAAATTTATATTACGTTCAATTAATCTAGTTATTTTTTTTGTTAGTAATTTTTTGGTAGCTACAGTCTGTCGCCAATTTAATTGTTTGTCTTCGTTGTCATAAAATTTCTTATCAAGATTAATTCTTTGTGTAAGTACTTAAAATTGAATGTCATCTACACATGTAACTGCCCAGTTATGGTAGAAGGATAAGGTGTACATATGCTAGGGGGGAATTTGTAACGTTATCATTTTGAATCAAACCTAGTGATATATGAACCTTCAGCTGAATTTATAGTAATAGTTATAGTAAAAATCATTACCATTTGCAATTCTTGCAGTAGACCCTAACATGAAGTAATTTCTTAGCTTCTAACATTCTAGAATGTTGAAGATTTTAATCAATAAACTAATAAACATTATTTTTTGGGTAAGTAAATGATTACTAAAATTATTATTAAAATAATTAATAACAATTTGGTTTTTAGATTTAACTAATTAGCGTTAATTGGAAACATAGTTATTATTTTTATTGAATAAAGTAATTTTTTAGTTTTAAATATGTCTATTGTTTTTTTTAATTAACGTGGGATTCTACTTTTGAAATTTATTGTACTCCGTGAGCAACATACTCAAGACAGTTTTAAAGTAACAAACGTAAAGGCAAGCTTCCCTTTAGAATTATTTCTTAATAATTTAATCCCAGATATATATATACCGTTTCCGGTTGTGACATTGAGTCATAAAATCATATGGTTTAATTGTAGACATGCAACGTTTAAATATCGAAAATGTTACCAGACGTTATGATACATCCGGTTCGAAAAAAATGGATCGAAGTTGCTCCACAGGTAATGACAACCCTTTAATCTATATTGCTTTATAATTTAACCTAATAGGTGTTAGCCTCAATCATCGTCGCTTTTATGCACATATTTGTAGGACAAATCATAGCCTACTCCGGTGTTTTAATTCCACAGATGATTAATGAACAAAATGGCACCAACTCAAGTGGGGCAATAACTATAACGGAAGCTGACTGCGGTTGGATCGGTGCGATTACATTTTTGTACTTTGACTACTGTGTATCTGTTTTTGTCCTTTATCCCATCTCTATTTCCCACTTATTTTCTGTAACTATTTCCGCTAATCGCAGTTTTGTAAATGGTTTAAAGCGCCCGATAACAGTTGTTGGTGTACACTCAAGAAATAAAAAATAAGACTACAAATGTATAATTTTTTTATTTCCAGAGTGTACTTCCAAGATTTCAGTAAAGGAGTCCGTTAGTGATCATAGCCTTTTTTAGCAAGCGCGCCTTTATTTTCGGGTTTAGCTGTTTCCATGTTCGTTGGAATGTTAACTGATGTGGTGGGACGACTCAGGACGTTAATTTTTGCTAGTGTATTTGGAATCATTGGACAAGTATTGATGGCAACTGCTTCTAACATTTGGAACATTGTTTGGGGACGACTTTTACTTGGAATTTGTTGGAGTAAGTGAAGTTTTGCGTCGCAATTTAAACAACTATGTTTATAGTGTTTATATTAAATCCATCGACAGTTTACATAAGCGAAATTAGTAGGCCGGACCTAAGAGGATTGTTGTTGATTACCATGCAAGTGTTTTTGTCAATGGGTTTGTATAATAATTTTGAAACGTAGTTTGATGATTGCATATGCCGCTTTAGGAATAATTTTAATTTACTTAAAAGGTTGGTTGATGCATTGGAGAACAATAGCTTGGTTAACCAATTTTTACGTTTTCATTCCTACGATTGCTATATTTTTTATACCTGAAAGCCCTGCATGGCTTGTTTCAAAATCACGCTTTGAACAAGCAAAGAAATCGTTGACTTGGTTTCATAAATTCTCAACGACATCGGTACGATAAATCAATAAACCAAACCGTAAAAACTTTTATCTATTTTAGGTTGAGGAGGAATTACTGTTAGTACAAAACGATCAAAGCAACCAAGAAAAGTTGACCGTCAAAGAACAGTTACAACTGTTTCTCCTTCCGACTTTTTACAAACCCTTTTTGATCCTTACCGTATGTTTTTGTTTGCAGCAGTTTACAGGGGTGCATATTATTACATTTAACTGCGTCATATTTTTTAAAGAAATTGGAACCAATATTGATCCGTTTTTAGCTGCGATTTCTATTTCTGGAATTAAAGTTACACTAGCTTTTGTTATGATTGTCCTGATGAAGAGATTCAAAAGACGCACACTGTTGATGGTAAGTTCTGGAGGAATGATGGTAACTATGGCTATTTCCGCTATGTTCACGCGATGGTTACAGCAAGGTGGTAACCAACCTGAGTACTTTAAAATCTTAGTTTCCATTTTAGGCACATCAACTCAATCATGGATACCTCTCGTATGTCTAATGTTGTACGTGACCTTTTCATCGGTGGGTTTTGTATTTGTGCCTTTTATTGTTTCCGGAGAGATATTTCCGGTTAAAATTCGAGGAACGGCTTACAGCATGTTAATCACCGTGGCAAATGCGCTTATGTTCACGGCCTTGCAGTGCTACTTTCCGCTGCAACACGCCTTAGGAGGTTCTTCTGGTTTGCAATTTTTCTTTGCAACCGTTAGTTCGCTTGCGATGGTTTTTATTTACATATTTTTGCCGGAAACTCATAATTACAAATTGATCGATATTGAAAATTATTTTTGGAAACACACCGTATATAAAAACCCGCTTTTTTGCAGGAGAAACAAAAATATGAATTTAAATTTAGTAAATGTGCAAACATAAAAGGCATTGTTTAGATTTTAAGTTGTTTATTTTATGTAAAAGTTAATTAGAATGGTTTTATGAAGTCGTGTAGTATTACTAGAACTAGATTTTACAATAAATAATATGAAAGTTATACTTTTGGAAACAAACAGACCAAATAAGCAAGCAAACCCAACAGATAAATTTTCTAAACAGTTAAGCAACAAAAAAATGGTGTAAGGACGGAATTTCTTTATCTCCCAACAAACAGTCAAACATTCCCTTTCGGTGGCAAATAGCAAATATTTACAAAACATTTAGAAACCCTTTAAAAATAGTTTTAAAACTGATGTCTTCAACCCCATTGTAATCGACATCGTTAATTTACATCCGTTGATTTCGGGGTTATACCTGTTGCCGTGTGCGTTTCGAACGATGATTTTTTTCTCAAATGTTGGTCTTTCTCTGATTTTGATTACGTCGGGGTTACTACTGTAGCGTATAGGGTAAACCAACAACCGCAGTTCTGTCTATAATCAAACCGGTAGCTAGTATTCACCCTAGACGCTACAGTGGTGACCCCGACGTGATCAAAATCAGAGAAAGACCAACATTCAAGGAGGAAACCATCGTACTAAGCGCACACGGCAACAAAAACAGGTATAACCCGCTACGCTCGCTGCCGTCCCAACCTCCGCCTAACAACACTCCCATCCACAATACTGCGCCAGCAACATTAAGCTTGCCACGACCATGCCCGCCAACACAACACGTGTTATAGATGCTTCCGCCATGGACATCATCTGCACCGACATTCTCTTCCCGCTTGAACACATTGACTTGGAATGATAGACTACAAATGAAACCGTTTCATCAACTCCATCGCCTTACAAAAACTCGCTAAGATATAACGCAACGACAGTTGCAACAACCACGAACGTCACGACCGCTGCAACACCCGCAAACGAACTACTGCTGCAATAACCACAACCGCTGCTTCAGAGGAGCATACGAAGAAGACGCGCCCTAGACCTTGACAACATAGCCGTCAACGATCAATTGCACCCGAACACACGTCACGGAACTCACAGGACGCGCCGTGCAACAAGCTCGAGCACAAAGCTGTCGAACACAGCACACGCTATGCACAAATCCGCTTCTAAAGTAGGCCAAACAAAAAACAGCAACGACAAACCCCTCAACCGCAGTATCCGCGACTACATCTACTACGAATGCACCAACCTCACAAGACGCCGCTTGGACCCAAACACTACATACCATCACACGATCCGGCAGACGAGTTCACTTTTCCGAAGCATTTAAAAGTTTCAGTCCAGTTCAATTTAACACTTATTCGCATCGACTAGTTTACGACGCTGACCAGCGGTCAGCACGACAGTGCAAAGAAGCGTTTACTCGGTCAACAATTCATATGGCGGTATGTAATACGAGCGGCGCCTCATATTGCACACGCAGCATCTCGTACGCTACAAGTATGTTTGACAACTTTACGCCAGCACCTTTATTTATGTAAATACTCCATCTCGCCTACTGTAAGTGAAATTAAATAAACGCATCTAAACCAAAAACTCAATTTTTTTTTGATCAAATCGGCGTTTTGTATACATCCTTGTGTCAACAGCTTAATTGAAAATTGGTTTTTCAAATTTTAAAGGTGTTTTTTTTCATCAAGTCCTTCTTAGTGAAAGTGATTATCCGTCACAAGACGTCAGAAACGGCGTGATTGATTCCCATAACACCTTACACTAAATAGATCACATGATTCTACCATGTGCTGCAATATTCTACGTACACTTTTTTTGCATCTTAAATCTTGCTTATAATAATTTTTACTAATAGACTTTTCTCTTCTTTTTTGCAATTTAGCGTTTTTTCTTTTACTAACCCTATATATCATTCATTGCACCTTTCCTCTCGTATTCTGTATTTTGCATTTTGACTCTTTTTTATTCTCTTTTATTTTTTTGTTGCAAACGTCATTTTTTCCTCTTAACTTATTCCCAGCACTCTTTTAAAATAATATTATCTTCTCTTCTTTACATTTTATGGCTCTTTTCTCTCTTGCACCTCTATATTTTTTCTGCTACTATATAATTTGCGTTTTTTTATCTAACTTTAACACCTGCCTCCATTTCTTTTTTTGAACATTTTCTAATTATTCCCACTCACACATTTACTTGTAACTAACTTGTCGAACAGTTGTTTTTGTTTTTTCGATTCTTCCCTCACTTGATCTGCTACATATTTAGCTTATTCATTAATATGCTTTAAACCTTTATTACCGTACCACACTCCAAATATTTCTTTCTCTATTTTCCTTCGCGCTTTCTCTTCCCTACTTTATCGTTTTTTGTACTTTTCGGTTTTTTTTGTCGCTCTATTTCTTTTCGTCTACCTCTTATTTTCGTTTACATCTTTGTTTCAATTATCTTCTCTTATATTCCAATTGTATCTTTTTCTTTCTTTCTTAACACATTTCAATAATTTCATACACTGTGTCACTGTAATCGATGAACAAAAGTTCATCTTATGAATTCACAAAGTCTGTCTGTCTGGATGTCCGTAGCTTTTTTCCTGTTGACATTTTTAAAAATTTTCTCTCTCGGATTCCTATAGAACATCAAAATCTAAGACATTTTTGCTTCGATCATTTTTTGTCTATCTCATCGGCAAAGTGGTCAAATCGGCTCCCGAAAAAAATTTTAAAAAAATTTTAGAAGTCCAGTCAAATTTTTCAAACAAATTTTTTTTCCAAATTTGCTTTAGAAATAAGCAGTTCTTTTGTTCATCCCGGCAATGCAAGCTTGCGCATTCCCAACTGGTTTTTATTAGCTTTGTTTCCATCTAAACTACTTTTTGGATTTTCTGTTGGTGACGGTGCTTTTAGCCCCTGGCGACAAGCAACCAAACGTACTTTTGAATGTACTTAAAACGTGCTTGTTAGAATTCCTATGCGTTCACTTTCCGTATAAAAATTCACGTGAATAGACGTTTGGCAACAAACTTCTTTAGGTAATTACAGGGGTTCTTCTAAATAATCCGCTAAAATGTTGTTATTAGTTGTTAGGTATGCTCTAAGTTAAATGTTAATCAATACTCAATATGTGGCTATATCGCCATTTTGAAAACTTATATACGTCAGTTTTAAAACGCGTCTGTTGTGATGCGCGAAACGTTGCGTACATTGCAAAACACATTTTTTAAAATCAAATTTAACATTCGGTTTACTGTTTGTAAACTGAAGAATCATACAATCGTCGAATTATCTGTTTTCTTTTTAGTATTAACTTAAACCAAACACTTTTAAAGCCTAATTAGTTATAAGAACATTGTGTATCATTGCGCGAGTATCAGCAATTTGCAAGGTTGTAATTAAAAAATGTTTAGTTCCTTTTGATGAATATTGCTCACGACACACGTTTTATTCGGTGTATAAAATAAAACTCTAACATTTGATAAAACACTAGAAAATTTGAAGCGTAGAACTCGAGAAGGCAAAAAAATTGAAACAATAAATAGAAGATGTGAAAGAATGAGAAAAGAAAGTACAACGTAGTGGAAAAACAAGGAGCATACAAAAACTGAATGTAAAAAGCTAAGAAAGAGAACAAACGTTATGCTTGTTAAAAAGAGGAAAAAGAGAAGGTTGGATAAACTATAGTTTAAGTGGATGGTAAACAATATAACAAAACAAAATTTTTAGTTATACTTTAAGAACACATATTACATTACATTACAAACAAAAACCTTTTCCCCATTAAATTTAAATCAAAATTTTATATGTTGCTTAAAGAGACACTTACTGGTCCCATCTGTTGTGTCAAATGTTTATGTACCAATTTTACATCAACGGTTTAATTTTTTTATCAGCTTTGAAACGGTTTCTAAATATTTTGTAAATATAAAATATTAATTTCCTACAGAAAATGAATGTTTGACCGTTTTATGGGCGATAGAGAAATTCTCTCCTGACACCAAATAGATTACTGCCCACCATTATTTTGTGTGCAAAGATTTACACAAGTGCCGAGTAATTACACCTAAATTAAATAACTGTAGAAGAAATACTGGATAGTGCTGCCATCTACTTTCTTCAACTTACAACTTAAAATTCTTTGTTTGTGTTTGTATCTACTAATGTTAAGTCCGTATTTATATTTCTTTTACGCAAATGCGGTCGTTTATATACCGTGTGTTTCCAAAAATAATTTTCAATATCGATTAACTTGTAATTGTGAGTTTCCGGTAAGAACATGTAGATGAACACCATCGTAATCAAACAAACGGCGGAGAAAAAAAATTGCAAGCCTGAAGAACCTCCTAAGGCTTGTTGCAGTGGGAAGTAGCTTTGCAAAGCCGTGAACGTAAACACATTTGCCACTGTGACTAGCATGCTGTAAGCCGTTCCTCGAATTTTAACAGGAAATATTTCTCCGGAAACTATAAAAGGCATAAACATTATACTGGCCGATGACAGAGCCACATACGATAGCAGACAAACGAGAGGTATCCATGATTTGATCGATACGCCTAAAAATATAAACTAAGATTGTAAAGTACTTAGGTATTTTACCACCTTGCTGTATCCACCGTGTGTACAAACCGGAAAGAGCCATGCATACTATCATTCCCCCAGAACCTACCAACAGTAACGAGCGCCTTTTGAATTTCTTCATTAGAACAATCATAACCAAAGCCACAGCAACTTTCGTTGCAGAAATATAAATGGCCGCCAAAAAAGGATCAATGTCGGTTCCAATTTCTTTAAAAAATATGACGCAGTTGAATATAATGACGTACGCGCCTGTAAACTGCTGCAAGAAAAGAATGACGGTAAGAATCAAGAACGGTTTGTAAAAGTCGGAAGGAGAAACAGTTGCAACTTTTCTTTCAAGGTCGACTTTTCCTGATTGCTTTGATCGTCTTGTACTAACAGTAATTCCTCCTCAACCTAAAATAGATAAAAGTTTTACGGTTTGGTTTATTGATTTATCGTACCGATGTCGTTGAGAATTTATGAAACCAAGTCAACGATTTCTTTGCTTGTTCAAAGCGTGATTTTGAAACAAGCCATGCAGGGCTTTCAGGTATAAAAAACGTAGCAATCGTTGGTATTAAAATGTAACAATTGGATAACCATGCTATAGTTCTCCAATGCATCAACCAACCTTTTAAATAGAATAAAATCATTCCTAAAGCGACATATTCAACCGTCGAACTATGTTCTAAAATTATTATACAAACCTATCGACAGAAATACTTGCATGGTAGTCAACAACAATCCTCTTAAGTCCGGTCTACTGATTTCGGTTATGTAAACCGCTGATGGATTTAATATAAACACTAAAAACGTATGTGATATATAACTAAGAAGTTACATGCACACTCAGAGTAGATTTCGTATTTACTACATATATAAAAATCATTGACCCATTGGGGAATCGAACCCGTCTTCTATGTGATTAAATTGCGAAGCTAAAGTTTACTTACTCCAACAAACTCCAAGTGCGATTCGACCCCAAATGATGTTCCATTTGTTATAAGCGGTCGCTATTAGTACTTGTCCAATGGTTCCAAATACACTTGCAAAAATCAGCGTCCTGAGTCTTCCCACCGCATCGGTCAACATCCCAACGAACATTGAAACGGCTAAACCCGAAAATAAAGGTGCGCTTGCTAAAAAAAGCTACGATCACTAACGGGTTTGCGTTCTTTGTTACTAAAATCTTAGAAGTACACTCTTGAAATTAAAAAATGAGACATTTTTTGTCTCATTTTTTTTGTGCGGTTGGTACACCAACAACTATTCTTGGGCGTTTAAAATTACTTGCAAAACTGTGATTAGTAATTACAAAAAAATAAATGGAATAAAGAGATAAGGTAAAGAACAAGAATATATAATAATCAAAGTACAAAGATTGTATCGCACCAATCCAAGCGCAGTCAGACTTCGTTATGGTTATCGTCCCACTTGAGTTAGTGCCATTTTGTTCATTAATCATCTGCGGAATTATTACACCGGAGTAGGCTATGATTTGTCCTATTACTATGTGCATAAAAGCGACGATGGTAGAAGCCAATACCTGTTCAACTAAATTATAAAGTATAAAAACTTATCGGATTGCTGTTACCTGCGGAGCCACTTCGATCCATTTCTGCGAGCCGAATGTTTCGTAACTTCTGGTAATCGTTTCGTTATTTAAACGTGGCATGTCTGTAACTAAACACGGTTTAATATTTTACTTGATTTTTAAGCTATGTGGCAAAAATTAATTCTAGGTAAATTATAACCAATAATTGTAGAAGAAGTTGTTTTTTTATTGCCATAAACCTTTAAAGTTTAAAGAAAGTCCTTTAAGCACACAATTAAACGAAATAATTTGAGACGTTATCAAAAGACGCTTTGCGAATAAGGGGTTAACCTTCTCAATTTGCTTCAAACTGCTCGACAGACTCAACGTCAATCTGTGATGACTGAACCAATAAAATTTGAAATAATGTGAATTGAGTTGACTCAAAATACAAAATTAATTAAAAAACTTTTGATGATAATTTTTTTGAGTCTATTAAGGTTTGACCAAAACCAATATAAAAATAGTAATTAAATTGAATCAAAAACAAAAAAAATTATTTTATGCACTTCGTAATTCAATTTCCATTTTCTGTAATAATTATTTTGATTCTTCTAAGGCTAGACCTGCTTGAGATTGATTTAAATAAAACAAAATTTTATATATACACTATAATGCAATTTAGTTATAATTGCACGTTATTGTTGTTAATTATGAATAACAAATCTAAAAATAAAAAAAAATGTTTTAGTTTAAGTTTACTATGGTTTCTGTTGATAATTTTTTTGAGGCATTTTAGACTAAATTTTATTTTAAGACTAAGTAATTTTTTTTATTAATTGTGATAATAAATAAATTAAGAAAAATGTTATCTCAAAATAAAACACAAAACTTATATTTTTGATGATAATTTTTGAGTCTATTAAAGTTGAACCGAAACTAATAATAAAAAGTAATAATTAAATTTACTAAAAAAAAAGAAAATTATTTTAAATGCTTTCATAATTTGATCTAGCATTCTCGATAATAATTATTTTGAGTCTTCGAAGTCTGTACCTACTTTATATTGATTAAACAAAAATTGTGTTTATAAAAAATGTAGTTTATTATAATATAATATAATTAAGTAAATTACAATTTTAATTATGTTACTCTACCTGTATGACAAATCTAAAAAATAAAAAAAAAATGTTCTAGGTTAAGTTTCTGTTGATAATTTTTTTGACCCATTTTAGATTAAACTTTATTAGAAGCTTAAGTAATTTTTTCTATAATCTGTGATGACTGAACTAAAAGTAATTGAGTTGACTCAAATAAAAAAAATAATTTAAAACTATCTTTTTTGATGATAATTTTTTGATTCAAATAAGGTTGGACCAAATCTAATAAATAAAAAGATTGTGATTGAGTTTATTAAAAAAAATAATATTTTAAGTTCTTTCATAATTTAATCTAGCATTTTCTTAGATAATTTTAGGGGTTTCTAAGACTGGACCTACTTCAGATTAATATTAATTTAAAAATACATGATAGTTACAATGGCAAATTATTTTAAATTAAATGACACTTTTTATTTATGTTACCCTAAGCTAATGACAAATCTGAAAAATGAAAAAAATGTTTTAGGTTAAGTTTACTATTGTTTCTGTTGATATTTTTTTTTGAGGCATTTTATCTTTAACTTTACTTTAACTAAGCCAATAAATTAAAAAAATATTCATTTGACTTAAATTAAAAAATTAATTTAAAACTTATATTTTTGAGGATAATTTTTTGAGTCTATTAAAACTAGATCAGACTAATCAATAAAAAAAAAATGGTGATTTAGTTGAGTCAAAAAAACCCAGAAGCTTATTTTAAATACTTCCATAATTTAACCTACCACTTTCCATAATAATTATTTTGAGTCAAATAAGGTTGTACCAAACTAATAAATAAAAAAAAATATTAATTGAGTTTACTCGAAAAAAATAGATAATTATCTTAAATACTTTCATAACTTAATCTATCATTTTCTATAATAATTTTTGGAGATTGCTAAGGCTGGACCTATTTCAGATTGATTTTAACTTAAAAAAATGTGAATACATGATAGTTACAATTGCACGTTATTTTAAATTAAATGACTCTTTTAATTATGTTACCCTAAGCGTATGACAAATCTAAAAAATGAAAAAAATGTTTTAGGTTAAGTTTAATATTGTTTCTGTTGATAATTTTTTTGAGGCATTGAACATTATGTTAAGATTAAGTAAATCTTTTCTATCTTCTGTGATAACTAAGCCAATAAAATAAAAGGAATATTACTTAATTTAACTCAAATTAAAAAAATAATTTAAGAATTTACATTTTTAAGGATAATTTTTTTGAGTCTATTAAAGTTGGACCA
This sequence comes from Abscondita cerata, assembly GCA_030710515.1. NCBI lineage: Eukaryota > Metazoa > Arthropoda > Insecta > Coleoptera > Lampyridae > Abscondita > Abscondita cerata. The sequence continues at coordinate 209,346 of JALBCR010004780.1, read as the reverse complement.
AACTAACCAATAAAAAAAATGGTGATTAAGTTGAGTCAAAAAAAACAAAGGAGCTTATTTTACATAATTCCATAATTTAATCTACCATTTTCTATGATAATTATTTTGAGTCAAATAAGGTTGGACCGAAACTAATAAATAAAAAAATATTGATGGAGTTTACTTTATAATAATCTAATATTATTTTAAATACCTCCATAACTTAATCTACAATTTTCTATGATAATTTTGGAGTTTACTAAGACTGGACCTACTTCAGATTGATTTTAATTAAAAAAACTGTTTTAGGTTAAGTTTACTATTGTTTCTGTTGATATTTTTTTTTGAGGCATTTTAATTTGAACTTTATTTAAAGATTAAGTAAATCTTTTTTATCTTCTGTGATAACTAAACCAATAAATTAAAAGGAATATTACTTAATTTAACTAAAATTAAAAAAATAATTTAAAATTTACATTTTTCAGGATAATTTTTGAGTCTATTAAAGTTGGAGCAAACTAATCAATAAAAAAAATGTTGATAAAGTTGACTCAAAAAAACGAAGAAGCTCATTTTAAATACTTCCATAATTTATTCTACCATTTTTTATGATAATTATTTTGAGTCAAATATGGTTGGACCGAAACTAATAAATAAAAAAAATATTGATTGAGTTTACTTTATAATAATATAATATTATTTTAAATACTTCCATAACTTAATCTACCATTTTTTATGATAATTTTGGAGTTTTCTAAGGCTGAATCTACTTCAGATTGATTTTAATTAAAAAAATGTGTATACATGATAGTTACAATTGCACGTTATTTTAAACTAAATGACGCTTTTTAATTATGTTACCCCAAACTAATGACAAATCTAAAAAATGAAAAAAATGTTTTAAGTTAAGTTTACTATTGTTTCTGTTGATATTTTTTTGAGGCATTTTAAGCTTGAACTTTATTTTAAGATTGAGTAATCTTTTCTACCTTCTGTGATGATTAAGTCAATAAATTAAAAAAAATATTACTTGATTTGACTCAAATTAAAAAATTAATTTAAAAACTTACATTTTTGTGGATAATTTTTTGAGTCTATTAAAGTTGGACCAAACTAATCAATAAAAAAATGGCCATTAAGTTGAGTCAAAAAACAAAGAAGCTTATTTTAAATAATTCCATAATTTAATTTACCATTTTCTATGATAATTATTTTGAGTCAAATAAGGTTGGACCGAAACTAATAAATAAAAAAATATTGATGGAGTTTACTTTATAATAATCTAATATTATTTTAAATACCTCCATAACTTAATCTACAATTTTCTATGATAATTTTTAGAGTTTACTAAAGCTGGACCTACTTTAGATTGATTTTAATTAAAAAAAACTGTTTTAGGTTAAGTTTACTATTGTTTCTGTTGATATTTTTTTTTGAGGCATTTTAATTGGAACTTTATTTTAAGATTAAGTAAATCTTTTCTATCTTCTGTGATAACTAAGCCAATAAATTAAAAGGAATATTACTTAATTTAACTAAAATTTAAAAAATAATTTAAAGAATATACATTTTTGGGGATAATTTTTTTGAATCTATTAAAGTTGGACCAAACTAATCGATAAAGAAAATGTTGATAAAGTTGACTCAAAAAACAAAGAAACTTATTTTAAATACTTCCATAATTTATTTTACCATTTTCTATGATAATTATTTTGAGTCAAATAAGGCTGGACCGAAACTAATAAATAAAAAAATTGATTGAGTTTATTTTATAATAATATAATATTATTTTAAATACTTCCATAACTTAATCTACTATTTTCTACAATAATTTTTATAGATTTCTAAGGCTGAATCTACTTCAGATTGATTTTAATTTAAAAAATTGAATACATGATAGTTACAATTGCACGTTATTTTAAACTAAATGACACTTTTTAATTATGTTACTCTAAGCTAATGACAAATCTAAAAAATGAAAAATGTTTTAGGTTAAGTTTACTATTGTTTCCGTTGATAATTTTTTTGAGACATTGAACTTTATGTTAAGATTAAGTAAATCTTTTATATTTTCTGTGATGACTAAGCCAATAAATTAAAAGAAATATTACTTGATTTGACTCAAATTAAAAAAATAATTTAAGAATTTACATTTTTGAGGATAATTTTTTTGAGTCTATTAAAGTTGGACCAAACTAATCAATAAAAAAATATAGGTAATAAAGTTGACTCAAAAAAACAAAGAAGCTTATTTTAAATACTTCCATAATTTAATCTACCATTTTCTATAATAATTATTTTGAGTCAAATAAGGTTGGACCGAAACTAATAAATAAAACAAAATATTGATTGAGTTTACTTTATAATAATATAATATTATTTTAAAAACTTCCATAACTTAATCTACCATTTTCTATAATAATTTTTGGAGTTTTCTAAGGCTAAATCTACTTCAGATTGATTTTAATTTAAAAAAATGTGTATACATGATAGTTACAATTGCACGTTATTTTAAATTAACTGATTCTTTTTAATTATGTTACCCTAAACTAATGACAAATTTAAAAAATAAAAAATGTTTTATGTTAAGTTTACCGTTGTTGCTGTTGATAATTTTTTGAGGCATTTAAGCTTGAATTTTATTTTAAGATTAAGTAAATCTTTTCTATCTTCTGTGATGACTAAGCTAATAAATTAAAAGAAATATTATTTGAATTGATTCAAATTAAAAATTAATTTAAGAATTTACATTTTTGAGGATAATTTTTTTGAGTCTATTAAAGTTGGACCAAACTAATCAATAAAAAAAATGGTGATTAAGTTGAGTCAAAAAAACAAAGTAGCTTATTTTAAATAATTCCATAACTTAATCTACCATTTTCTATGATAATTATTTTGAGTCAAATAAGGTTGGACCGAAACTAATAAATAAAAAAAATATTGATTGAGTTTACTTTATAATAATCTAATATTATTTTAAATACTTCCATAACTTAATCTACAATTTTCTATGATAATTTTTAGAGTTTGCTAAGGCTGGAGTTACTTCAGATTGATTTTAATTAAAAAAAACTGTTTTAGGTTAAGTTTACTATTGTTTCTGTTGATATTCTTTTTTGAGGCATTTTAATTGGAACTTTATTTTAAGATTAAGTAAATCTTTTTCTATCCTCTGTGATAATTAACCCAATAAATTAAAAGGAATATTACTTAATTTAACTCAAATTAAAAAAATAATTTAAGAATTTTCATTTTTAAGGATAATTTTTTGAGTCTATTAAAGTTGGACCAAACTAATTAATAAAGAAAATGTTGATAAAGTTGACTCAAAAACAAAGAAGCTCATTTCAAATACTTCCATAATTTATTATACCATTTTCTATGATAATTTTTGGGTCTATTAAGGTTGAACGAAAACTAATCAATAAAAAAATGGTAATTATTTTAATTATTATTTATTATTATTATTATTTAATTTTGTTACTCTATCCGTATGACAAATCTAAAAAATAAGAAAATGTTCTAGGTTAAGTTTACTATTGTTTCTGTGGAAAATATTTAAAACTTTTTTTGCTTGAATTTTATTTTAAGATTAAGTCATTTTATTCTTTATGTTAAAAGATGGTAAAACGAAAAACCGTAAAACTGTAAAAACTTACATTTGCGTTTTTATTTGCTTTACTGTGAAAGCTGTTCATTTGGAGCTCGTAGGTGATTTGACTACCGAATTGTTTTTGAACGCATTAAAACAGTTCATAGTCCGACGAGGCCTTTGTAAACACATGTATTCAGATAACGCGACTAATTGTATAGGTTCAGATAACACGTTGAGAAAAACTGTTGTAGATTTAAACGCTTTAACAAATAATCCCGTGATTAAACAGTATTGTCTTGAAAATAAAGTAACGTGGCATTTTATACCACCGCGTGCGCCTAATTTTGCCGGTCTTTGGGAAGGAGTCAAAAGATCTGCAAAGCACCACCTAAAACGTATTTTTAATATTGAACGTCTAGATTACAAGCAATTTTATACAATATTGACTCAAACAGAATATATCCTAAATTCTTAACTTTTGTGCCCTCTTACTTCCGATCCAAACGACTTGGAACCTCTTACCTCTGTTTAATTGGGAAACAACGTTCCCGCAAGAAGATGTCACCAATGTAATGGCAAACCGCTTAAATCGCTTTCGTCAAAACCAACACATTAATAATTTACAACAACGCACAAAATGGAAATTTGAAAATATCGACGCTGCAATGTTAAATCAATTAGCGTTGATTAAGGATGACAACGCCTCTGTACACCGATGGAGCTTGAGTCGCATCACCGGTGTCTTTCCAGGCACCGATGGGATAGTTCGTTTGCTCGAATTGCGTACCAGTACGGATATTGTCAAATCAAATCAAATTTTATTGTTCTTATATAATTAAACAAAGAATTCGTTTTTATATTTCAATACAATTCCTTAAACCTATCCAACTGTTCCCCCTTACTTCTCTCACTCTATTGTTTGATTATTTTAATTTAAAAAAATGTGAATACATGATAGTTACAATTGCACGTTATTTTAAATTAAATGACACTTTTTAATTATTATCCCTAAACGTATGACAAATCTAAAAATTGAAAAAAATGTTTTAGGTTAAGTTTACTAGTGATAATTTTTTGAGGCAGTTAAGTAAAACTTTTCTTTCTTTTTGTGATGACTAAACCAATAAATTAGAAGAAATATTACTTCATTTGACTCAGATCAAAATATTAATTTAAAAATTTACATTTTTGATGATAATTTTTGAGTCTATTAAAGTTGGACCAAACTAATCAATAAAAAAATGGTGATTAAGTTGACTTAAAAAACAAAAAGTTTATTTTAAATACTTCCATATTTTAATCTACCATTTTCTATGATAATTATATTGAGTCAAATAAGGTTGGACCAAAACCAATAAATAAAAATATTGGTGATTGAGTTTACTCGAAAAAAAAAGATAATTATTTTAAATATTTCCATAACTTAATCTATCATTTTCTATGATAGTTTTTGGAGTTTTCTAAGGCTGGACTACTTTAAATTGATTTTAATAAAAATAAATGTAAACACATGAATGTTGTTTACTATAATACAATATAGTTAACATTGCACGTTATTTTAAATTAAGTGACACTTTTTAATAATGTTACTCTGTGGCAAATTTAAAAAATGAAAAAAAATGTTCTAGGTTAAGTTTACTATTGTTTCTGTTGATAATTTTTTTGAGACATTTTAGATTGAACTTTTTTTGAAGATTAAGTAATTTTTTTCAATTATCTGTGATGACTGAAACAATAAATTAAAAAACAAATTAATTGAGTTCACTCAAAATAAAAAAAATAATTTAAAAACTTACATTTTTGAGGACAAATTTTTGAAGGTTGGACATAAACTAACCAATAAAAAAATGGTGATTAAATTGACACTCTTTAATTTTGTTAATCTACCCGTATTACACTAAACTCATTTTAACAAATTTCAATAAAAAAAGTCGGTCTTGAAGTGCTTGTCAAATTGATAATTTTTTGAGGCAGTTTATAAACTTAAACACAGTTTTTGTCTGTGATGACTAATCTGATAAATTTAAAATAAATTGCTTAGGTTAAGTTTATTAATATTATAAGATTATTAAATTAATCATCTCCGTAATTTTATCAAACAATTTAGTTAATAATTTTTAAACCGATTATAACTAACTCACTATAAACAGATTTTAATAAAAGTAATTTGTCTTAAAGCGTTTGTTAAATTGATAATTTTTGAGGCAGTTCATAATATTCAATTTTATTTTAAATTAATAGAATTCTATGTCCGTGATAACTAATGTAAAAATAAAAAAATTGTAGATTTAATCACCTTCATAATTTTATCAAACATTAAGGTTAATAATTTTTTGAGCTTATTAAGACTAAACTTACTTTAAATAAGTTTAAAAAAAAAGTCTGAAGCCCTTCGTTGAATTGATAATTTTTTTAAATTGAATTTTATGTATTTGATAACTAATCTAATAAATGTTGTAAATTAAGTCTTAACCGATTAAGACTAACTCACTATACACAGAGTTTAATAAAAATAATTTGTATAAAGCGTTTGTTAAATTAATAACTTCTTGGAACAGTGTATGTAATATTGTAAAGGTTATTAGTTTAATCACCTTTGTAATCGGTTTTGGTTGATAATTTTTTTGACAAATTTTACCAAAAAAGTCTTAAAATGTTTGTTGAATTGATAATTTTATTGAGGCAGTTTATAAATTAAACTACAATTATCGTCTATGATAACTGAACTAATAAAGTTTACTAATATTATTGAATTAATCAATTAATTAGTTTTTGAATCAATTAAGAGCTTGTTGAATTGATAATTTTTTTGAGGCAGTTTATAAGATTTAGTTTTGATTTATAACAAAGTACAATTTATTTATTATTAAACAATATGCAAAAAAAAATCATAGAAACGCACGAATGCATTTTAAAATAATGCAGGTATTTAAATAACGACACCTTGAAACCTTTAAACAATCAATCAAAAAATCTCATAACCTTAAATTGCAGTTATTCCAACATCTACGCAAAAATTTATTTAATTATTGGGTACAGATGACTAAACTTTTGCAATTTAAAAATAATAACTTTGAAGAGTGGTCGTAAACTTTTATTTAATTTCTAATAGCTCACGTTAATTCCCACGTTGCTCACCAATCGTATGCACTATTTTAAGAGCCAATTGTTGAAAAGAATTGTCATTTTATACAACAATCTCAAATTTATTTTTTTTACTTTTACACCAAAAAACAGTGTGCGTTTACATTAAATTGCTAATTAGTCCCCTAACGTGGGGCTTCTAAATTTCAAGTGATGTTACGTCCGTGTTTTCGTTTCTCCTACGCAAATTAGGTCGTTTATAAATCGTTTGATTCCAAAAATAATTTTCGATATCGATCAGTTTGTAGTTGTGAGTTTCCGGTACGAATAAGTAGGTGACTACGATTGCGGATAAAGAAACGGCGGCGAAAAAAAATTGTAATCCAGAGGAGCCTCCTAAGGCGTGTTGTAACGGAAACCAGCAATGCAAGACCGCGAATGTAAATACGTTTGCCATAGTGACCATCATGCTGTAAGCAGTTCCTCGAATCTTCACCGGAAATATCTCTCCGGCGACTACAAAAGGCACAAATTTTAAACCTACCGATGAAAAAATTGCGTACAAAAGGAGAGAAACTAGAACTATCCATGTTTGGTTTGTCGTTCCTGAAAATATACCTGAATGCTACATCAAATTATTCTAGTTTTATCACCTTGCTGCAACCAACGCGTGAACAAACCCGAAACGACCATAAAACATGTCATTCCACCAGAACTCACCAACAGTAGTGTGCGCCTCTGAAATTTCTTCATCAGCACAATCATACCTAAACCAATTACAAGTTGCAATCCAGAAATGAAAATGGCTCCCAAATATGGATCAATGTCGGTTCCAATTTCTTTAAAAAATATCACGCAGTTGAATATAATGACGAAAATGCCCGAAAACTGTTGCAAACAAAAGATAACGGTTAGAATCAAGAAGGGCTTATAAAACGTAGGAAGGAGAAATAATTGCAACATTTCTTTCCAGGTTAGGTTTTCACGATTACTTTGATCATTCTGTACCAACAACAATTCCTCTTCCACCTAAAATTGTCATGTAGCTTTTGTTTTGTCTTATTGATCTTTCGTACAGTTTTTTTTGAGTACTTGTGAAACCAAATCAAAGATTGCCTTGCTTTCTCGAAGTGTTGTTTTGAAACCAGCCATGCCGGACTTTCTGGTATGAAAAACAAAGCAATCGTTGGTATAAGAATGTAAACTATTGATAACCAAGCTATGGTTCTCCAGTTTAAAAACCAACCTTCCAAATAAATCAAAATCATCCCTAAAATGATAAATTCAACCACGGAACTACTTTGAACAAATTATACAGACCTATAGCTACAAACAGTTGCATCATGATTAACAACAAGCCTCTTAAGTCCGGTCTACTGATTTCGCTGATGTAAACAGTGGTCGGGTTTATGATAAACACTAAAGAAATGATTCATTAAATTGTGAGGTTAAGTCGTCACTTACTCCAACAAACACCAACTAGGATTCGGCCCCAAATAATTATGGATATGCTAGAAGCTGTTGCTATTAATATTTGGGCAATTATTCCGAACACGCTGGCAAACATGGCCGTTTTGAGACGTCCGATCGCATCGGCCAGCATTCCGGCGACCATTGAAGCAGCCAAAGCCGAGATTAAAGGCGCGCTAGCTAAAAAAAAACAAGCGATTACTCTCGGATACGTATTCTACCCTTGTTAAGAAGTAACAGAATTAAAGCGCATTTTTTCTTCGTGTTTTCATTTACTATTTTCTTCTTTTTTCATGTTTTAATTGTTAAACTTTTTGCTTTATGCAATTCTTCAATGAAGTTGATTTTTCTTCATTCTTCAATTGTAAAATTTTCAAAAACATTTTGTTTAAATATATGTAGCGAGAATCAACCTTTTTTATTATCGTGTTTCTTCTCTTTCTTCATTCTTTATGTTTTGGTTGTGACAACGTACCTTCAATTATTTTGATTTCTTCTTCGTTAGTTAGTTTTCTTCACTTCCACTTTAGGAATGCAAACATATTATCTTAAAAACTTGTTTATATGCTTACATTTCTTCAATATCTTCTTCACCTTTAGTATTACACTTTTTTTTCATTTTTACACAGTTTACATTAAGTAAAAATTTGATGACTAAGTGATTCTTTGATTTCTTCATTCTTCTTTATTTTACAAGACTAAATCTTTCTTCGCTCAACACAATACTATTTTTTTGAAAGAAGTGGTTTTTATGGAAGAATCATTTAACAACGCTCACTGTTATTTTATGTTTTTTCGTAATCTTTATTTATCTTGCATTAAAAAATATATAATTTATCGAGTTAAAGGACGAAACACGCAACCGTAGGTGCCAAACCGCAATTTTTAGTTAATCGCTATGTATAAAAAAAAAACAAACAAAACAAATGAGTTATAATCGTACCGATCCAAGCGCTGTCAGACTCCGTTATAGCGATCGCTTCACTAAAGTTGGTGTCATTTTGTTCTTCCATCATCTGTGGCACTATGATACCAGAATAGGCCATAATTTGTCCTATGATGGTGTGCATCAAAGCGGCTAGGGTCGACGCTAACACCTATTGAAACGAATAATGAAACAAATTTTTTTTTGAGGTTAAGGTTACCTGAGGAGCAACTTCCATCCTTTTCTTTGAACCTACTTCTTTCGAACGTCTTGTCGAATTTTTGTTGTTTAAACGTAGCATGTTTATGTAAACGTTTTTTCTTAAATTGAGAGCTTGTAGAAATATGCTTTTAGTGAAGCTAACTAAAAAACAAAACTCTTAACAATATAAAATCTAAAGAAAATTTGCACATAATACCATTATTTATTTATTGTAAACAATTATCTTTAAATTAACATGCATGTTCATTAATTGTTTAATTGTGAGAAGCGCACATTGATAGCGATTGTTGTAAATACATTAAAAAGTAAAAATGCCTCTTTTGAAAATCTATTAATAAGAGTTTGGTGACGTCAGTAGTTGCCTAATGACTATTTTGTATTGAATTATATTTCGGGTGTAATTTTACTGCGCATGCTCACTAATTGACATATCCAAGAACGAATATACCCGAACGTTTTTCAACTCAAAAGTAACACGCCCGATCACTCCCGATCACAAACGAAATTTATACCTTACACGGCAGCGCACGGCCAACTTGAAACTCCATACAGTAACCGTCGTATTACTCATCGTCATAACCCACCGCTTCGCTGCTATTTTCACAAGAGGAAAATAAACACTCCAGACAGAGCAATCATAGGTACAAATCAAAATGTTTCAATATACTCACAAAACACGCGTAAGCGTACAATTCCTGCTAGAGTGGTTCACACAATCCATCCTGGCCAAAATAACCGCGATCAAAACTGAATATAATTACGTCATCGCGAACATTTCTGCTTGTTTTTAAATATAAAAAGTAAAATAAAAACGAGACTGCAGCAAATAATTGAGATAGTGAAATAAAAAAAAAGAATGAAATCGGAATTGGAGAGTTCTAGAATAGGAACAAAAAAGAGATTGCCAGAAGAGATGTCTAGATATTTAAGCAAGAAAATGATAAGATCTCCGGAAATGGAAAGAGAGAAGGAAAAAGGGAGTAGGACAGTAAAGGGAACTAGAGAAAATGAAGAATACATGTTAATGTTAAAAGAGATAAAGAAATAAAATTGAAACACAAAAAACAAAAGAAGAAGCAAGGGAATTGAAAAAGAAAATGTAAGTGTAGACAAAATAGAGCAAGAAAAATGTGGAAACGTTGGAAAAAGAGACAAATTATTTCCCGTCATGGATCGCAGCGTCATTCTAATTCTGATGAACCATGTTGCTCATTTATCTGCCTTAGCCAACTGTTTCTTGGTCTTCCTCTCTTGTTAACAGCTGCTACTGGATTCCTTATCACTTTGTGCCTCACATGATCTTCTTGTAAGTTGTAAACCTTTTTAAACCAAGAACTACGTTCATGGTCCATTTTCTCGACTACAGATTTCTTCACGTGTAAGGTTCCTCTGATCTTTTCGCTTCTTATGTGGTCTAAATTTGTAACATCAAGGGATATGCGGCACATCTTCATCTCAGCAGTGATGAGGGCTCGGTTGAACTTTTCATACATTGCAATCTGATTACTGTTGTGTACATTTTTTCCTTCAGTTTGAATGGCATTCCTCTATCGCAAAGTATAGACGAGTTTTCCTGCCACTTTAACCAACCAATGCGTATTCTGTGGTTTACATTTTCGTCGCATTTTTTAAAACTATTGAGCCTAGATACTTGAAGCTTGAACATTACTAGATTTCCATCGATCATGATATCTGGGCAGAGTGCATGAATGTCGCTAAATGGGAAGAACAGATACTCTGTTTTCTCTCTACTTATCCTCAGTCCATTGTGTTCTAGTATCTTTAACCAACGATTGAAACATTCCTGTATCTTCACGACACACTCACTTGCTAATGCTCCATCATCAGCAATTAGTAGACTAAGTAGAATCTCATCCATGATATCAGCAGTCAGGTAGTTTATCACTAGATTAAAAAGAACTTAATCATACATGTCCATTATCATTCTGATGTAACTTTTTGAGACTCCATGGCTTCTAAGGGCAATCCAGATAAGCTCTCGCAGCACACGCTTTCTCCAAATCTATGAAGATTAAGTGTAGGTCTTGCTTCGCATTTCTGAATTTCGCGTGGCTTGAATTCACACTGGTTCATATGAATCTTCGGCAAAACAATCTGAAGTATTCTATTATTCACCACACGCTTCCATATCTTCATTGAGTGAGGAAGTAACTTGATGCCTCGATAATTTTGACATTTTCGCGAATCTTTTTTATGTTTATAAAAAAGCAGTGAAAAGCTCTAAAGAAATGCAGCAGGCATTTTGTTTCCTTTTTCATCTTATTGAAAAAGATGCAAAGTATCGTGCTTCCTTCGTCTCCTATAGACTTCCAAAATTCCGACGCCAATCCACCCTGGCCTACGGCTTGACCTCGCTTTATTTGTTGCACTGCTTCAGCTATTTCCTCCACAGTAAAATTAGCTATTTTAATATCAGTAATCGGATGAGCATTTGGAGTCGATGTTCGCGAAAACTCCTTATTCAGAAGAGTGTCAAAGTAGTTTCTCCACCTATTGGTAATATTGGTATCTTCTGTTAAAAGGTTCCCATCATGAATTTGGGCGATGAGATAGGTTTATTGTTATTCCTTTGCTGAGCAGCTATCTTGAAAATTATTCCGCTGCTGTCTGGTGCTTCAAGGTCTTCATAGAACTTTTGGCATTGGATTGCATTTGACCAAGCTACTTCTCTTTGTCTCGTTCTTCCTCTTTCTCAACCCCTCCTTCTCTTTAACCAAACCTGGGTTACATAATGACCACGCTCTAAATGCCTTCTTCTTTTTCCTTACTGTTGTTTTGAGTGCCTCTCCTTCCAGAACCACGCTTCCTTTCTAATGTTTAGTCGACCCTTTGATATTCCTAACAGTTTCTTACCTTTGATCATTGCTCCATCTTATAATACTACATTCAGCTCTTCTTCAGCTAATACAATGTCCGTACACCATTTCTTTATCTCCATTACGTACTGCCTTCCTTCATCTGTGTCAAGTTTATGCCACTTAACTTTCTCTGTTCTGATTGAAGTGTTTTTCCCACAATGTTGATTCTAAATGGATATATCAGAAAGCAAAAGTCTATGTTGATCCACTACGTCCTCTCCAAAGAAAGAAGAAAAGGGGGAATAGGTACAAATGGAACTCAAAGAAAGTAGTGGAAATACACAGGAGAAAGATTGGAGATAGAATCAGAAAAATTATAGGGGAGTAAGCACGGTACAAAATATACTGCGAACAACAATAGAAAAAGAAATGGAAGAGAAAAAAATTATACCAGAGTGGCAGACAGGTTTTAAAAAAAGAATAGGGAAGAAAGGAGAAAAGTATACGCTATATTTATAGATATAAAAACAGTTTTTTGACATAGTGGATACAAGATTACTATGGGAGATGATGAGAAATAAAGACATAATAGGGGCAGTAGAAGAAACATACAAACAAACAAAAAGAGCAGAATAAAAGTGAAAGAAAAGCTAGGCAAGGTGTTTTCGACGGAGAAAGGGCTGAAACAGGGATGTTTGCTAAGCCCAAAGTTATTCTCTCTATTTATAAAAAAATCCTAGAGGAAGAACTGAGTGAACGTCAAGTAAAATGAATAAAAATTGGATGAGATGCGGAAGATAATGAATACGGCAAAGAGATATTTAGAGAAAAAACTGAAAGTAAATGTAGGAAAGAAAAATAATGATATTTAACAAGAAAAAAGGAAGAAGGAGAAGTGAAAGTGGGAAAGAAAGACTGGATAGATATAAATACCTAGGATAGATCATAAGGTACGATGTATATCATAAGATGAAAGATTTAAAACAAAAGTAAAGTCATATATGACGACTGGAAGAAAGTGTTTTGGGTTGTTCGAAAGGGTAGTATAAGGTTTGATGAAGTACGGGTTGGAAAGAATGGGAAGAGTTAGAAATGATATAGAAAAGATATTGGAGTTGGACGCTAGGTTTGGAGAGAAAGAGACACTTGGATATTTAATAGAGGAGGAATTTAATATGTGGATAGTGGTTTTTTATAAAAAAAGAGGAGGGAGAAAAAAGGCAAGCTGGTGGTGGGGGAAAGATAAAAAGTGTAAATAAAGTGACATATTTGGGGTATAAACTAAGATGTGACAATAATAACAAAATACATATTAAGGATTTAGTAAAAAAAGAAAATGGAATAGTAGGACAAGTGTGAATTTGGGAGAAAGGGTGATGGGAAATGAAATGGAGGAAAGAAGATGGATTTTTGATAAATTAGTAAAAAAGCGTGATGATGTATGGAGCAGAAATATGGGGTGGAAGAAATGGAACAGATAGAGAAAGTTTAGAAAAAATATTGGAGATGAACAATAGGTTCAGATAAGGAGACGCCAGAATATATAGTGGAAAAGGAAGTAAAATTAGAAAAATAAAAACAGGGAATGAATAAGTAATAGAGGAAGGAGAGAGAAACAAAATATTAAGATGTTGTTTTAAAGAAGTAAAGAAGAAAGGTAGGATAAAGTATAGGCAATAAGAAAGAAGAGGTATTATGAAAGAGTAAAATACGCAAGAGAGGAGGTGGACAAGAAAAGAGAGGAAGGAGAAAAATTAAGGGAGGAAATAGTACAAAAGGATACAAACACACAAATCCAAGACAAAAGAACAAAGATAAGAGACGGAAGGTACAACTGGAGATATAGAGAGATAATAACCAAAGGTGTGCCAATGTATATAATAGGAAAGAGAAATATAAAAGAAAAGAGAAGAATGGCCAGGTACCGCTGTAGAAATAAAAATTAATATTGGTTATCTTGAAGTGTTTGTTGAATTGATAATTTTTTTGATACAGTTGAAATACAATTTTTTGTCTGTGACGAATAAAGAAATAAATGAAAAAAAATGTTCTAGGTTAAGTTTATTAATTTTAAAAGAATATTAAATTAATCATTTCCATTTTGTTTATAATTTTGTTGAGTCAATTAGAACTAAACTCACTTTAAACAAATTTTAACAAAATAGTTTCGTCTTGAATTGATAATTTTTTTGAAGGCAGTTTGGATTCACTTATATTTTAGTTCAGTTAAGCTACCCAAGCACTTTTTAATGACCAACAATATTTAATAAACCGCAGGATTTTAGGACAAACCGTGGAAATAGTATTAAAATTGAAGTAAATGTCGAGTTAGTGACACTAAAGCATCTCTCCTACGCAGACCTTTGCAACCGCCGTCGGAATTAGCAAAATGACTTTACTTACAAAATCGACTACAACTTCTCCACCGAGGAAAGAAATGAACTTGTTGTTAAAAGATACCTGATCAGTTTTAAAGAAAAGAAAATAAAAAAACAAAAAAAATTTAAAATATAGGACTAGTAAGTCTTAACGACAAAATTTAGTAGGTAAGGGACTATCTTTGATTCTAATTTAGTTTCCAGGACAAACAAAACCCAGTGGCAAAAGAAAAAGCTGAAAAAGATGATAAAATAGACGTGGGAAAGAACTAAATCAACTTAAAGCGACCGAAATGGGTTTAATGATCATTCCGAAAGTCACGGTTTTCTAAGTGAACTGACATACTAACTAATCTGTCGGACAAACTTTGTAAGCTATTAACCCACACTAAAAAATGTTGGTCAGTGATTACCGTAGATTTGGTTTTTTCGATGTAGAGACATAATTTTTCAACGGTTAATGCAATGGACAAACATTCCTTTTCCGTGATAAAATAATGCAATTTTAATTTTTTTTAATCTACTAGAAACAACTTACTTTTTTTCTTCTTCCGAAGTTTGAGATAAGAAGCCACTTACACAGATGTGTTTTTTACTCAAAAAACATGCTTATGTACTACAGAACCTAAGCATCTGATTTTGTGGTTTTGGTTTCACTAACCAATACTAAATTTACAACGCATTGTGCAAAGTTGTTTATAACATCTTCTGTTAGATAAAAAATATGTTTTTTTTACGTACGGGCGAAGATTTTTTAAAGCTTTTGGAATGGCTAGAGATTCTTTTTTGGTGGTCATTACTTTTATTCTGCTTTATTGAGAGAGCGTAAAAAGTCCAAGTAGCATTTGCAAACAATCTGATTGTTCTGTTGTTTTGTTGGTGTAGATTCTCGTTATTTTCGACTAAAAAGTTAATCTGCAAGACGGACTCTGTAAGCAATTAAAAAATAGTAGTCAGTGATTACCTTAAATTTGGTTTTATCAATGTAGGGACGAAACTTCTCAATTGCCTACAAAACTCTCAAACATTCCTTTCTGTGGCAAAATATTGATTTTTGAAATTTTGTTGAAAAGCAATAAAATATTTTGAAAATTTGTGTACTTGTTTTAAATATACTAACTAATTAATTAAAGCTCATTAATTAAAAAATAAATTTTTCAATGGTGAGAACTGTGGAATTTTTTATATAAATTAAAAAAGTTAAATGCGTAGTTTAGTGTTAGCAGGACAGCTTTCAATGCAAACAAGTTAGTAAATTTTTTTATATTGTAGTTTTTATACTAATTACGTCATCTATTAACGTCTTAGTAGTCATTTTGACGTTTTAGTTGTAGTTTAGTAACAATTTTAATTTCAGATATGCGATGTTTAAATAAAGATAAAATTGCTAAACATCCCGACAAAGTTGATTCGAAGAAATGGATTGAAGTTGGATCGCAGGTAATAATAACCCGTCAACTATGCCGTATTATACTTTTGTTAATAGGCGTTGGCTGCGACAATCGCTGCTTTGATGTACATAGTCAAAGAACAAATCATGGCCTACTCGGGTGTCATTATTCCTCAGATGATTAAAGAACAAAATGACACCAACTTCACTGAGACGATAGTCATGACGGAGACTGACAGCGCTTGGATCGGTGCGATTATATCTCTGTACTTTGATCATGATTTTTGAAATTCTTGATTGTTTTCGTGTTACATTCTTTACCATTTTTATTGGTTGATTAAAGAAAAACTATAAATGCGCGTCTTTTTTTTTGATAAAAAGAAATACGTTTGTTTAATTTTTTTAGTTTTTTTTAGTCAAACACCTAAGGTTTCGTGTTTTGCCCTTATTGAAAAATAATTTTTAGCAAGTGCGCCTGCATTTTCCGGAATTGTAGCGTCGATAGTCGCTGGGGTATTGTCCAATGCGGTGGGACGACTCAGAACGCTTACTTTTGCTAGCGTGTTTGGAATTATTTCAGCAAACAAATTAAACATACAGTATAATATAACTGACTAACTATCTTCTAACGTTATCTAACAGCAGGTTATAAGAGTTGTCCCTTAAAAGCAAAAAAAACCGTAATATCGACACTAGTTTTCGTAATAATGTTCATTAATTTTTTCACAGATTTTAATCAGGAATATCAGATCTATGTGAAACTTCTACAAAGACAAAATGTCGCTTAAGAATATAAGAATATAAGACAGAAATTGTTACTCACGGCTTTGAGAAATATCGATGTAATGTTTCGGTATATTGTCTTTTAGGCTAGTTCCATACGGTTGCAATTTATTAACCTACAAGAAATTAAACAATACAAAGATGTTTTAACCATAGAAATATTTTACTTAAAGTACTATTTTTCGACAAATGTATGAAATCGAAAACCAACATTCAGAAAGACAGATTTTTTAATAAATAATTTTCGTTGGATATGGTTAAAAACCTCTATAAACACTCTTTAAACAACACTAAAGAATAATTAGTCAATAATACCTTTGATGAATGTACAAAATTTCTCTATATGCCACAAAACGATCAAGCATTCCTTTTCTTTAATATTAATACGTTTTATCTAGCAAAACAAAAACCATTGCTCCTTCTTCCATGTTTGAATTTTTTCACGTTTTCACGTTGTAAATCAATGCTTACAAAATTATACTTACTGTTCCTTATCAAAATCGAGTGGCGTTAATATGCACCTTCATATCAACGTAAAACTTTAAGAACAACTGACTTTATTAGTGTATCTATCAATTTTCATTAAAATTAGAAGGATTGTTTTTTTTTGAGAAAAACGTTGGTTTTTTAAGGAAATGCGTTGTATATCAATGCTCACCAGCGTGGTTTTGAAGAAGATTATTTCCTGGACCAGCCGTTCTTTACTACCTCTCTGCTTGTTCTAAATTACAGATGATGTCCTCATACCTGCCCTGTGTAAGTACAACATTGTCGTCACCGTATCCTTGACAGGGAATATCTTTACTAAAGAATAGACTACATCAAGGAGTTTTCCCTGGTTGTAATCATCACAACGGCAAAATCCTCTAACTTTGTTTCATTCTCCCAATTTTTTGTAGTTTTAGTAGATCTGTCCACCTTGTACGCAAGCTGATCTTGGGCTAGAATGTTGATAAGTGATTACCGTAAATTCGGTTTATTGGATGTAAAGACGGAATTTATCTATTGTTAATTGAACGGCTAAGCATTCCTTTTCTGTAGTAGAATAATGTCAATTTGATTTAAAAAAACGACAAGCAAACAAACAATATTTTATTCTTTTTTCGAAGTTTTTGAGATAAAACGCTATTTATATCTAACCTCAGATGAATCACAATTAAATTTTTAAGTTATAATTTTTATTTTCAAAACAAAAACGCTAATAGAACTTACCGACGAGTAAATAGATTAAAAACTTAGCAAAAGTCAACAAAAGGAAAATTGGTCAAAGCCGTCTTGTAAATTTTATAGTCCTTACTTAAATTTTAATCGAAAGTTTCTTAAATCTACCCGTTTTTAAAGTTTTATCGACGTCCTGACGGAGCTTGTAACTGATTTAATTGCATAAGGAAATGGCGATGATAATAAATTGTGCACGAGTGGTTTTCACGATCTTATACTTTTGTTATATTATTTTTTGGAACTGTTTAACAAAAAATTGTTGAGTACCCGTGCCAATT
The DNA here is from genome assembly GCA_030710515.1 of Abscondita cerata. Taxonomy (NCBI): domain Eukaryota; kingdom Metazoa; phylum Arthropoda; class Insecta; order Coleoptera; family Lampyridae; genus Abscondita; species Abscondita cerata. Next base: position 191,202 of record JALBCR010004780.1, on the reverse strand, counting down.
GTCTACATTTCCAATGAATAATGTAAAAGTGATGTTTCTGTTAGGAAACTTATCAACGAGTAGATCTGCCGGATGAATGTAGGAACGGAATTTTTCTATTGCTTACAAAACTGTCAAACGTTCATTTTCCGTAATACCATAATGTTTTTTAGGATTTTTTTAAAGAAAGACTAACAAACAATCTACTTTTAGTCAGCAATTTCTTCCATTCATAAATTGAGTTCTTCTATTGCCTACAAAACAGACAAACATTTCTTTCCGGTGGTATAATAATAACTTTCAGATAACAAATTTTTAGAACTGTTAAGAGTATTTTAAATTAATTATTATTTTTAATTAAAATAAGAGTAGTGGTTTTTATGCTGACCAAAAATGCTGACCGAGAAGTGGGCTTCATCAGTTTGCTTAGTCAGACCACTGCCCATCCTTGAAAAAATACTTACTTAATTGATGGGTCAATGATTAAACCAAAAGAAAAAATATATTTGAAGGATTAGCAATAAAATAATAATAATAATTAATTCTACTAAAAATTATAGCACTCGTTTTAAAAGCTCCTAACGTTTTCTTGAAGTTGTAAAGCAGGCGTTTTCAGGCGTTGTACGTTTCAGAATGATCTAAAGTCTTTACATTACTACAGCTAATAGTTTGTTTGTTGGCATTAAAGTTCTCATCTTATTCCGATAACTCTCCGTATGTCGTGTTATTTCTGCACATTCTTGTGATATTATTATCTACGTCGTGTAGGCAGTTTACTTTGTAAAGCTTTATGCGACTTAAAACGTTTTTTTAACTCTAAAGACTTTTGACAATAAAAAATATTTTTTGACTTTTTGTACGGTTGATTCTTTTATTTAGGGTTTTGGCCAAATCTAATCAAATTTTAATTATGTTGTGTTCTGTCACTTTCGCACCGCTATGAGGTTGTTAATGTTGCTACCGGGAATTTGCAACGTTAATATTCTAAATCAGACCTTCAACTGAATTTATAGTAACGGTTATAAAAACCATTATGATTAAAAACTCTTGCAGTATGCGCCTAACGTGGGAACTGTCAGACAGTAATATGAAGTCATTTCTTAGCTGCTAATATTTTAAAATGTTGAACATTTAAATCAATAAACTAATAAACGTCATCTTTTATGTAAGTAAATAATTGTTAAAGTTGTCATTGACATAATAAATAACAATTTGGTTTTTAGATTTAACTAATTAGCGTAATTATTTTTTTGTTAAATAATATAACCTTTCATTTTTGGAATTTTGATATGTGCACAATGTCGTTACTAGATACAGCGCAACATAAACACGGGGTGGACTTAGCTCAAAGGGAGAAGGCGTGATCCACAAGAAATCTTCTTTCGGGAATCTAATTTGGGGCGTGTCAAAATGTCGATGAGTCGTCATACATAAAGAAATTTGTCGGTAATTAGTGGGCGCAAAGCGGATATAACGTGGTTCCATAGCCTTCGTTAACCTACGATTCTAAACTTAAAATGTTTTTAAAAGGCGAACAAAACATACATCAATGTGAATTAAGAAGACTTTTGACTATGTACAAATTTAAAATAATTTTGTTGCAAACCAAAAATATAATAAGAGGTTGATATTTAAAACAATTTATTTTAATTAGAAAACCGTTGAAAAACAAAACGAGACTTTTGAATAAATACCGATTAGCACTACTCGTCGGAGAACGTCGTAGGTTGGAGATAAATTAAATTACACGAAAAAAAATTGAATAAATATATTTTTTTTAAACATTCATAGAAGCATAATGGGCACTATTGGTTATAAACTTAAAACAAACACTTTCGAGTTAAACTAAGATAACACCAACAGTAACATAATTTTGTGTACTAACTAAAAAGTCTAGCGTAAACACAATATAAGCTTTATTATAAACTGCAAGTTAAGTTATATGAAAATTAACACAGATAATTTGGTAGTAGTTACTAAACGCAAGCGTAAATAAAGTGACGTAAGCAGAGTAATTAGCGTGGCCCACGTAAAGTGGAGACCCACTTAACTCAATTCAACAAAGTACTTGAATTTGTTCTATGTGTTAACAGCAGATCTTTACGCTTTGAGAGCTAAATGACAACTAAACTCAATACGACAACGGGACTTTCTTTTATGCAAACTGCAGGTACTGCACATACACTCATGAAGTGAACGAGAAAAATATTGAAAATAATTTGTGCTAACATTTTTCAGAGAAAGGCAAATATCTCGCTTCTTAAACAAAGTGAAACCAAACAAATCAATCGAATCAATCAATGAATATGTCTTCTAGTTGATCCAATAAAAATTTAAAAAAAAACGAAATTAATAACGTAAATAATCTAGTAAAATTAAGGCTTTTTAAGTAAAAACGTAAAAGTTAAATCGAATTCAAACCGTAATTTGACGGTCAAGGTTTCAAAGCAGCAGAAACAAAATTCTAAAACACTGTTGATCGTAGGTTCTAAAGAAATAATGGTAACCATGGTTATTTCCGGTTCGTACAAGCGATGCTTACTTTAAAATCTTAGTTTACATTTTTAGACATATCTACCCAATCATGGATACGACTCGTTTGTCTGACGGTGGGTTTTGTGTTTGTGTCTTATATAGTTTTTGGAGAAATATTTGAGGTTAAAATTCCAGGAACGGTTTACAGCATGTTAGTCACCGTGCCAAATGCGTTTACGTTAACGGCCTTGCAGTGCTTTTTTCTGCTGCAACACGCCTTAGGAGGTTCCTTTGGTTTGCAGTTTTTCTTTGCAACCGTTAGTTCGCTTGCGATGGTATTGGTTTACAAGAATACAATTATGAACTTGATTAGTAGATGTATAACTTTTAAGTTGTAAGTTCTTGTTTTATGTAAAAGTTAATCAAAATTGTTTTATAAAGTTGTGGTTAGATGGTAGCAGTATAGTATATACAAGACCATTAAGCAGAAGAATTCGGACAAGATCATGTTAATGTATTACTAAGAAAAAATTTTATTTTTAAAAATAAGGTTGATTTAGAATATATTTTGATGAAGAATGCATTGTAGTTTGTTAAGGACCAATTACAATTAGTATAAATAGAGAGAGTATCAGCAAGATTCTAACTAAATTTTCAGTCTCTTTCAATGAATAATTTGAAATCATGTTTTTGTAAACAAAATAACCAACAATGGTTGCAAGTAATACCTTCGATGTGTAAGGACATAATTTATCAATCATTCACAAAACTGCCAAGCATTCCTTTTCGGTGGTAAAATAATACCCTTTCGATAGCAACAATGTCATGTTTTGTATACAAAGTCACAGTAATACCTTCGATGTAAGAACGGAATTTATCAATCATTCCCGAAACTGCTAACCGTTCCTTTTCGGTGGTAATATAATACTGTTGATATATTAACACTATGTTATTGGAATATTTTTAAGAAAAGTTTTATGTGTTTTTAATAATAAAAAGTTGGTGAACTGTCAGACAGTCACATTAATAGTTTTTTTAGCAACTAATAGATTAAATGTTCTGCTTTTGTATACAAAGTGGCTAACAGGCAAGTGTAAGCTCGGCTGCCAAAAGTCTTTTTTGTCCATACGTTTTATTTCCCAGTTCACAATATTTGACTCTTGTAGCTCTTTGTCTATTTGTTGCCATCATGTTTTCTTTGGGTGCCCTTCTCTTCTCTTGCTTTCTACTTCTTGTTGTAGTACGGTTTTTGTAGGGTCATTTCGTTTTTTGGGCATAATATGTCTCAGCCACCTTAATCTGCTTTATTTTATCCTTGCCGCTATATCTGTTCTTCAAGTTCTTTATTCGTTCTTCCATTTTTATTTGTTTTGTTGTGCAAACTTTCTTTTCCTGCTATTTTCTGGAATTCCTCTTCCTTTCCAATTTGTGCGTTTTGATCTCCTATGGTAATTTTTGTATCAAATGTTGGTATTTTAACATATGTACTCTCTAGGTCTTCGTAGAGTTTTTCTTTTGTTTTCTTCTACTATTGCATATTGCAGCAAAGTTTATTTTAAATAAAAAATATAAATTTTAGAAACGAAAATTTATTAATACAAAAATTTATAGTAAGTGTTAATTCAAATCCATCATTAATAACGTAATAATATTAAGATACGAATTTCTGGTACCAATCTAATTTCAATTAAAAAAATTATTTTAAATTTTGTAGAAAAGCCTTTTCATTTAATTAAATTAAGTAGGTTAGTGAATAGAATTTGTTTGTTAGTTGTAAGCGTAAAATAAAATTATCTGCAGTCTAAATAAAAAAAAATGTTTGTATGAAACGTCCGGTTGAATTGAACAAAATTTCACGTATTGGATATAATATTACCGAGATTCAAGCACCGCGAAGTAAGGTAACAGCGATACCTAGAAAACAAACTCAGTGATTTTGTGTGTGAACATTTTTGAAAGACAAAATGAAAACAGGAAGACAGAGAAGAGAATTATTACTGAGACAAAAGGATTCGATGTTAAAATGTTGAACTGTTAAGACGTAAGAATAAAAAGCGCGAGAATTGGGTGTTAAAGATAGAAGTATGAAAACGTTAAAGCTAAAAGCGCAAGAACTAAATTAGAATGTTAAACTGTTAAGACGTCAGAAAAAATAAAGTGAACAAATAATTAATAAAATTTTAAACTCATTAATTAAAGACGTTATCCATTTCCAAATGAACTTGCAAAAAGTAACTTAAAAGTAAATTTCCGAAAAGTGAATAAATTTGATTGTAAATAAACAATTAAGATCCCAGCTTTGTTGCAGCTCGCGTTGTTTATATTGACCGCGTTGTGAAAAGATTGTTATAAACAATAAAAAAATTAGTAAAGAAAATGGATGGAAAGAATGAAGAAAATGGTGTTAACATCGAAGGAAGAAAGCAGTTCATGCGTGTAATGCGCGGAACTAAATAATATTTTGTCAAAGGGTACAGGTTAGTCTTATAAGAATTTCTTAATAAATTAATTTTTGCGTTAAATATAAATAAAATTATTCAGTAGATTTATGTTAAAGGTACTTGTTAGTAAAAATAGGGTTTTATAAAATATTTTATGTTATGTGTTTTATATTTAAAGAGATTCTATGGATAAAATTAATTGTTGTTAAACTAAGTTAATATTTCAGTTAAAAACGTACCCAAACCTGAGATTAAGAGAGAGTAAAAGTTTGAAGCTAAATTTATAAGATTTATTTAAAAAGAAATTTTTTCACTATATGCTTTGATTGCCTCAATATTGGCTGTTATTTTGCTCTTGCATTTTGAACTTCTGAGTTGAGGTTCTTCATATCTTTTTCTATACTTTCTAACTTTGTTAGTATTTTATCCATGTTTTCTTTATCCTTTTGTTCTCTGAAGTTACAGTTGATCTTAGTGAAGGTGACCTGTTTATTACTTTGCTGCGGTTAAATGCCTCCGACTCTATTTGTGCTTCGCAGTCTAGATTAAAGTCTGTGTTTTTGACTCTTCTTCTCCTTTTTAAATAATCTTCTATAGAACCTATACTACTTGTTTGCGGTTTTGCAGAATCTTGTTTCGACATTTATTCGATCACTTCTAGATTGTTTATTTACACGTGTCCAACTTTATAAAATTATTTGAATTAAATTATACGGTAAACTTTATTTGCGTATTCCAAAAATATATTAATCGCACTTACTTGATTGTATTATTGTTTACCTTAAACGTTGCAGCAAGATTACACTTTGTGACGGTATTATTTCACAAATAATTGATTTATTGACCAATTTCTCCATACAGTATAGATAGCCGTGTTTACACTCATGCGTTTAAATATGAATTTTTTATTGAAAAATCTTCTGGGGATTTTAGTTATTTAAAATTGCCAGTTCCGATAGTTTATCTTCATTTCCTCACAAAAGCTATACCATATTTCCTATTTGCTGATCGTATTGAAAAGGTGTACATAGAGAATGTTGTCTAAAAATTAAACAATTAGACATGGGCTTTGTAGTATGGATTAAAGTGAAATCATCTCATTCAAATTAAGGAATTAGTCTTCGACTACTGTTCCTGTGTAAGTACTTTTTTTTTACTTTTTTTTGTTTTAATAAAATATTAGCTATCATGGGTTCTATCAATTGCAGGCATTTTTTTGTTGTTTTTTTTGGCTATTTCTGCTGATCACTTCAGACGTACTCTTTAATTAATTATGGTTATGCTGGAAAAGATAATAATTCAAAAATTATAAAATATCAAAGTGGGTCTGGTGTTATCACCAATGTTGGAATTTCAACCTACCTTGGAACCGTCTTCTTGTCAAGGACACCACCCAAGATAAGCATGTTATCTAGTTCTTCGTAAGCAGCCTAGCTACTGTTATCAACGGAGTCTATTTTGATTTTTCTTTCTTTATTGGATAATAAAATATCAGATTTGGATACGAAAGTACATTCCGAACAATATTTGCATGGAAAAATCGGTGCTACAACTGTCAAAGATGTATAATACGCTAATCTATTTGGGGCGTTTGTGCCTTGAATTATTATTCGTGCTTTAACTCGCTCTCGTGAATTATGATTATTTTATAACTATATTTTGCTATTAATTCTAAATTATATTATCTATTGTTGTGTTTATGTGTTTATATGTGTGTTGATCGAAGTCTAATCGTTATAATAATATACATATTTCCATCAGCGTACGGTTTGTTTCTGTGTCTACGTGTTCCTAGTGGCTCTAGAATATCTCTTATACGAAATCCAAAGTGGTGCCCTATAAAATCTTTGTACAGTGTAGAAGCCTTCATTTCGAACGATTCTCAATAAGCCCACGACCACTTTTGACTAAGAGGAGCTGCCGGCTAGGTCTTCTAACAATGGTATATTTTTGAGTTTGTTTACAAATAAACCGTAACGACTTTCTTATTGTAAATACATATTATGTTCCAATATTGAAATTTGTATCGTCTATTTAATTAAGTCTTTACTATAATTGATCACTTTAGCACTTTTACTTTTTTGACAAACTAGTTGTTTCCTATTGCGGTTTAACAATGTTATTTTAATTATATGTGTCTATTGTTTTATTTCTAATTAAGTATTATTTTATTTTTGAAATTTGTAGTATTCCGTTAGCAACACCCAAGGCTGATTTAAAGTCGCAAAAATGAGTAAGGATTTTTCAATTCTTTTTATACTAAAGTGTCCAACAACGTAAAACTAGTTTTAATTGAGTACATTTCTTAAAACTTAACATAAACCAGATATAAGTAATGATAGTCATTTATTTGTCGTTTCCGATTGTCACATTGATTCTAAAAAATACTAAATTAAACCTGAACATATGGTTTAATTTCAGACATGCAACGTTTAAATAACGAAAATATTACCAGAAGTAATGATGCATCCGGTTTGAAAAAATGGATCGAAGTTGCCCCACAGGTAAAAACTCGCCGTTTTTTACTAGTTTAGTAACGTAGTTATGTAGGCGTTGGCTGTGACTACCGTCGCTTCAATGCACATAGTCAAAGCGCAAATCATGGCGTATTCAGGGGTCTTAATTCCTCAAATGATTAAAGAACAAAATGGTACCAACTTCAGTGGGACGATAACAATAACAGAATCTGACAGCGCTTGGATCGGTGCGTAAAATTTATCATTTGCTGTCCTTACATCGTTTAGTATTTTTATTGTGTGTAAAAATCATTGAAATAAGGTTATGTGCAAAAAACGCATGCTTTCATCGATTAAAAAACGAATGTGCACATTTTCACCCAGCAAACCTATTGAATCTCAATTAATATTCACTGGAGGTGGGTTTCTTATTTAGTCTTATTTATGCAACAGTGGGGATTGCGAACGAGCAATTACGGTTCTATGTTTTTTCCTTACTGTTATCTTCACTGTTACGTATGTCGAAGAAGTTCCTAGTACTTCAACAAAAGCGAAACACATTGCGGTGATTGTATTTTGGTGTAGAATAAAAGAAATTTATATTATACGTGAACATGAGACTCTAATTATTATTTTTTAATTGTTATATCAAAGTCTTGGATTCATAGTAAAACGTGTTTTATAATTTAAGAAAGTTTTAGAAAAGTAATAAACGTACACTTCTTTACAAATATGAATATAATTTTAAATAACGTTACGTGCACGAATTTAGGCAACTAATAATATTCCCCTACAACTTTTATTTATTTTTGACACAAATTTAAATTTTCTAAAATTAGACCAACCTTGTGCGTTATACGTTAATGCAACCTTCAACGTTCGGAAGTGACCTCTTGACCCTATATTGTTTCTACGATGTTTCCTTCCTTTTAGTTGTTGCATTCCGTTTACTTCTTTACATTTAATTGTCTATAATTTTTCTTCACCAAAACTTAAGTACGCACACAAATCGGTATAATCTCTCAACATACATTAAACCTCTTATATCCTATTATTACACATTATATATCTTTTACATCTATACATTAATAATATGACCTTGCACAATCACTTCTTTGCACATAATCGCATTGGTACTCTTCGTAGTTTAGGTTTAATTTGGTAGCAAGCGCGCCAGTATTTTCGGGATTGGTTGCATCGATGCTAGCTGGTGTGATGGCCGATGCGGTGGGACGACTGAGGACTCTTATTTTTGAGAGTGTGTTTGGAATCATTGGACAACTATTGATAGCAACCGCTTCTGGCATTTGGAACATCATTTGGGGTCGAATCTTACTTGGGTTCTGTTGGAGTAAGTGATTATTTGATTTTACAATTTAAACAAAATTGTGTTTAGTGTTCATAATGAATCCAACCGCTGTTTATATAAGCGAAATTAGTAGACCGGACGTAAGAGGAATGTTGTTCACCGTTATACATGTGTTTATGGGTATAGGTTTGTATGTCTTACAGATATAGTTCGATGGTAGAATATGCTGTTACAGGAATAACCTTGACGTACTTGAAAGGTTTGTGGTTGCACTGGAGAACCATAGCATGGTTAACGAACTGCTACATCGTAATTCCAACGATTGCTATGTTTTTTATTCCAGAAACCCCGCGTGGCTTGTATCTAAATGCGTATGGAGAAAGCAAAAAAATCTTTAGCTTGGTTTAACAAATTTTCAACAAAATCGGTACCTAAAACTAATAACCCTAATCAACCTTAACAGTTTTTACTTATTCTAGGCCGAAGAAGATTTGTTGTTGGTACAAAATGAACAAAGCAACAAAGAAAAATTGACCTTGAAAGAACAGTTGCAATTGTTTCTTCTCCCTACTTTTTACAAACCGTTCCTGATCATGACTGTAATTTTTTGTTTACAGCAGTTTTCAGGCAAGTCTATCATTATATATAACTGCGTAATATTTTTTGAAAAAATTGAAACCAAGATCGACCCATACTTAGCTGCCGTTTTTGTTTCTGGAGTAAAACTTGTCATTTCTGTTGGCGTGATTGTACTAATAAAGAATATCCGAAGGCGCACATTGTTGTTAGTGAGTTCCGGTGGAATGATGTTTTCTATGGCCGTTTCAGGCTTATACACCCATTGGTTGCAGCAAGGTGATACAATTACTTAATTTGTTTAAGTTTTCATGTTTACGTTTTAGGCACATCGACTCAAACATGGATACTTCACGTTTTGTTTTCGTCGATAGGTCTCTTTTACTTGCCTTTTTTAATTTCTGGAGAAATATTTCCGGTAAAAATTAGAGCAACGTCATATAGTATGTTAATGGTTATGTTGAAAGTGTTTGACTTTACGGTCTGGCAATGCTACCATCCGTTACATCGCGCATTAGAGGTTCCTCCGGTGTTCAATTTTTTTGCTATTGTTTCATTATTGGCAATGGTGACCGTTTACGTGTTCTTACCGGAAACTCACAATTACAAACTAATCGATATCGAAAATTATTTTGGAATCATACCGTTTACAAACGACCTAATTTTTGCAGGACCGCTTGTCAAAATTGTAGTTCCAGATTGGACAATTGTTAAAATTGTATGTAAAAGTTAAGAAAAATTTATAGTCAGATTGTATCATAATTTGTTTTATAAACCCCTAACAAGCACTTACTAACTACAAAAATATTTTGACCATTAATATCAATTAGGGTCAAACGTTCTGCTAACGAAAACAACATTATAATTAACACTTGAAAATAGTTAATACTTTAAATTCTCTGATTATGTCAGTGCTACTTTTATTATCACATATCTCCTCTAGTTAATAGAAGAAGCATCAATAATTGAAACGGGTTCCAATGTTGGAATACATCGAAAACTTTTGGTAAATAATCTAAAAGTTATACTTTTAACAGCAAATCGAACGGTCTTTGTAAGCTATTAAACCACATTAAACTATGATAATCAATAATTCCTTCGAAACAACAACGGTCATTTTCAACTGCCAACAAAACGGACAAGCATTCCTTTTCGTTAGTATAATATTATCTATCAGATATCAAATATTAAAAACCGTTTAAAAATTGTTTCAATATTGTTAAGAATTTAGTTTATTATTGGGAGCCGAATCCAAGCTGGCGTTTGTTAAAGTAAGTGACGACTTAACCTCACAATTTAGTAAAACATTTGTTTAGTGTTTATCATGAACCCAACGGTAATTTACAGCAGCGAAATCAGTAGCCCGGACTTAAGAGGTTTGTTTTTAAGCATCATGCAAGCGTTTATGGCTATAGGTTTGTATGACTTGTTAAAAGTAGTTCTGTGGTTGCACTTATTATATTAGGAATAATTTTGATTTATTTGGAAGGATTGTTTTTAAACTGAAAGACCATGGCATGGTTATCTATAGGTTTTATTTTTATTTCAACGATTGCTTTGTTGAAAGTCTCGCATGACTTGTTTCAACGATTCGAGAAAGCAAGGTAATTTTTGATTTGGTTTCACAAGTACTCAAAAAAAACGGCACGACAGATAAATAAGACAAAACAAAAGCTACATGACAATTTTAGGTGAAAGAGGAATTGTTGTTGGTATAAAATGATCAAAGCAATAATGAAAACCTAATCTGGAAAGAAATGTTGCAATTATTTCTCTTTTCTACGTTTTACAAGCCCTTCTTGATCCTAACCGTTATCTTTTGTTTGCAACAATTTTCAGGTGCTTACGTCATTATATTTAACTGTGTGATATTTTATAAAGAAATTGGAACAGACATTGATCCATACTTGACGGGGCCATTTTCATTGCTAGATTGGAAGTTGTTATTGGTTTGGGTATGATTGTGCTGATGAAGAAATTTCAGAGGCGCACATTACTGTTGGTGGGTTCTGGTGCAATGACGTGTTCTATGGCAGTTTCGGGTTTGTTCAGGCGTTGGTTGCAGCAAGGTGATAAAAATATTGTAATTACTACAGTCTTCAGGTATGTTTTCAGGCACGACACACCAAACGTGGATAGTCCTCGTTTTGTGCCTTTCATAGTGGCCGGAGATATATTTCCGGTGAAGATTCGAGGAACTGGTTACAGCATGTTAGTCACTATGCTGAACGTATTTACAACACGTCTTAGAAGGCTCCTTTGAATTACAATTTTTTATCGCAGCAGTTTCGTTGTCTGTAATTCTAATCGGTTACTTATTCCTACCCGATACTCAAAACCGCAAGCTCATCGATATCGAAAATTATTTTTGAATTACACGATTTATAACCGACCTAATTTGCGTAGGGGAAAGAAAAATACGGACGTAATATTAATAGAAGTTTGGGTGTACACGTCGCACGTTGGGGGACTAATTCACAATTTTTTGTCAATGTACGTTGTTCATTTTCTGTAAAAGTAAAAAAAAAAATAATTTGGGGTTATATGATAAAGTGGCAATTAGATTGCATTATTCGCCACAATTGGCCCCTAAGGTGCGACATTTGTATTATGAGTTTAAAACAACAATTAGTAGCTAAACTGTCACAGAATTTTACAAAAACAAGAAATACTAAAAATAGTGCATACAATTGGGGCCCAACTTGGGAATTACCAGTGTAAAAAACACAAATTATAAATTGAAATCTGCTGTTAGTTTTAAATTAACAAAAACTTGATTATTCATTATTTAACTATACAATAATTAAGTAAATTTTTGGGTAGGTGTTGGACTTATTTAAATTTAAGGTTATGAGGTGCGTTAATATCATTCTCTAAAGTGTTTACGGTATCTCTAATTATATACATTACAATTGGCATTAAACAATCAAAGCTTGGCGAGATGTTTTATTGATGGTTGTCAGTAGCTCACTGGTAACATCAAATCAACTTTTAAATAAGACATCGTAACTAAAACACGGGTTGATTAACATGTAAATTTGAGGTTAAGGACCCTAATAAAAGTTTTAATAGAATTGTGAAGTATTGCCATTACACATCATAATCAATTGGTTGCACTTTTATGTATTGAAGTTACAAATTGTCAATTTAAAGCTCAAAACAGCCAGTTTTAAAAGACCTTCTCACAAACAAGTGAGGAAAATAGATCGGCGTGGGGTAGATAGATCTTTACATACCTACCTCTCGTCGGATATGATTAACACCTGATCAGGTTCAAAAAGAGAATTTTTATTGTCCCAAAAAGGTGCTGCGGTGTTTAGTGTGTGAATACTCTAGAAGCCGGGTCAAACCAGAGAAAGAATTTGGAATCGAATCAGGTTTTACTAGTGTTAATTATTTACACATACCGTAATCAAGATGTACTATTTACATAAATGAAAGAAAGAGGTGTAGGACGTGAAACATAGTAAGTTCGCGTACTATGTGCTGATGTGTGTGATACGTGACCCCGCGATATCATATGTCAGGCCGGAGATTGCTGGCCGGTTTGGATGTTACCGACGCGCTCTTGCTGGTTAGCGTCGCGAACCAGTTAAGACAAATTAAATACCAAATCGAACTAAACTGATGAACTCAAACTCGAACTGATACTTCAACTAATGCTGATGGAACTCTAACTGATTTTGTTGTTAAACCTACTCCGCTTTAGATGTGTGAAGTAGATTTGTTTGATTTGTAAGCAAGGTCGTACTAAATGCTTCCCGATTGTCAGCATTTTTCTAATCGTAATTGTTTGTTTGAATTCCGCATTGTACGTCGCAATATGGGGATGTAAGATTGATCGTTTTGATTTGCGATGGGGTTGAGACGGCAACTCCATAGTGTAGCAGTCCTTAATCCAGCTACAAAATTTTAGTTGATTTTCGTCCTGATATATAGGCAACTCGCACGGCAAAGAATAAATCTTTAAATTTAAATACTATATTTTCTTATCATTTTGGACTTTAACGCACCTGATTGATTAAATATAGAAAACGACTTCCTTTGGCCATCTTACCCAGGTCCGTCGTACAAAGAGGTTGTGCTTTAAAGGCTCTGCGAAATAGAAATTCGTTAATCCTCATTAAATTGACTTAGGAACAGTTACTCAATTAAAAAAAATCGCAATTATATCATTCTGGAAAGAAGCAGTCTGTATCAAACTGCTTCTCGTCCCCCCCCACGCATTGGCTACTACTGGGTATGCCCGGTAGCTCCTACATATTGGTCGTTTATCAGAATCCTACTATGGCAAGCGTATTAGAGGATTAGAAAACGTGTATGGTTTGTCCTTCACCTACCTAATCAGGCGACGAGCTCGAAGGTGTGATAACCACTGCTGACCCCGACAAGTCCAAGCATAATTCAGAGTTGCAAGGTAATTATTATCACTAAGTTCCAAACTAAAAAAAATATATAACTCTAAAGGAAATAAAAATTAATTAAAACGGCAATAAACTCTAATCAACGGTTTAATGATTATAATTGCTCAATGATAATTGTAATTACAATAACCTCACAGTTTTATTTATGACAATATTTAGTTTAAGGGCATTTCTTATACACGTCGTTTGTGATACTGAACGTAATTACGTATGGTGGGCTAAAATAAAGAAGCGCTTTTTTATAACTTGGTACCAATTTCATTACATAACGATTTCAGGCAATATTTTATTAATTATAAACAAATAAACCGAGAATAATTCTTAAAAAATTTACTTTCAGTAATTACTTAATTTCACATTTTATTGTTTCATTATAATAATAACCATTTAATTGTGAGTTGTCCGTTAATATAAATGTGCAATTAATATATTTGCTGGCGCCCAACTTATGTTTGTGTGTTTTATTGTGGTCCTATCCTGGTTAACAATAGAAAATTGAACCGAACCAAACTCAATTTAATGAGCTAGCCGGTGAGTGTGAACTTTCTGCAGCCTGCGGGGCAAAAGTTGGTACAATAGTGCTATTAAAAATTTTACAAAGCGGAGACAAAGTCCGTTCCGGAAGAGATCAACTTGCGTGTTGCCGTATCTTCTAACAATGTAATCGGTACAAGAAAGTACTTTTGATGCAATACGGACCAAAGACAACGGACAGTAGTAACTTCTAACTTGTGTCCGTATTTGAGGATAACGGCGCTAAATCCTGTGTTTAACCAAATTTATTGTGTACATGATTTCTGGCAGTCTGATACTCTAAGTTTTTTGACCATCTCGGCAATTTTGTACCTGACATCGTTTTAATTACCGTATTGGTTCGTCCTATTGTATTGTTTTGAGGTGGAGTTGAATGCCAAATTTGTGGAGCAGTCCCTGAAAGAAACGGTTGGCATAAGAAAACTATAATTCTAGGAAACCAAAGCGAAACAAGATACCACATCGGTTGCAGCTTTTTGAACTCGGTGAGATTTTAACCCATTTTGTAAAATTGCAAATAAAACCGACACTAACTGTAATTTGTGAATTATGCACTAAGCAATGTGGTTCTATTTAAAGGATGGAGATTTCTAGAGATTCAAAGCGTAACTGAATCAGTCTGAGGCGTAGTCTTCTTGTCCCGTTCTTGACAGAGCCCTCTGACATTGTTGGTCTCAGCATAGACTGTGGATAGACCCGGGCAGCACGACCGTGACGCACCTGTTAAGTTATCGAGGACCTGCTGACAGGGATACCTGGGGCTCCTGATTGACGTTCAGTTTTTTAAGTAGTTCTCCATCGCGTCAATTATTGCCCATTTGCAAAAGGGTTTGTCTTAGGTAGACTATCTGCGTCGTCGGGCGTGCCTGTAACCCTATCTATAAATTTCTATGTTCTAGAAAGCCGCTGCCTGCCGCTGATGTTACCAACCAACAAATGGGTAATTGTACCAGAATTGGAGATAGCTTTCTGTCGGCCGACCTAGTGCTGGCCGGGTTCATTTCCAATCCAAAACTTGTTTTACGTAAGCTGGCCTGACGTGGTCGATGAAAACTGTTATTTTGGGTTTTTTTATTTTAATGTTGTTGTTTTCTATTCACATTTTATTACTGGGAATGGTCCTTTGTAAGGCTGGTCGAACAGTGATTTGACTGCTTATGAGTATTTGTCACGGGATTATTTGGTCGCATTTAACGACTGCGTCAAAAAGAAGGCGCCTGTTGCGACGATGTCTGGGTTCTCGGTGGGATTTGTTGTGTCGTATGTATAGACGAGATGATTTCGTTAACGTGGTCGGTTAGTGTTGCGACGTTGTCAAGCTTACGTTACGTTGAGTTGAAGCAATCGACCCAATCATAAAGTTTTGTAGAAAATTATTGGAGAGGCGGTTAATCAGTTTTTTCTTAAGAGTTTCATATTTGTCCTTAGTTGGCTGGGATTGTAGGATGTCGTGGATTTTTGCGGCGTATCTCGTATCAATGTATGAACCGTATAAAAGGAATTGCTGGCGGAGAAAAAAGAAAATACATGAAAGAAAGAGAAAGAGAAATAATGAGAGTAGAGTGAAGAAGAGAATTAGGGAGAGTTATTTTTTGTTGTTGTTTTTCGGTTTGTTTTGTTATTATAAGAATTGAACAGAAAAGTCGAATCATTTTATATATATTATATGACACATAAATTGAACTGAATTGAATTGAATAGTATATATTTTGCTGAAGAATGTATTGTAGTTTGATAAGGACCAATTACAATTAGTGTAAATAGAGAGAGTATCAGTAAGGTTCTAACTAAATTTTCAATCTCTTTCAATAAATAATTAAAAAACATGTTTTGGTAAACAAAATAACCAACAATGGTTGCAAGTAATACCTTCCATGTGTAAGGACGTCATTTATCAATCGTTTACAAAACTGTCACGCATTTCTTTTCGGTGGTAATATTTTGATTGTAACACCACGACAAGGTATTTCTTTAGCGTAGAGGTTTTTTACTATTAAACTTAGAGTTTTTTTTTATATACTCCCCTTCTACAATTTAATTTTCTATTTCTTAAAATTTTTACACGTCTAACCAGCGTATTAAATATTCCATCATTTTTATTTATTTTTTCTCTTTTTTGTGAAACGGCATTATTTTTTCTTTTACATACATCAACCACTTCAGTTTGCTACAACTACCATATTAACCGCGTAAGCGTAAGCTTCTATCAACACTCTCATTTTTGATGTTTTTACATTTGCTCCTTTAAATTCTATATCTACTTTATATATTTAGCATTTTATTTTCTTCTACACCACATACATTGTTTTTCCTTCCTTATACTAACTCTTTATTGCATGTATTTTTTGTTTTTTTCTCTCATTTAATAACTGCTTGTTTCTTTAATTTCCCTTCTTGTTTAAAAATGTTTACATTTTTATGGTTTCTTATTGAACTATTTCTCATTTCCTATTTTACAGTCTTATTTACACTGTTTTCAACCAAACTTACAGTTTGGTTATTAGGATCGTTATTCTGTGCGTCATCGCTGTCGTCGTTGTCCGTTGCAGGGTTTCCGATTCCAAATATGTCCCTCACTTTTTGTTATCTCGAACCGTTTGCGAGATATTCGACTTTTAAGTTCAAAAATTTCAAAATCATTTTTAGTTGTGAAGCATATGTATTTTTTGAAGCTAATTAAAAAATCACTAGCATTTTACAATATCTCAATCAGTTTTCAAGGTATTCAAAACAAACTTACAGTATTTTGGCTGTAAGTTTAGTTATGTGTCGTACATTAACGGCTTTTGTTTTTTTTTGTTTCGTCACCTACTAAAGAATTGACCTCGAGTCTGTACAGTGATATAAGATGAATTAAAAAGGTTTGTAGAAAGATTTAAACTTCTTTGGATTATACTCAAGTTGTCTCAAATAGTTTTGTTTTGTTCTGTGCTATTCTACGCAATTTTGTAAAAAAAATATGGAAAACGAAGTAACTTATGATAGTCATTTTATCTGATCTATTAATTAATAATTACTAATTACTACTAGCGTTAACAGAGGGAGTATCAACAATTTAAAGATTATCAGTTTCTTTGATAAATAATTCAAATGTCATGTTGACTAACACGCAAGCTTAAGCCCAGATTTTAAAAGCGATTAAGTCACAGTAATAGCTTAAATGTAAGGACGGAGTTTCTGAATCGTCCCCGAAACGACCAAGCATTCCTTTTTCGTGGTAGTATAATACTGTTGATCTATCGACACTATGATAGGTTAGTTATCCGCATCTTTTTTAAAAGAAGTTCCATGTGTTGTTAATAAAAAAAGTTGGCGCCTAACGTGGGAACTGTCAGACAATCATAGTAAACGTTTCTTAACAACTAATAATTTAAATGTCATGCTTTTGTACACAAAATGACTAACAAACAAGGGTAAGCCCGGATTTTAGAAGCGATTAAGTCACAGTAATATCGTAAATGTAAGTACGAAATTTCTGAATCGTCCCCGAAACGACTAAGCATTCCTTTTCGTTTGTAGTATAATACTTTTTACTTATCAACACTATAACTGGTTAGTTATCCGCATTTTTTTTAAGAAATTCCATGTGTTTTTAATAAAAAAAAGTAGGCGCCTAACGTGGGAACTGTCAGGCAGTCACATTAATCGTTTCTTAACAACTAATAATTCAATTGTCCTGCTTTTGTATACAAAGTGGCTAGCTAACAAGCAAGCGTAAGCTTGGCTATTAGAAGCTATTAAGTCTGTTTGTCAATACATTATATTTCCCAGTTCACAATATCTGACTCTTGTAGATCCTCCTCTATTTGTTATCACCATGTCTTTTTTAGATGCTCTATTCTTCTCATGCCTTCTGCCTCTTGTTGTAGTCTGCCTTTTATTTCGTTCGCCACAGTTTTATGAATGTAAAATATAGATTTAAAACCAAAGTGTAACTTAACATATTTCCCGTCATGGATCGCAGCGTCATTCTAATTCTGATAAACCATGTTGCTCATTTATCTGCCTTAGCCAACTGTTTCTTGGTCTTCCTCTCTTGTTAACAGCTGCTACTGGATTCCTTATCACTTTGTGCCTCATATGATCTTCTTGTAAGTTGTAAACCTTTTTAAACCAAGAACTACGTTCATGGTCCATTTTCTCGACTACAGATTCCTTCACGTGTAAGGTTCCTCTGATCTTTTCGCTTCTTATGTGGTCTAAATTTGTAACATCAAAGGATATGCGGCACATCTTCATCTCAGCAGTGATGAGGGCTTGGTTGAACTTTTCATACATTGCAATCTGATTACTGTTGTGTAAATTTTTCCCTTCAGGTTAAATGGCATTCCTCTATCGCAAAGTATAGACGAGTTTTCCTGCCACTTTAACCAGCCAATGCTTATTCTGTGGTTTACATTTTCGTCGCATTCTTTAAAACTATTGAACCCAGATACCATTACTACATTTCCATCGATCATGATATCTGGGCAGAGTGCATGAATGTCGCTAAATGGGAAGAACAGATACTCTGTTTTCTCTCTACTTATCCTCAGTCCATTGTGTTCTAGTATCTTTAACCAACGATTGAAACATTCCTGTATCTTCACGACACACTCACTTGCTAATGCTCCATCTTCAGCAAATAGTAGACTAAGTAGAATCTCATCCATGATATCAGCAGTCAGGTAGTTTATTATTAGATTAAAAAGAAATGGGCTGAGTACACTTCCCTGGTGTACGCCTACTTTTACGAGGAAAGGCTCTGATGTTCCTGCTGTGCATCGTATGCTTGTTGTAACTTGATCATACATGTGCATTATCATTCTGATGTAACTTTTTGAGACTCCATGGCTTCTAAGGGCAATCCAGATAAGCTCTCGCAGCACACGCTTTCTCCAAATCTATGAAGATTAAGTGTAGGTCTTGCTTCGCATTTCTGAATTTCGCGTGGCTTGAATTCACACTGGTTCATATGAATCTTCGGCAAAACAATCTGAAGTATTCTATTATTTACCACACGCTTCCATATCTTCATTGAGTGAGGAAGTAACTTGATGCCTCGATAATTTTGACATTTTCGTGAATCTTTTTATGTTTATAAAAAGCAGTAAAAGGCTTTAACGAAATGCAGCAGACATTTTGTCTCCTTTTTCATCTTATTAAAAAGATGCAAAATATCGTGCTTCCTTCGTCTCCTATAGACTTCCAAAATTCCGACGGCAATTCACCTGGCCTACGGCTCGACCTCGCTTTATTTGTTGCACTGCTTCAGCTATTTCCTCCACAGTAAAATTAGCTATTTCAATATCAGTTATCGGATGAGCATTTGGAGTCGCTGTTCGCGGTAACTCCTCATTCAGAAGAGTGTCAAAGTAGTTTCTCCACCTATTGGTAATATTGGTATCTTCTGTTAAAGGTTCCCATCATGAATTTGGGCAATTAGATAGGGTTATTGTTATTCCTTTGCTGAGCAGCTATGTTAAAAATCATTCCGCTGCTGTCTGGTGCTTCAAGGTCTTCATAGAACTTTTAGCATTGGAATGCCTTTGACCAAGCTACCTCTCTTTGTCTCGTTCTTCCTCTTTCTCAACCCCTCCTTCTCTTCAACCAAACTTAGGTCACATAATGACCACGCTCTAAATGCCTTCTTCTTTTCCCTCACTGCCGTTTTGAGTGTCTCTCCTTTCCAGAACCACGCTTCCTTTCTAATGTTTAGTCGACCCTTTGATGTTCCTAACAGTTTCTTATCTTTAATCATTGCTCCATCTTGTAATGCTGCATTCAGCTCTTCTTCAGCTAATACAATGTCCGTACACCATTTCTTCATCTCCATTACGTACTGCCCTCCTTCATCTGTGTCAAGTTTATGCCACTTAACTTTCTCTGTTCTGATTGAAGTGTTTTTCCACAATGTTGATTCTAAATGGATATATCAGAAAGCAAAAGTCTATGTTGATCCACTACGTCCTCTCCAAAGAAAGAAGAAAAGGGGGAATAGGTACAAATGGAACTCAAAGAAAGTGGTGGAAATACACAGGAGAAAGATTGGAGATAGAATCAGAAAAATTATAGGGGAGTAAGCACGGTACAAAATATACTGCAAACAACAATAGAAAAAGAAATGGAAGAGAAAAAAATTATACCAGAGTGGCAGACAGGTTTTGAAAAAAGAATAAGGAAGAAAGGAGGAAAGTATATGCTATATTTATAGAAATAAAAACAGTTTTTTGACAGAATGGATACAAGATTACTATGGGAGATGATGAGAAATAAAGACATAATAGGGGCTGTAGAAGAAACATACAAACAAACAAAAAGCAGAATAAAAGTGAAAGAGAAGCTAGGCAAGGTGTTTTCGATGGAGAAAGGGCTGAAACAGTGATGTTTGCTAAGCCCAAAGTTGTTCTCTCTATTTATAAAAAAATCCTAGAGGAAGAACTGAGTGAACATCAAGTAAAATGAATAAAAATTGGATGGAGGAAGAGATGCGGAAGATAATGAATACGGCAAAGAGATATTTAGAGAAAAAACTGAAAGTAAATGTAGGAAAGAAATATAATGATATTTAACAAGAAAAAGGAAGAAGGAGAAGTGAAAGTGGGAAAGAAAGACTGGATAGATATAAATACCTAGGATACATCATAAGGTACGATGTATATCATAAGATGAAAGATTTAAAACAAAAAGTAAAGTCATATATGACGACTGGAAGAAAGTGTTTTTGGGTTTTCAAAAGGGTAGTATAAGGTTTGATGAAGTACGGGTTGGAAAGTGGGGGGAAAAAAGATAAAAAGTATAAATAAAGTAACATATTTGGGGTATAAACTAAGGTGTGACAATAATAACAAAATACATATTAGGTATTTACTAAAAAAGGAAATAGAATAGTAGGACAATTGTGGAGTTGGGAGAAAAAGTGATGGGAAATGAAGTGGAGGGAAGAAGATGGATTTTGATAAATTAGTAAAAGCGTGATGATGTATGGGACAGAAATATGGGGTGGAAGAAATGGGAACAGATAGAAAGTTTAATAAAAATATTGGAGATGAACAATAGGTTCAAATAAAGAAACGCCAGAATATATAGTGGAAAAGGAAGTAAAATTGGAAAAAATAAAAAACAGGAAATGAATAAGTAATAGAGAAAAAGAGAGAAACAAAATATTAAGATGTTGTTGAAAGAGGTATTATGAAAGAGTAAAATACGCAAGAGAGGAGGTGGAAAGGAAAAGAGAGGAGGTGGAAAGGAAAAGAGAGGAAGGAGAAAAATTGAGGGAGGAAATAGTACAAAAGGATAAAGACACACAAATCAAGAAAGAAGAACAAAGATAAGAGACGGAAGGTACAACTGGAGATATAGAGATAATAACCAAAGGTGTGCCAATGTTTATAATGAGAAAGAGAAATATAAAAGAAAAGAGAAGAATGGCCAGGTACCGCTGTAGAAATGAAGATTAATATTGGTTTGAGGATGGGAAGAGGTTGTAGATTATGTGGGGAAGGATAGAGGGGTTGTGTAGAGCTAAGGGGAGAAAAAGATTTGCATCAAGGTGGTGAGGGACTAGGGCGGATGAAAGAGGTGATAGAAAGAACTGACTAGAGAAATAAAAAAAACAAAGAAGGAAAACAGCATGTATTTTATTTGATTATGATGTATTTATTAAGGGGGAGATAATTTTGTTATTTTTAAAAGACAAATAAAATACATAGTAGTAGTAGTAGTAGTAGTAGTAGTACGTGGTAGTAGTAGTAGTAGTAGTAGTAGTAGTAGTGCAGTAGTAGTAGTAGTAGTAGTAGCAGTAGCGCAGTAGGGGGAGTAGTAGGGGGGTAGCAAAGTAGTAGTAAAGTAGCCAGTAGTAGCAGTAGTAGTAGTAGTAGTAGTAGCAGTAGTAGTAGTAGTAGTAAAGTAGCAGTAGTAGCAGTAGTAGTAGTAGTAGTAGCAGTAGTAGTAGCAGTAGTAGTAAGTAGTAGTAGCAGCAGCAGCAGCAGCAGTCAGTTAGTCTGTTGCTGTTAGTTGTTGCTGTCTGCTGCTGTTGCTGCAGGCCGCTGCGCAATGTCTGTTGCGCATGTTGCTAGCCGCACTTGCTGCTTGCTGCTGCCGCTGCTTTGCTGCACTGAACAGTTGCAGTCTGTTGCGTTAGTTGTTGCAGCTCCAGCTGCTGCTGCATGCTGCTGTTACGCGTTGCTGTTTGCTGCAGCTGCTGTTGCAAGCTGTAGCTGCTGTAGCCGTCAGTGCCGCTGCTGCTAGTCACTGCTGTTGCTGCTGCCGCTGCTGCAGCTGCTGTTAGTTGTTGTTGCTGCCACTGTTAGCTGTCAGCTGCAGCTAGCTGCTGCACAGCAGCTAGCTGCAGCATGCTGCAGGTAGCTGCTTGGCATTGTTGGTTGTTGCTGTTGCTGGTTGCTGTTGCTGGTTGTTGCTGCTGCTGCTGTTGCTGTTGCTGCCGCGCTGCTGTTGCTGTTCGCTGCCGCTGCCGCTGCTGTTGCTGCTGCCGCTGCCGCTGTTGCTGCTGCGCGTTGCCGCTGCCGCTGTTGCTGTTGCTGTTGGTGCTAGCTGCTGCTGCTGCTGCTGCTGCTGCTGCTGCTGCCGCTGCTTCGCTGTTGTTGCCGCTGTTACTGTTGTTGCTGTTGCTGCTGTTGCTGCCGCTGCCGCTGCCGTTGCTGCTGCCGCTGCCGCTGCTGCTGCTTGCTGCTGCTGTTGCTGCCGTGCGCCGCGAGTTATTGTGCTGTTAAGCTGCCGCTGCTGGTTGCTGTTGCTGTTGCTGTTGGTTGTTGCTGTTGCTGCTGGTGTTGCTGCCGTTGCTGTTGCTTTAGTTGCCGGTTGCCGCGCCGCTGCGCTGTTAGCTGCAGTTGTTGCTGTATGCTGCCGCTGCCACTGCGCTGCCGCTGTTGTTGCCGCTGCTTGTTGCCGCTGCCGCTGTTGCTCGGCTGCCGCTGTTGCTGTTGCTGGAGTTGCTGCCGCTGTCGCTGTTGCCGCCGCTGTTGCTGCTGCTGTATTAGCTGCTGCTGTTGTTGTTGGTAGCTGTTGCTGCTGCTGCTGTTGAGCCGCAGCCGCTGCCGCGCGTTGCCGCTGCCGTTTGCCGCTGGTCGCCGCCGCTGCTGCTGCCGCTGCCGCCGTCGCTGCGCTTGCCGTTGCCTCTGCTGCTGCCGCTGCCGCCGCTGCTGCTGCCGCTGGCCGCTGCTGCCGCCAGCCGTTGCTGCCGCTGCGTCGCGCCGCCGCGCCGCCGCCGTTGCTGCGCGTCGCTGCCGGTGCTGCCGCCGCCAGCGCCAGCAGCTGCGCGCGGCGCGCCGCTGCCAGCAGCAGCCGCGCCGTTGTTGCCGCGCGCCGCTGCCGCCGCCGCCGTTACAGCCAGCCGCCAGCGCCCGCTGCTGCTGCCGCTGCCGCCGCCGCTGCCGGCCGGTTGCTCGCTGCTGTTGCTCTGCTCTGCGCCGTCGACGCCTCTGCCGCTGCTGCTGGGCTGTTGCCGCGTTGGCCTGCACTCCGCTGTTGCTCTGCCGCTGGTTGAGCTGTTTCGCCAAAGAAGCTGCAGCAAAGAGCAGCACAGCCAAGCGTAACAAAGGGCATGCAGCTGTGAACAGCTCAGCAGCGTGCCTGTCAAGTTGCTCGAAAGGAGCTGCTTGAGCAGCAGCTGTTGTTGTTTTACGAGCTGCTGCTATTCAGTTGTGCGAATAGCAGCAGCTGCAGCTGTAAGCTGTTGTAGTTATACGCACGGTTAGTTGTTAAGTTGCTAAAAGCTGTTGTTAACAGCAAGAGCAGTGTTGTTGGTGTTGTTATTAGCTGAGCAGCTGCTAAGAAAGCTGCAAAAAGAAAGTTGTTGAGCTGGAACTGCAGCAGCAGCAAAGCAAAGCGTTGCTGAAAGAAAGCAGCGTTAAAGAGCAGCTGTTGCTGTTGCTGGCACAAAGCAGCAGCAGCAGCAGCTGGGGCTGCAGCAGCCAGCTGTTGAGCAAGGAAGCAAAGAAAGCAGCAGCTAGTTGTTGGTTAAGTTGTTGTTGAAAGAAAGCAGCTGCAGGAAGATGCTGAAAGAACAAAGGCTGCAGCTGCTGCTGCCAGTCAGCAGCCAGCAGCAAAGTGCCAGCATACAAGCAGCTGAGCAGCAGCAGTTATGCTAGCCAGTTGTTGTTGGGGGCTGTTGTTGTTACAAAGCAGGAGTTGTTGCGGAGCTGAAAAGTTGCTGCTGCAGTTGAGAGCACTTGTTGAAAGCCGCTGTGGTTGTTGAAAGCAGCTGTTGCTGTTAGCTGTTGTTACAGCAGCTGTTGAGCTGCTGTTGCAAGAAAGAAAAGAAAGAAAGCTGCAGCAGCAGCAGCTGCAGCAGCTAGCAGCTAGTTGTTTGTGTTGAAAGAAAGAATGAATAAAGTGATAGTTAAAAAAGCAGAAGGAGCAAAGAAGAACAGCGTTGACAGTTGAAGAAAAAGAAGAAATGAGCGTTGTTGTTACATGAGTTGAGTTGTTAAATATGTTGTTACAGCAAAGAGCGAGTTGTTGTTGTTGTTGAAAGAGCTGAACTGTTAAAGAGAAGAAAGAAAGAAGAAAGAAGAGCACAAAGTTTAAAGAGCTGCTGTTGTGCAGCTAAGGCCTGCTGCTGCGCGCAGCGCTCCTGCCAGTAGTTGCGCACAGCTAGCAGCTGCTGCAGCTGCGCCGAAGTTAGCCGTTGTTGCTCGTCTGAGCGGCAGCAGCTCTAGTGCCGTTGCCGCTGCTGCCGCAGCCGCTGCCAAGCTGGCTGCTAGCAGCAGCATCAGCTGCCGTGCCAGCAGCAGGTTGCCGCCGCGCGCCGCTGAGCCAGTAGTTGCCAGCTTGAAGCCGAGTTGAGCCAGCCGTTGGTGCTGTTGCCAGTGACGTTGTTGGCTGCGCGGTTGGTAGCAAATCCATGCAGGAGCGCCGTTGTTGTTGTTGCTGTTACTGCTGGCTGTTAAAGTTGTTGGTGTAGCTGTTGTTGTTGTTGTTGTTGCTGCTGTTGTTGATCCGTTTGCTGCAGTTAGTTGTTGTTGTTGGTGTCAGTTGCAGCAGCAGAAGAGCAGTTGTTGCTGCAACAGCTGCAGCAGCAGTTGTTGCGCTGCAGCAGCGGCTGCTAAAGAAGCAGCAGCAGCAGCTGCAGCAGCTGTTGCATGCTGCCAGCAAGCTGCAGCAGCTGCTGCAGCTGCTGCAGTAAGCTGCTGCTGCTGTTGCTGCTGTTGCTGCAAAGCAGCAGTTGCAGGTGTTTTGCTGCTGGTTGTTAAGCATGCTGCTGCAGCTGCTGCTGTTGCTGCAGCAGCTGTGGTGGTTGTTGTTGCAGCAGCTGTTAAAGTTAGCCAGTTGTTGTGAAAGTTGTTGCTGCTGTTGCAGTAGCTGTTGTTGTTGTTGCAGTTGCTGCTGCTGTAGCAGCAGCAGCAGTAAGCAGCACTATTGTTATTGTTGCTGAAGAGCAAAGAGTTGTTGCTGTTGCTGTTAAGCAGCAGTTGAAAAAAAGAAGTAGTTAAGAAAAGAGCAGCAGCTGTTGTTGTTGCTGCTGAGTTGCAGTGTTGTTAAGGAAGCAGCAGCAGCAGCAGCAGCAGTAGCAGCAGCAGCAGCAGCAGCAAAAAAGCAGCAGCCAGCAGCAAAGCAGCAGCAGCAGCAGACAGCAGAAGCAGCAGCAGCAGCAGCAGCAGCAGCAGCAGCAGCAGCGCCAGCAGCAGCAGCTGCAGCAGCAGCAGCAACAGCAGCAGCAGCAGCAGCAGCAGCAGCCAGCAGTAGCAGCAGCAGCAGCAGCAGCAGCCAGCAGCAGCAGCAGCAGCAGCAAGCAGCTGCTGCAGCAGCAGCAGCAGCAGCAGCAGCAGCAGCAGTAGCAGCAGCAGCAGCAGCCGCAGCAGCAGCAGCAGCAGCAGCAGCAGCAGCAGCAGTAGTAGTAGTAGTAATAGAGAGAAAATAAAACTAATAAAACTGGAGTAAGAGCAGAAATAACAAAAGGTACAAAGATAATCAGATACAAAAAAGAAGAATGAGAATTCAAGAAAAATTATGATAGCTAGGAAAAAAAGAAAATAAGTATTGAAGAAAAGACGAAGAAAAATGAAACATCTGAAAAAGATTGTTTGGGACTAAGGAAGAAGGAAATGAGAAGACAAAGTTTACTAGGAGAGTAAGGAGATAATATAAAGTAGATGAAAGAGGTAAACAAGAAAGAAGATGGTTAAAAGAAAGGAAAATAATGACGGTAGAGTGAATTATTATTTTGAATTACAGGGTGAGTTTTATTTCAAATTCATTTGTTAATTTTAAAGAACAAATAAAAATTTTGACATCCTACAAACTCCGCCAACCGAGGACAAATATGACACCCTCAAGAAAGAACTGATCCACCGCCTGAGTGTATTAGAAACACAGAATATACAACAAATACTCGAAGGCGAAGAACTCGGCGACAACAAACCATCACAATTCTTGAGGCAGAACCATCGTCTTCAAAGAGCCTGTGGTTGGGTCGTTGAAAGCCTTCAAATAACCCCGCTTTGAGGAGGTACACGACAAAGAATTAAGGCACCACCATTTCACAGAATTAAGCCCATATTCCAAAATTTCTAAATCGCCAATCAGTTCCGCAGTCAAATCACCGCTCGAACATCCTTACAAAGGACTATTGTCCGTAATAAAATGCGGGCAACAACAGTCTCAATCGACCACGTCAAATCAGCTTATGTAGGGGGCAACACGACGGAAACGCAGCCAGTTCCAAACCAATTAACTACATCTACTAAATCTACAAGACGGCAAGATCCGGCAGGCAAATACATTTTCCACCCATTTGAAATAAACGCAACCACAAACAAATCGAGCAAGTAGATTCAACCGCAACAACATTTTTTTTGTCTGTCTTCGCCTATCAAACCTGGTCGTGCATTCACTAACGAGGGACCCATATGAGGTTGCCACTTTCGACTTCATAATAATCTCAAAGTGCTGAATATAAACAAAACATTGACAGCATTTCGTCAAACACATTTAACAAATGTTGACCATTAAGAAACACAGTTCCAGCGGCCTTGCTGACTCAAAAACAACGTACTAAATGCAAATATTGAATAAATGTTTTACCAACCTTACTTTCCAAATGCTTTTTTACAACCAACCTGTTTCCAGCGTCTTGATTATCTGTTTAGTTATTGTAAAAAAATTGACGTTTTTTAAACAGGATTAATTATTGCCAACCACTTTCCTTGACTCTTTTTTTCGTTATATCTTTATTATCTCCTTTTATCTTTCATCTATCCACTTTCTTTTTCCAACATCCTTTTCTTCAACTCAATTCCCTTCTCGTTCTCTCGCACTAACACTCTTCTCACTCTTTCTTTACTGCACTCTGTTAAAAGATTTATTTGTATAATGCACAAAAGATTCCTTTTGTTGTGATTTCTTCGAGCGCCGATAGATAGCCGTACCCTATTTTTTTTCTTTCGTACGCTATGTTGTTACCGATAAAACTGCAGCAGGTGTTTTAATCCAACATTTCCGCACATCAGCATTAATCGGTTGTTTATTTTAGGGTATAACACTTTGTCGAACCGATCTTCGGTAGAATTGACGTATATTGAAGAATATTTTTTGCTTTTCTTTCGACTAGCGTAACTTCTTTTCAACTCACCTATAGCGGCATAATTACCGATATTTCTCTTATGTATCGTTTTAGATGTAGGGATAATCTTGAAAATTCATAAAAGTGATTAGAGTTTTGGTAACATTATATGAAAACAGGCTCTACAATAGACACATTTTCCGAATACTCCCTATTTTGACCACGAATCACCATCAACTAAATTATTTTACAAAAGGCGCGTTAGATTATAACATTGCAAGATATTCGCTTGCTAATGTCTGTGATAATTTTACTTTAACCTATTATTCACCAACAAAATTGTATTTAATGTTATCTTGAACTTGTTGTTTTAATTAGAGTACTAAATTTTGAACTGTCGGTTTCTCTGATTCAACCCGATAATGTCTGTCTTTTACTTTTGAATCAGTGGCGCCCGTTATAATCGTTCGTATAATTTACAACAATTATTATTATTATTAAGTACGATAACTTTTCGTATTGTTTAACTTTATCTGATCCACGACGCTTTGCGACGAGTTGACCTAATCGGAAGTATACGAAAGTGTCGTTCTAATTGCCACCGACATTTAATTACAGTAACTTGATCATTAACTAATTGATTCCCACTTTTTTTTTTGTAACAACTCCACCTTCAATTGCTCTCTAAACTCCTCTCCTCCCTACACCTTTTATATTTGTCCTTCCACCAGCACTTACTCTTACTTACTCTGAATCTTGCAATTAATTTTTTATCCCCCAATTCCAATCTTCAAGTTATGTACATTGGTTCTGCTATTAACTCTCTAATTTTGCTCTTCTTTCTTGTCCCTGTGTGTCCACACATTTTTGTACTATTTTTCTTTCCCCACCTCATAACTTCTTTGTTTCCTCTCTTGCATATCTTTTTTTTATAATATCTTCTTCTCCTATCTTTACCACATTTTATCTTTTGCGACTCTTTCTCTTTCCAACACTCATACAATATTACTTCGCATCTTATGAAATAAACCGAAAATTTTAACACCTCTTTTTTTTCACTTTTTCCGACTAATTTGAGTTAGTACGTTATGAAGAAAAAAAAATTATAAAACTTTGTACATAGACCTTATTTATAATTCCACAGATCTGATTATATTTTGGGTATATTCTATGTAGCCAAAAGGGCTCTTTACCTTAACGGATTTTCAATTTCTTTTAATATTTAGAAAACATTGTTTAATCCATTTTTTAATCCGATAAGTATAATTACTCAGATATAACAATCACGTGCCGATAATGGTTGTAAACATATCTCCACCAATATCAATTTTACCAAAGAAGTTAAGGGAAAAAAGTTGGTGGAAATTTTATTGTCTATAGCTTTTGTTTAAACCATTTTTTTTCTAAAACGCAATTTTATTTTTTCACCGACTTTCCGTTTCCCTTTCAGATGATGATGTCATCGATGTTATATTAATCTGGTTGGTATTTGTTTTACTTTTGTAAGATCTTTAATTTAACTGACGTAAATGTAAATTACAAGTAAAATGTGTGTCTTGCGACATCTCGTGTAAACATTTACACGTATGAATAGTATAAACTAAGAAAAATGCCAACAAATTACAAGGTTAAGTTTTAAACTCAACATGATGAATGTTTCACTATCAACACGTGAATGTTGAATACTTGATTGTTGACTGTTCAATGCCGAAACTTTGAATGCCTGCATTTTGAGTGGAGTCACGCTCTTCTCTCTTCTCTCTTCTTAAATCTTCAATATTATCTTTTAAAATGTTTTGTCTCACTTCCTTTCACTTCAACATTAAAACTAGTTCGTTTCACTGGTCCTTTTTGAACCTTGGTGAAGCTTACTGCACGTTTTGTGTCTTTGCACATAAACTTATTTATTTTCTTCTACAGAAATAAATTCTAATTAGATTTACTCTTCATAATGTCTTCTTTACTTACAGCTAGATATAGAATTTACTTACTAAACAATTTTATTTTTTTAATTAAACGGAGAATATTCATTCTGTACAACTAAATTATTTTGTTAATAAAAATATAGATTGACTTTTTAGAACTTCTTAAACTATAAGTAAATTTAATTTTATCTCTCGTTTAAATAGAAACTTTTAATCTAAATCTTTATTTGATCATTTTCATTTTATTTATTAAAAAAATTACTTTTCACTGCAATATGTTTCTATATCCTTTCAAATATTCACCTTATTATTTTATTTATACCTTAGGTATTTATACTTATCAACTATTTCTATTTCTTTCTTGTCCCATTTCCATTCTTCTTAATTTATTCTATCCTTTTCTTTCTAAACTCCATAATTTTTATCTTTTTTTACATTTACTTCTTTTTTCTAAATATCTATTCATCACGTTTATCATTCATGTCATCTCCTCATCTGTTCTTGCCAAGGCTTACACTTTTTGCGTTCCATCACTATTTTTCTACCTGTTGTTCTTTAAAATCTTTTTCTAATTCTTTTAAATATAAAGAAAATAAACAAGGGACAAAAACTGTCCAAAACTCTCTTTCCAGTTTTTTCCCTACTCTTGTTCTGAACTTTGTTTCTGTATATGCTTCTTCTATTGCGACTATTGAATCTTTATTTATCCCAGCCTCGTTCATGTGTTTCTTTCCTTCTACTTCGTTTTTATTATTTTGTTGTAAATCTTAAACCGCTTGAAGATTAAGCATATTAATGCTATGCCAAGACGAACTAATTTGCACACAGTTTAGTCACAGGTTTATTCTGATCTTTTGAGGCATCATACATAACACCTACATCACAATTCAATAATGAAAATGTACCAAATAAATATTTTGGTGATAAATCAAAATTGCGTTCATTATTATTAACATTCAACCTAAATAAAGATTAATTAACATCCGCTTTGAACCTTGTCCAACTAAGCAACCTTGAACGTTTTCCAACCACCATAAACGTTTCCCGGATCTCTCCCATCGTCTCCAAACACTCCCCACGTCCTGTTTATTTATTATTATTAACATTAGCAACTAGTTTTAATTATTAATTCAACAGGTATCAAATTACACTACACTCCACATTCGATATCAAATTACATTCCCGGTTTTAAATAACGTTTCCAATCCGATATCTAATTACATTTCCGATTTCTAAAAACATTCTCAAGTTCACTACCTTTCCCCACGTTTAAAACTCAAATCCCCCACTACAGTTTTAAATTTTCCGCCAACAGTGAGCCAGAACCAACATTACATATCTACTGGTGGTCTTAAAGTGTTTGTTAATTTGTTAATTTTTTGAGATATTTGCAATTTATAAACAATAACTATGGAAAGTAGTTATATACTGCTAATTCCTACGTTGAGCGCCAAAAGTATGCACTATTTTAGGAGCCAATTGTAGCAAATAATTGCTGTTTTATGAAATAATCCCAAACTTATTTTTTTTTACTTTTACACAAAGAAGAGGAGGAGTCTCTTCCACCTAAAATCGTAATGTAGCTTTTGTTTTGTCTTATTGGTTTTTTGTACCAGTTTATTTCAGAACTTGTGAAACCAAATCAAAGATTGCTTTGCTTTCTCAAAGCGTTGTTTTGAATCAAACCATGCCGGACTTTCTGGTATAAAAAACAAAGCAATCGTTGGTATAAGAATGTAAACTATTGATAACCAAGCAATGGTTCTCCAGTTTAAAAACCGACCTTCGAAATTATTCCTAAAATGATAAATGAAATCACTGAACTACAAACAGACCTATAGATGTAAACAGTTGCATGAAGCTTAAAAACAAGCCTCTTAAGACCGGTCTACTGATTTCGCTGATCACTAAACAAATGTTTTACTAAAATGTGAGGTTAAGTCGTCACTTACTCCAACAAACGCCAAATACGATTCGGCTCCCAATAATCAATTAGCGCAATTATATCAAACACGCTGGCCAACATGGTCGTTCTGAGACGTCCGATGGCATCGGCCAGCATTCCAGCGACCATTGCAGCAGCTAAAGCGGAGATTAAAAGCGCGCTTGCTAAAATAACAACCAAATTATCTTAAACTATGAAGACGAGCAATTATCGACGGATACGTGTTTCGCCCTTTTTGAGATGCAACTCGAAGAATTAATCTTTATTGTTTTTACTTCAATTTCATTATTGTGTTTTTAGTTTTTTTCATTCTTGTTGGCTTTATGCAATTTTTGAAAAAAAGTTGGATTTCTTCTTTTTCTTCATTTTTTATTCTTCGTTAAACATCAACAAACTTGTTCTTATGCCTTAAAAAACTTTCCTCACATTCTTCAACATTCATTTTTTAAATTATTTTATTTCTTTGTTGCAATGCTTTTACCCCGATCTTCTCTTTCTTCATTTTTGGTTGTAACAACGCACCTTCAATTATTTTTGATTTCTTCTTCGTTAGTTAATTTTCTTCATTTTCACCTGATTATACGCTTACCTTACTTTATTATCTTTATCATATTCTTCAATCTAATTTTTTCTACTTTTAATTGTAATGACAAAGTGATTCTTCGATTTCTTCACTTTTCTTTTATCATAAAACTAAATCTTTTATTGCTTGATACAATACTAGTTTCTTGAAGAAAGTCTATTTTTATAAAAGAATAATGAAACAACGCTCACTGGAATCGTCTTTTTATTTAAACCTCTATGTGATCTTCTTTTATCAGTTTTTAGCTTATTTGTTTTTTTTTTGGTCAAACTAACATTCGAACTCTTTAGACGCAACTTGCAATAAAAAAAAAGGACGAAACACGCAACCTTAGGTGCCCTACCGCACTTTTTCGTTAATCACAATGGTTTGATTAATACAAAAAAAAATTGTACCGATCCAAGCGCTGTCAGACTCCGTTATGGTTATCGCCTCTCTGAAGTTGGTGTCATTTTGTTCTATAATAGTGTGCATCAAACCCGCTAGGGTCGACGCTATCACCTATTGAAACGTATAATGAAACTAAAATTTTTTTGAGGTTAAGGTTACCTGAGGAGCAACTTTCAACTTTTCTTTGAACCAACTTTATTCGAACGTTTTGTCGAATTTTTGTTATTTAAATGTGGCATGTCTATAATTTTTAACTAATTGATTGTACAACATCAAAGTTGATTAATGTATTAAAAGATGTCGATATTATTGTATTTCAATTATTTTCAAACTTACTAATTTAAGAACTTCTAGAAATATACCTTGAGTAAAGCTAACTAACAAAACAAAACTGTTGACAATAGAAACATTTAAAGAAAATTTGCACTTCAGTACTTGTCCAGTAACTATTTAGAATTGGAATTTGTGACCATTGTCGTTATTTTCGTTCTAAATTTGCGTCTCTATGTTGCACAATAGTTGCGTTTAATCTTCTTTGAAATGATTCATTTTGTATACGTAACAATTTACTAATGTTATTTAGCAGCTGCAATTGTTTGTATTTAGCACGAAATTGAGTTTTGCTGAACAAATGAGATTGTTGTAGTCTGGTTTTTACAAATGTGTGTCACCTAGACAAGGAGGCCAGTTTTTGCGTCAAGATAGTTTAGTTTGCGATAGACTCACTTTAAGATGTAGGAGAGTCAAATAAACAAATAGAACTTTTGACTCGCTTCGCATGTGCGGATAAGACAATAAGTGTACTTTACACCGAAATATTCAGTATTTGTTGTTTTTGGGAAAGTCGCGTAAAGCGGTTTTGATAATGGCTTTCGAACTATGAATTTAGTTACCTACGCAGGTAGGACTTTCTCCAAAAAAAAATTTATTGTTTCGGGCGTTTTCTAACAAGAATTTAAGTCTTATTAATTCTTTTTTAAAGTGTACCCAGAAGAATTTTTGTGTATCGTTCCTTACGTCTTCAATTACTTTTTCCTTTTTGGAAACACATTACTGCGACTATCAATGCTCCAGCTCTTTGTTGCGTCAGAAGCAATTTAAGATATTTATTACGTTATTTTATTAAAGTGGACATTTCATAGTCAAAACATTTAAACTCTTAAAACGAATCGCATAATATTATATGATAGTATTTACTAAACGAAAAGTATTGATTATTTAGCGTCGTTAATCGTGCTTTCACTTTATTCATTATTTAGTTAGTAGCGTTCATTTTATTTTTTAATGCTTTTTTTAAATGCCACAAATTATGTAAATGTTACATTGTAACGAGCCTGTGTAATTTATGTTTGATCTTGATTTTGTGCGGTTTGTGTTAATTTTTAGATTGTGGCAGTACTTTTAAAGTTGGTCCAATCAAAAGTACCCACCCTGACAAATTTCCGGGGAACAAGGGCTGGAAACAAAGATTACGTCGTATCCTTGTTTTACTTGACTTTGACAAATTTATTAAAGGTGTTGCATCCCGTTACTTGACCGTTTTATTTCGCAAAGGCAATTTATCACACAAACCACTCCTTTTCTCGCCGAGCTACTGTGATACATTATTTTAGCTAATGGGCCAAAAAAAAAGATGTTGTATTGGTTTAATAACTGTTTAATCGGTTTCACACAAAATACGTTAAACACCAAAATATCAGTAGCAATACAGCATATCGTGCTCTCTCGGTGAAATTCACATATAAAATTATAAAGTGATGGCGACAAATCAAGCAAATAATAGAGGCTACTCGATAGTTGTAGCTATAATTAGAGCTCTTATCTTTTCTCTTATCCTTTCTTTACTTTGATAGTAATACGGACAGATAGGATAAAAACGGTTGAGCACAAATAATTGGTCAGCGACCCACAAATTTTTCTACATTAACAAATAGTTACCTGAAGATACGCTACTTAACTAGGATCACATCGGGTATCGTTTATTAAGGCTCCCTTTTGGAGTGTTTGACATGAATAGTTCCAGTGACATTTAAGCAATGAGTTGGACTGATCGGATACACACACTAAAATTTAAAGAGCTGCAAAACAAAGCACTGATGGCGTTCTAGGTCGGTGGCACAGTACTGAAGAAAAGCTCCTTTCCGGTGGTAAGACGAGACACCTCAAAACCGCTGCTTTCCGCTATCTTGTGTGACCAAATTTCATTCGGCATCTTCGAACTGCATGGATTTATTTCAACCTATCACGTTGTCGAGTACCAGTAAAGGTAGACAGATTAATCCTTCCAATTACAACAGCATAAAGTAGGGACGATTTCCGAAAACACTTACAATTTCCAAACGCAGCAGACATTAAACAAAGTAATCCCAGAAAATACGAACGGACAAAGAAACTGTAAAAATTAAAGAAAGCGAATAAAGCAAGCTATTCGACACGTGTTGTAATATATGTCAGTACGCAAGTGAGATGTTATAGATGGAGACGACGTTACATATGAATTTCGTACAGAAGAGTAGACCCACTAGGCGTAACTTAGGTCATTAACAATATGGCGGACAACTACACAAGGAAATGAACCCGGCCAGCACTAGGTCGGCCGGCAGAAAGCTACCTCTAACCCTGGTACAATTACCCCTTTGTTGGTTGGTAACGTCAGCTGCAGAAAGCAGCTTTCCAGAACATAGAAAAACGTCCGACGACGCAGATAGTTTACCTAAGACGACCCTCTTGCGCAAGGGCAACAACTGACGCGATAGGTGCCCCAGGTATCATTGTCAACAGGTCCTCGATAACTCAACAGGTGCGCCACGGTTGTGCTGCCCGGGTTTATTCACAGTCTTTGCTGAGACCAGCGATGCCACAAGGCTCTGTCAAGAATCGGACAAGAAGTGGCCGGACTACGCCTCGGACTGATTCAGTTACGCTTTCAATCTCCATTCTTCAAATAGAACCACATCGCCGAGTGCATAATTCCCAACCCTCTATTCCACCCTTATTTGTCACAGATATTATAAGTGAGCGTCGAGGTGACCTAGATGCGTTTTCTATACGCACTTGCCTTATTTTTCATCTGGGATCGAGTTAATGGTAAATTTCGTTATTCGACAAATCTCCATCTTTTAGACACAAGCAGATAACCCTAACAAGATATAGAAGCCCCTCACGTAACTATGACCAATATTTAATTGCATGACCAAATGAGAACCTCGTTAATCCTTTATTAACGGTGCCAACGACGCTAGTCTGTTTGCACAGAAAAAAATGGTGGACCTTCGTGGACCCCGGTGCGGTCTGTTCATACATTAACGGATAATTGGATACGTCAGTAAGGCTCTTTACATCGTCGAACAAAACTACGCTGCAGTAGAACAGGAATGTTTAGCAGTAGTGTGGAGTATAGATAAATAAAAACGATACCTGGAAGGATACCGTTTCAAGGTCATCAATAACTACCACAACTTAAAGAACACCTAATTTATTTAAGGATTTGTAATGTTTTTAAAAATTCAAGTCTTTTGTTAGCACATCCGCAGGCATATCATCAGCTGTCTGTAAATACTTTAAAATACTAGCATTCTTATCCTTATCTTTATAAGGACATTTTCTTTAAAAATGCTAGTTTTTATTGCATTTATAACACTTTACGTCATTTCTGACATGTGACTTTGACTGACCAACCTTCTTGTCTTTTTTAAATGGATTTTTTTAAGCTGCAAATGCCCCACCAATACAGACATTGTCTGTCTCCATGTCTAAGAGTTTTTTTATGCTATCGGTAGTAACCTTGATGCCTGAGTGTTCTATAACCATGATTATTTGACTAAACCGATTTGATAAACCAGCCAACAACAGAGACCCAATCCACTCATCATCAATCCCGTTGTTTTCAACTTGTACCCGAAGTCGATTACTTGATTCACGTATCCTTCCATCGACTGATAGTCTTCTAACTTTGTGTTAATATAACCATGATCATCATACAACGTTTGTAAAGCAGTCAACAAGTCAACAGTTGTTTTGCATTTACGCACATGTGTATTCAGTGAGCAATTAATTGTTAAGATTATTTTTGCTTTTGCCCTTGCATTGTCATCGGTATTCACCTGCTCGATGAACTTTTCCAAATCTTCTAAGACGAGAAAGTTCTTTTTGTACTCGCTTAGAAAATGACATTTGATATAAGTGTATAGCCAATCAGAAAGCTATGTTTCCCGCATCAGTTCGGAAAAAATTACAAAAAACACTGGCATTCACAGACATTGAAATAATACCATCGAAATCCAAATATAATATTTAGTTGTTAAAAATCATTTTCCCAATGATTTTTGTTAATAACAACAAGAATTAACCTTGAAAAATCTACACAAAGTTATTAAAAATTTATAACGCCATCTATCTAGTATGTATATTACTACAATTAAAAACGTAAACTCATAGCACTCTTCTAACTATATTAAAATTTGACATTAATGTAAAATGGTTCCTAACATTTATTAACAAAATATTAGCTCGATACAAAAATATTGTACAAATCTCTTGCGGGAAGATTATTCTAGCATATAGAAAAAGTTCTTCCCGAACTTGATTCGTAAATAACTATTACATCAAACGACCAATCCGCCTAATTTTCCCGATCTTTTAACTTCGGCACATTCGCAATAAAACTGTTAGCTATTGTATAACGAATATTTACAGCTTTTAGCACTTCTTACCCACAAAGACTACGCAGGGCTCTGCTGAATCTGGGCCCATAACCTATTGATCGGTAGGAATAAAACACGTGCAGTCGGACTCGATTTCAATAGTAACAGTAACTAACTTTATTATTATCAAGTTCAATGACACATTTAGAATTTTTGTGACTTTTGTCAAAGTGAATCAATCAGTATAACTATAACAATAGGTTTTGAACATTAACAACAACTAAGCAATGCCAACAAATAACTGTAACGACGATGAATGTATTTAATTGCACATCGTTATCTAAGCGATAATTTTTAATGCAACAAACATTCGAGTCGATAAAGCCAAAGCTTAGATAACGATGTCCAATTAATTACATGTATCGTCGTTACAGTTATCTGTTGGCATTGCTTAGTTTGTTACTATTCATACGTGTCCCTGTTTTACACGAGATGTCGTTAGACACACATTTCACTTATTAAAAACAACACTACTGGCTAGTTATTTTTAGAGACATTACGTCGTAAATCCGGAATGTTATCATATTGTTTTGCTATAAAACTTTGTCTCCGTCCCGTTAAATGCAAAATTTAATGGATGTCAGTCAGAAGGTAAAATTTTTAATAGTTCCTTTCCGGGTATGTAAAGATCTATCTGCCCCAAACCGATCGATTTTCCTCACTTGTTTGTAAGAAGGTCTTATAAAACTGGCCGTTTTGAGCTCTAAATTGACAATTTGTAACTTCAATACATAAAAGTGCAACCAAGAGATGGCGCTATGTGTGCAAAGTAATTTTGACAGTCGAGAGCCTTCTTAGAAACGAGTGTCGTGTGTAGCACGTTACGACAAAAGTTGAATTTGCTGCGCAGGTTGCGATTTTTACATTGATGGATTGATTAATTCACGAAAAGTTTCTAAGATTACGAGCGAACATTTTGCTACTTCCTTCTACTTCGTAAAGCTAAAATTTTACACGTAAATTATTAATGTGTGCTTCAATAATTCCAAGTTAAATTGGTGTGTAAATGTAAACCCGACCGCATTCGCCCACGTCTCTTGACCTCATACTCTACTCGTGTATTACAATTTGGATAATTCCTGGGGGTGCTGAAATAGCTAGTTAAGAATCCTTCGCTTTATAACTTGACGACTACTAAAATTTTGTTTACATTTAATCTGTCAACGGCCGATGAACTCAACAGACTAAGGGGTCGTTTACGCTGCATACTTGCTGTTTCGAGGAAACATATCTGCCTTCCGTTTTTTGTCGTATATTTTTTCTAAAGGAAATTCTGGGGCTACCTATCTTCTGAAGCTGTCAAATACTATCGCTAGCAAGAACCTTCCTTCTCGGAACTGCATACTACAGAATACAGCTAAGTTTACTGTTTAAAAACCTATTCACTATTCATGCGTATAAAGCTCACCACCGACGTTTGGTTTTGTTTTTAATTAGCTCCATTTGAGCTTGAGCGTTTTAAATAAAGTGAGTGAAGCTAAAACAAAAGGTCTTTTGGGTTGGCGGGAGCTACTTACCGTGCTATTCCAAGTTTAAGTTAGTTTTAAGTCACCGTGTGTAAGTGAGGTGTGTACGTCGAGCTTCTTTAGTAACCAATCTTCAATTGAAACGCTAACTTTAATTTGCGGTGTAACAAAGAAAAGCTTAACTGAATTTCGACACATTGATTGCGAGCTTTAATTAAATTGTTGTTGCTAACATCAGTAAATTTTATGCGAAAGTCTCTCTTACTTCTCACATATTCTCCTAGTACTGTAAGTTTTATTTGCTACATTTAATTGTCTATTTGTCTCTCTGATTTGTGTTCGTTTTAGCGTATTAGACTTTTAGTAAAACCTTTTGAATTTCTGTTGGTCTTCTTTATTCTAAAATTCTTTATTATTAAAATATGTATTTCTTCTCTTTCTTAATTTTTTATTCTTTGTAACAAATTTTAAATTTGTATCTTTTGTCTTTCAGAAACGTTTCTTCATTACGTCTTTTACTATTTTCGTTCTTTATTTTTATTCTTCAAAATTGGTTTAAGAACAAATTATCTTCAATTTTTTGGCATTTTTTAATTTGCATAAAACCTGTACAATTTCTTAACTCTTTCTTTATTTTTGTATTTTAATTTTAAAAATTTATCTTCAATTTTATTTTTCTTAAATTTTTTAACTTAATAAAAATCTTTCTTCTTTATTCTCAAAATTTCAGTTTTTCTTTAGTCTTCAATTATAAAACATATCAACAAAAGCTGTAGCAAGAATCAATTTTAACTTTATTATTAAAATATGTGTTTCTTCTCTTTTCTTTATTCTTTATTCTTTGTTTAAAATTTAAGTCTTATATCTTTAAAAAATGTTTTTCATTATTTTTATTCTTCAAAATTGGTTTTAAGAAGAAAGTATCTTCAATTTTTGCAAATTTTTTAGTTTTTGGATAAAACCTGTACATTTTCTTCAGACTTTCTTTATTTTTTTTTGTTTCAATGCTCACAATATACTTTCAATTTTATTTTTTCTTTCATTTTTTAACTTAATGCAAAATATTTCTTTTTTTTCAAAATTTCAGTTTTTCTTTATTTTTCAATTATAAACACACATCAACAAAAGCTGTAACCAGAATCAATTTTTACTTTATTATTAAAATATGTATTTCTTCTTTTCCTTCATTCTTTATTCTTCGTCGAAAATTTTAAGTTTGTATCTTTTGTCTTTTAGAAACGTTTCTTTATTACGTCCACTTTTTTAGCCCGTTACTGTCTTTGTTCTTTATTTTTATTCTGTCATATGGATTTTAAGAACAAAGTATCTTCAATTTTTTGGCAATTTTTTTTATTTCGCTTTAAACCTTTACATTTTTTTTATTTGTCCTATTTCAATGCTAACAATTTATCTTCAAATTAATTTTTTCTTCAATTCTTTAATTTAATAAAAATATTTCTTCTTTATTCGCAAAATTTTCGTTTTTCTTTATTCTTCATGTTTGGCTACAAACACACTTTTAGTTTGTTAATTGGTGTCTTCACTCATTGCATTCTTCATCTTCAATTGTTAAAACTGCAGTAAGATTAATCAATTCCATGTTTATTTTCAAAACACGAGTGATCCTTGATTTTTACTTTTCTTTTGCAACCAAACTTGTTATTCCTGAGACCAAATTTTGTCTTTTCTTGATTTTATTCCTCTTGGAAGAATCACCTAACAACGCTTACTGCGATCGCCAATTCTTTATTTTCTAATTTTACGTTTCTTCGTGATATTTATTCTTCACTTTGTTTCTTATCATACTTCCATCCATTTCTGGGAACCGATTTCTTTGGAATGTCTTTCGAATTTTTGTTATTTAACAGTAACATGTCTATAATAAAAATTAAGTTTTTAAAAATAAAGACGTCGTCACAAATATGACGTATATTAAACGACATCTGAGTTATAATTTTTAACAACAGTTGATTAATGTATTAAGAAATGTTGCTATGCATGTATATTAATTTTAAACTAAAACTAGATTTAAGTTATAATTAATATTAGTACCAAAAAAAAGTTTATAATTCTTACTATTTTAAGAGATGCTTTGATTGTTACTAACTGTAAAAACAAAACTGATTCAAAAGAAATGGTACCAGCACCACTGATAAGGAATGTTTAGCCGCTCTATCACCGATAGAGAAATTTCGTGTCTACATCGACTTAATCGAATTTACGGTAATCACTGATTGACATTATTTAATCGGTTACAAATTTTGTCTGACAGACTAACTCGTTAGTCAATTCCCTTGATTCCTTTATTGCCAGGTAATTGGCAGAACTTTTAAGGGGAAGCCTCCTAATGTTCTTTTGGAAAGGGATTCCCTAGTCTATGGTTTGATTTAAATTTTTTTGTTGTTTTTTATTGTTTTTAAATTAGAAGTAAAAATGCGACTTAGAAATTTTGTGTGATTCATCTGAAAGTAGATGCGAGTGGCGTTTT
This sequence comes from Abscondita cerata, assembly GCA_030710515.1. Taxonomy (NCBI): domain Eukaryota; kingdom Metazoa; phylum Arthropoda; class Insecta; order Coleoptera; family Lampyridae; genus Abscondita; species Abscondita cerata. The sequence continues at coordinate 150,007 of JALBCR010004780.1, read as the reverse complement.
ATTTCAAACTTTAAAAAAAATAAAAAAGATTGTTTGTTTGCTAGTCGTTCTTTAAAAAAATCCATATGGCATTATTCCACCACTGAAAAGAAATGCTCAGCCGCTATATTATCAATAGAGAAATTCTGTGCGTCAATTCTTTTTATTTTTTATCGTCAGGAAGTTGTCAAAATTTTTGAGGTTTAATGTAGTTTAATGGCTTACAAAGACCGTTCGGTTTGCTTTTAAAATATTCACCAAAAGTTACTGATCTATTCCAACGTTGGAACCCGTTTCAATTATTGATGCTTCTTCTATTAACTAAAGAAGATATGTGATAATAAAAGTAGCACTGACATATTCAGAAAACCTAAAGTATTAACTATTTTCAAGTGTTAATTATAATGTTGCTTTTGGTTAGCAGAACGTTGGACCATAATTGATAGTAATGGTTAGAGTTGTTGCTAACAAATCTATAATTAATAAATCTCTAAAAATGTTAATATACATAATAGTTTTAAACTAAAGAAATCTCAAAGTACTTGTAAAGTTGGTAAGTGCTTGTTAGGTTATGTGGTTAAAAAATAATTGTAGTATAATCTAACTGTATCTTTTTCAGTAAATTTTTCTTACCTCTCAACTTAAAAATTTTTAACAATTCTCTAATCTGGGACTAAAGTTTTGACAAGCGGTCCTGCAAAAATTAGGTCGTTTGTAAACGGTATGATTCCAAAAATAATTTTCGATATCAATCAGTTTGAAATTGTGAGTTTCCGGTAGGAACACGTAAACGGTCACCATTGCCAATAATAAAACAACGGCGAAAAAAAATTGGATACCGGAGGAACCTCCTAACGCGCGATGTAACGGATGGTAGCATTGCAAGGCCATAAATTCAAACACTTTCAACATAATCATTAACATACTATAAGCCGTTGCTCTAATTTTTACCGGAAATATTTCTCCAGAAATTAAAAAAGGCAAGAAAAAGAGACCTATCGACGAAAACAAAAAGTACAACAATAGACAAGCGAGAGGTATCCATGTTTGAGTCGATGTGCCTAAAACGTAAGAATGAAAACTTAAGCAAGTTTAGTAATTTTATCACCTTGCTGCAACCAATGGGTGTATAAGCCTGAAACGGCCATAGAAAACATCATTCCACCGGAACTCGCTAACAACAATGTGCGCCTCGGAAATTTCTTCATTAGTACAATCATGCCAAAAGAAATGACAACTTTTAGTCCTGAAGCAGAAACGGCAGCTAAGTATGGATCGATTTTGGTTCCAATTTTTTCAAAAAATATTACGCAGTTGGATATAACTATAGATTTTCCTGAAAACTGCTGCAAACAAAAAATTACAGTCATGATCAGGAATGGTTTGTAAAAAGTAGGGAGGAGAAACAATTGCAACTGTTCTTTCAAGGTCAATTTTTCTTTGTTGCTTTGTTCATTTTGTGCCAACAACAAATCTTCTTCGGCCTAGAATAAGTAAAAACTGTTAAGGTTGATTAGGGTTAGTAGTTTTAGGTACCGATTTTGATTGAAAATTTGTTAAACCAAGCTAAAGATTTTTTCGCTTTCTCCAAACGCATTTTAGATACAAGCCACGCGGGGCTTTCTGGTATAAAAAATATAGCAATCGTTGGAATTACGATGTAGCAGTTCGTTAACCATGCTATGGTTTTCCAGTGCAACCACCAACCCTTCAAGTACGTCAAGCTTATTCCTGCAACGACATATGCTACCATCAAACTATATCTGAAAAACATACAAACCTATACACATAAACACTTGTGAAATGGAGAACAACATTCCTCTTAGGTCTGGTCTACTGATTTCGCTTATATAAACACCGCTTGGATTTATTATGAACACTAAACACAATTTGGTTTAAATTGTAAAATCAAATAATCACTTACTCCAACAAAACCCAAGTAAGATTCGACCCCAAATGATGTTCCAAATGCCAGAAGCGGTTGCTATCAATAGTTGTCCAATGATTCCAAACACACTCGCAAAAATAAGAGTCCTCAGTCGTCCCACCGCATCGGCCATCACACCAGCCAGCATCGATGCAACCAATCCCGAAAATACAGGCGCGCTTGCTACAAAATTGAACCTAATCTACGAAGAGTAACAATGCGATTATGAGCAAAGCATGTTGCAGTGATTGTGCAAAGTCATATTTTTAATGTATAGATGTAAAGATATGTAAAGTTTAGTAATAGGATATAAGAGGTTTATTGTATGTTGAGAGATTATATCGATTTGTGTGCGTACTTAGGTTTTGCTGAAGAAAAATTATAGACAATTAAATTTAAAGAAGTGAACAGAAAGCAACAACTAAGGAAGGAAACATCGAAAAAACGATTCAGGGTCAAGAGGTTACTCGGGAACGATAAAGGTTGCATGAACGTATAACGCACAAGGTTGGTCTAATTTTAGAAAATATAAATTTGTATCAAAAATAAATAATAGTTGTGGCGGAATATCATTAGTTGCGTAAAATCGTGCAGGTAACGATATTTAAAATTATATTCATATTTATAAAGAAGTGTACGTTTGATTACTTTTCTAAAGTTTTCTTAAATCATAAAACACGTTTTTATTATGAATTCAAGACTTTGGTATAACAATTAAAAAAGTAATAATTAGAGTCTCATGTTCACGTATAATATAAATTTCTTTTATTCTACACCAAAATACAATCACCGCAATGTGTTTTGCTTTTGTCGAGGTTCTAGGAACTTCTTTGACATACGTAACAGTAAAGATAACGGTTTCCCAATAAGAAAAAAAACATAGAATCGTAATTGCTCGTTCCCAATCCCCACTGTCGCATGAATAAGACTAAATAAGAAACCAACATGCAGTGGATATTAATTGAGATTCAATGGGTTTGCTGGGTCAAAATGTAAAAAGAATTTTCAGTGCACATTCGCTTTTTTTAATCGATGAAAAGATGGATGCGTTTTTTGCACATAACCTTGTTTTAATGATGTTTACACACAATGAAAATACTAAACAATGTAAGGACAGCAAATGATAAATTTTAACGCACCGATCCAAGCGCTGTCAGATTCTCCTATTGTTATCGCCCCACTAAAGTTGGTACCATTTTGTTTCTTAATCATTTGAGGAATTATGACACCTGAGTAGGCCATGATTTGCCCTTTGACTATATGCATCGAAGCGACGGTAGTCGCAGCCAACGCCTACATAACTACATTACTAAACTAGTAAAAAACGGCGAGTTGTTACCTGTGGGGCAACTTCGATCCATTTTTTCAAACCGGATGCATCATTACTTCTGGTAATATTTTCGTTATTTAAACGTTGCATGTCTGAAATTAAACCATATGTTCAGGTTTGATTTAGTATTTTTTAGAATCAATGTGACAATTGGAAACGACAAATAAATCATTATTTATATCTGGTTTATGTTAAGTTATTAAGAAATGTTACTCAATTAAAACTGGTTTTACGCTGTTGGACACTTTAGTATAAAAAGAATTAAAAAATCCTTACTCATTTTTGTGATTTTAAATCAGCTTTGCGTGTGGCTAACGGAGTACTACAAATTCAAAAAAAAAATAATAGACCTATTTAAAAATAATAAGTAACGGTAATCAACTAAATAAATGATTACGTTTCCAATTAAAACTAATTACAGGGTATGCGTCGGCATCGAGTAACGTAAACACGGCTTCGTCACAAGATTCTACGAAGCCGTGAACGAGTAGTATAGGTTCTATAGAAGAATATTTAAAAAAGAAAAGAGGAGACAGAAACACAGAGGTTAATCTGGACTGCGAAGAACAAATAGAGTCGGAGACATTTAAACGTAGCAAAGTAATAAACAGGTCACCCTCACTAAGATCAACGGTAACTTCAGGGAACAAAAAGGATGAAGAAAACATGGATAAAATACTAATAAAGTTAGAAAGTATGGAAAAGTCAGAAGTTCAAAATGCAAAAGCAGAGATAACAGAGAATAATGAGGCAATCAAAGCATATTGTGAAGAAATCAGGAAAATCAAAGAAAATCGATTAAAAAAAGTAATAGGGTGGGAAAAAAAAATATTTTAAGAAGAGAAATTTAAGACCTCAAATCACAAGTGGGAAAGCAAGAGAGATCATAAGAAAAACAATTTAATTATAAAAGGATGATACGAAAACTCCGGAGACAGATGTGGAAAAATTCATGCAAGAAAAGTTATAAGTAATGGTGGGAGTAAAAGAAGTTAGTAAAAATGAAGAAAAAGCAATGGTGGTAAAAATGGCTTCCTTTAAGAAAAAGTTACAGGTTATGGAAAATAAATGGAAACGAAGAAGAAGCAACATATATATAGAAAGTGACTTTACAAAAGAAGAGCAATGAATTCAGATAGATAGAAAAAGAAAAAAAAAAGGTTTCCAAAAAACAATTAACACCGAAAAATTAAATTGTGGAAACGGAGACAGTAGTGTAGTAGTACCGTTTCTGGCTCACTTTTGGCGCGAAATTTGAATTTGTAGTGGGGATATTTAAATGTCTGTTGTCCTCGTTTGCCTGCAGGGGCGTCCGTGGATGATCGAAATTGTTCAAGGTCGCTCGGGGACGTTCGGGGTGGCTCGGAACGAAGAAAGGGACGGAGGCGCGGTAAGTCAAAGACCTTTGCCCTCAATTAAGTGCACTGATCTAGATTTAGGTTAATAGTCCTTAAATGCAGGGGTGTTTAAAGAGTTCGTAATTATTCGTGAAAAACGATGTGTACTATCTCACATCGATATAAAAGGGAGAATCGAGTGAGGTGGTTTATTGAATATTCTGCTATTAATCAAGTAAAACTTTATAAATGTCATACTTTGCAAGTTTAAACAAATCGGCACATGTACTGCCCTACTTAAGTGTCAGTAATTTGATTGTTGAAAAAAGTACGAGATAGTGTCTTTAAATAAAATCGATACAATATACGGAGAAAAAGTTGAAGTTCGGTGCGACGAATTCAAGACCCTTCTTCCGCAACGATTTACTGACATCATTTCTATTGAAGACATCAATAAAATCAATGGAGCTATAAGATCCGGATCAGTCATTTTTTGGTTAGTCGAGGTCCTGTTGGTCAAACTACAAATATTGAATTTATTGAAAAAGGCGAAGAATGAAAAACAAACACCGTCTAAGAAAATATTATAACTACAAATTAAAAATGTATTTAAAATCATTGAAAGAATTGTCTGATACGATTGAATTGTATGAAATTAAAAATTGTTAATAAAATTAAATTTGTAGTCTCAATTGTCTTATTATTTGTTAATTGTAATGAACTGGGTTGCTTTAGTTTATTTAAGCTGAACACGAATATAAATAACAAATATATTGAAATTAAAGTTATTGCTCTTGCATGACATTGATTGTTTTGCATTGAAATTTGAATTTTAAATCGAATGTTTATCGTTAAAGACGTATTGCTACATATATTGTATGATAGATTTTAGATGGAATCTTACTACTATTAAATCTTATTGAAGAATGAAGAGAAACCTCTAATTATAATATTAAGACTTTCATGAATTAACTTTGAATAGTAGAACAATAAATCACTAAAAATTTTGATATAAAAAATTGTTTAAATTTGTTAGTGCTTCTTCAAATTTATTTTTGTTTTAAAGGTAGTAACATAAAAACTTTTTTAACGTTTGAAAAAATTAATGTTAATTATATTGGTTTTTGTCTTAAAATTATTTGAAAGACACTTCGCTAATGAAAACGCACTGTATTGACATGTGTTTTAAACTACTTGTTATTCAATTTTTAAGTTTTATTGCACTTACATTTTTTTTTAATTCACTATTTGCCGACCTGTATAAGGTATTAGAAAATAAAAAAAATACACTTAAAAAATTTTATTTTTTCGATAAGAAAAAAACATATTACAAAAAACTAATTCTAAAAAAATGACAAAAAAATATATACATATATACAAATGATTAAAAACTAAAATAATATACACTACAACACTAAAACTTATGAAAACAATTTATATAGTTCACCCAACTCTATAATGATTTTTTTTTTTTTTTCACTTTATTTTTCATTAGTTTATATTTTTTATAATGGATTTTAGTTCACTTTGCTGTGCCTCCAGTTCTTTCCATTTGTCCTCAATATTCTCCATTACTTTTCCTCTGTACGATGCCTTAATATCAGCCACCTCGTCCTCTTCATCTTTTCTATATCTTCTTCCTCATCGGAGGATTTTGGTACACCTCCTTCAACTTTCGCCAACTTTTTCCAATTGGTTCAGCCTATGAAAAACATAATGTAATTAATACATGCAACCACAAACAGAATTATTGATGTGAACATATAAAAACATTATTGGCCGGTTGCACCAACGCAACTTAAATTTAAGTCTTGCTTAAAAACTTAGGTACAATTATTAAAACCATAGCAACAATTGTTTTTAAGCTGAGGTTCACTTTAAGTCGTGTTGGTGCAACCGGTCATTACTTACATTTATGGTGAAGTCCGGCACATGGATCGGAGTAGGAAAGTTGTCCAAATCTACGATTTCCGGTTGAGGAAGATCATGTGAGGGCTGTAATGGTGGTGGCGATATCATTTCGTAAAATGATTCTTGCGGCTGAAAAATAAAATGCATATTTAGTATAAGTAATAACTAATAATAACCTATAAAAGTAAATTGGCAGTTCTTCTAACTGAGTTATAGATACTTACAGGATAAAGAGAAGAAGAAGAATTATCTATCGCGTTTTCCATCATTTCCTGCAATCCAAATGGTGCCTACACAAAAAAATTTGTTATATATATGAGTTGTTTTTTATCGTTTCATGTAATAGTAATTTCACTAGTTACTGATAGAAATTTATTATTACTTACCGGAATTACGACATCACTTAAAATGGTCACTTTCGGTGTTTTCTTTAAAGATAGTTTCGACATGTTTGTTTGTTTTTTTAAGTTAGTTGTACGCGAGATTGTCAACTGATTTTCTAAACTGGCACTCAACGTTTAAATGTAATCAAAAGTGATGAATCTGCTAAAACATCCTACTTCATAATTCTGAAATAGAGAAAACAAAGAAAGAGAGCGAATGAAAGAGATGGATATATAATAAGACGCAAGTTAGCACTTTGAGTTCAACAGCATATGAACTTTAAGAGAATCTAACAACGGATGTCGCAAGAGGCGCTATTTGCAGATTTGCAAATTTAATGTAAGAAGAGACAAGACTTCCCGTGAGAATTGTTCATACATAAAGTGCAATGAATCTTTCATTAACATGACGCTTCAATCTGTAAAGTGATTTTTTTTATAAATCACATTTTGGACATATTCAATATTCAATAAATAAATAGGTTTATTTAAGTCTGATTTACATTCAATATTACAAGTATTTATTTACAGTCATTTACAATTGGTTAGTGCATAACTAACTTTAACAAAGATAAAGTATTCTCATAATCATTTAAGTTAGACGAGGGCCATCTTGCACTTTCTGGTCCGCTAGTCCAGCCGAGCGGTTCCTCAGATGTTTTCCTCCCTTTCGAAATGTTTTCGTTCAACCATGCCCAGAGGTCAGCATGTTTTGAATTTTTGGATGGATTAAACTTGTAAACGATATTTTTGAAATTATTACAGTGACTATAATCTTAACAAATTGACAATCAGCCACATACGCCGATTCACATATCAATTCATCAATCCAAGTGTGAATATTTCTAAATTTGTTTAATATATTTTCTACAGAATATTGTAAGTTGAACATTTTAACAGGATTATATTTTGAGGCTAGTTTCATTACATATAGTTTGTATGCTTCCTGACGTTCTAAACTGTGTTCATTTAAAATTTTATCGAGTTTATCGATATTTAGTGTTTCATAATTACGTTTTTACATATATTAACAATTGTCTGTACATAGTTTTCCAATATTCTTCTTTTTTCTAACAAACAGCATAGTTCATTTACACCAAGGAGTACACCACGAGTTGTTACAAATGAAATGATCACTTCGGAGATAACGAAATCATCTTTGTTAAGTAAAAATTGAAGGATTCTTTTCCACTCTCGGTTTTAAAGAACATAATCGATCTTTTAAAATGGTCCTCGTAAATTACTTGGATTTGCTCCTGAATTTCCAATTTAATTTGTAGTGGTGTATCCATCACTATTGTTTCATTAAAAGTGAAGCACAGCAACTTTACATTCAGTTAATGAAATTAATACTGTCCCAAAAATTCACCGTTCTTTTTTATAATTTTCCCACTATAAATCATTTATTGCATACGTAACCCCACGGCTTTGTATCGGTACTATTCCCAAGCATACGTTTGTCATCATAAGGGTTGAGAACCACTTTGTTTTGGTTTATAGAAAACACATCGTGCTTCTTAGATTTAATCAACCTTTGAGTTTTTTCAATAATGTTTCTATTGAATAAACAATCCTTATAATCTTCAAACGTAACTGCTTTGATAGAAGACCGAGTGGATCCTTTAGATTTTTTGAATAATCTTGTTTGCGAGTTGTCATCAACAATATAAGCATACATTTTAGATCTTAACCCTACAAACTCTAACATTATTCTACCATTATTCTCATCTTTCATTATACCTGGAATTTTTTTATTTTTTAATTCAATTTGATATATATTTTCAGAATCATAATCAGAAGTATCGAATCTATTACTGTCTCTCTTAATATATTCATATATGTCGTCAACCTTAAAATGGTAAATTAAACTGTCTGTGTCGGTATAAAGTAACTTAGCATTTGATCCAAAGGTGTTTACGATATAATCATAGTGAAACTCATATAAAAACGTTTTAGATAAATCTAAAATGCTAAATCCTACGTAGATGGGTTTGTTCATATATACTTCTAGTTTATTCATTTCTATAATAGTCGTATCTTTATCAAATACAACAGAACTGTGAAAATTTGGTTTTGATATTAGCGAACGCGCTCCCATCGACCATCCCATTTTGTTACTAAACGAATATCTTTATGTTTTCTTACATTTTCCATACATTTACCATATATAGCGTTAATCATTAGTTTATAGAAATCTTTTTCAAAATCATTACTTGACTGTTGACGTAGTTGCGTATTTAAATCAATGTACTGTTTTAACCAAGGCGATTGTTCAAATTTAAGAACTCTATGAACTTTTCGTAGATGCATGCCCAGGTTTAAATACATTTTTAGATTTCTATAATGAATTACATAGTATACCTTTGGATACAAAGTTAACAACAATTTTTAAGTTTAGAGTTTGAATTTGGTGGAATCAAATGCTCTGGCGCCAACGGCAAATCGCTATGCAATTCATGTAAGTATTGTGGGTAGTCTAAGTCACATTCGACTATATATCCTACATTGAAATCGTTTGGGGTATTTAAAATATCGGAAATATCAAAGTTTGTAATGAATTCGAAACCACCAAAGGGTAGGTATTGAGACATACAGGCACCATATAGGTTGTTCACATCGTAATACATTAAATATGTACTTTCCTGATTTGGGTCATATCCGGTCTTCATATATTTATTATTTGCTTTTGCATATCGGTTCGAACATTGAGAAACACCTCCTCGAATTCCTTTCTCAATAAAAGGATAGTGTCTATGTCAGTAATAAGTTCTAAAGATATTTTTGTTGTTTTTAACATAGCATCAAAAGTTAATCCCGGGGCCGTGTAATAGTGGAGGGGTCGAGAGAATATGTTTTTATACAAGTTTCACGGAATGTTTCAAAAACATCTGACAGAAGTAAGACGTCTGTTTTTAAATACAAATCTGAGTAATCACCGAGCGTCTGAATATTGAAAGTTTTCCATACGTTAACAGCATGACAATACTCTTTATCAGAAATGTGTTGATCTAGTAATCGATTATAAAATTTATTTTTGGAGGCAATTTTTTTCGTTAAGTTTTTCCCAACAATCAATATAATCGTAGGGAAATATTCCTTTTCTATTAATTAAATTGAATTCTTCAATACTATTGCAATTAGATGCAGTTATTAACTTTTGTTCGTTGCTCAAATTGTTTGAAAGTTTATCTAAGCTTTGAGACATAAATCGGAAAGAATCTACGAACCTGAGAGAAATATTTGTTCCGGAAACTCGTTTTGTGAAAGATATATACTTTTCTTTATTTATGGGCAACAATTTAATAGTACCTTCAAAAGATGTAGATATTTCTTTTATAATGAAGTGTGCATCATACCCGCTCAAATTATGAAATACCACAGGTATTACATGATCGTCTTTGTAATTCAAATTGCAACTCTGATGAGCTGCTCCCTGAACTGACCTGTCTGATGATTATGATCGCGCACACGGGTTTCATTATTTGTTATAGATTGTTTACAAATATGACAAGTATCGGTGTTAACAAAATCGTGAGTTTGCATAATGTCAAGACTAGTCATCGGGACAGTTGTTCGTAATATATCATTGCAATAAAAAGCAATACTTTTCAACTCATTTACGAACCAACGAATACAGTCTTGTCCACGATATATGGAGAACTTTGACAAACTATTATCGTAGGAACATTTAAAATAATAAGCTACACTAAACGGAATATGTTTTTGATATGAAGAAGTTTTGGTTTTTGTAACACCTGATTGGTCTCACCGTAAGCTTCTAAAATACATTCGAGGTCTGCATATATGGAAAAAGAACTTTCTCTTGGTAACGATAATTTTTAAAATACAGAAACTTATCTGATTTTTTTGGTAATTTGATTTTACAGTTATTGACCTTTAAACAATTCACCTTATGTTTTTCTAGTAAAATGTCTGACGTAAAGTAATTTAAACACCGTTCGCATATGAACAACTTATGTGAATCAAAAGATAATTGTCTCGATAAAAGAGCTGACATATTTTTAATCCAAACGAAGTGATACATTAAAAATTCATCATGCAATGTATTATTGATAGAATTGGAGTTTGAACTTAAAGATATCATTAACAAGTTAATTAATTTAATATCATTTTCATGGTTAGTGGTTAGCGAACAAGGTAAAATTTTTTATTTTCGATGCAATAAATATTGATAGCTACTTTATTAAGGTGTTCAAATTTTCGAATATCTTTTATTGTGATAGGAAACTGAATACCATCACAATTTAATACATCACTGAAGTGAGGATAAGAAGACATTCTGTTAGAATTTTTGTTGACTGGAAATAAAGCAGAAACAACAGCCCAAAGAAAACAATTACTATCATTATTTTGAACATTAATTACTGCATGTTTATTTTTAATAAAATCTGGGACTGACACATAAGTTGAGTATCCTGCTTTTAGAGGGTCATATCTGTTTATGTTAACTTTTAAACCCAAAATTTCTAGTAAAGCCCATCCAGAATCTTTTTCAGAAAACTCTTGCAATTTTGTAATGAGTTTATCTATGACGTTGTCATGATACCATTTTTTTAAATTAGTGGTACAATCAATAGGAAAATTTTTAGTAGCAAAAGTTTTAGTATCTACATCTCCATTATTAGGTTTTATAAAATTTGCCGATAAAATAACATTTACTTTAATCATAAAATCATTCAAGACTTTCTTAATTTTGATTGAAAAACATTTAAATGATTTATTCAAAAACACTAAAGGATCCTTAATGCTGACATTTGATATCATACCCGTTCTTATTCGGTTATTGAAGCATGATTCAACGTCTTCCCACTTCACGTTGCACCTTTTACGTTTTAGTGTTGCTTTTGTTGACAAACCAGCGCCAGATTTGATCAGTAAACTCTTTCTAAGCTGCTTAATTTTAAGTCTGTACTGTAGTAGGTATGCTAAACTTGCTTCTAGGGATGAAGATGACTCGAAAACGTTATCCTTGTATATTTCGTTTTTAATTGCTCTTCGAACTATTTGTATAGTGCGGTTGATATAAATTTGTATATTATCAATTTCTTCCAATTTCTTTATTTTATCTATGTAAACACGTAATACACTTATTGAACGTTTGCACAAATTTGTCACACACTCCATTAGCTGATATTTGAAAAATAACACGATACCTGATAGACGTACTTATATATTCAAAACAAAGTTGTAACATAACCCAGGAAATGAAATTGTATACTACATACTATAGGTTAATGATCTAAAAAGCGGATAATGACCGTTGACCTTAATTTTGTTTAATGAGCTAGATTAAGGACAATCACATTGAAAATGATTCTCTTCATGGAAACGTAATTTGATGCTTATTACTTCCGGTGGAAAATTTTTAGATTACTTTGAACATTTCAAAATTGCTGACTGTTTTAAAATCCCTACTAATAATTTTTAGAAGTTACAATAAAAAGAGGAAAGAGGGGTTTAAAAATAGAGAGGGTAAACATATATATATATATATATATATATTCGATACAAACTAAGATTAATTGATATTAACACATCGAGATATAATATTATCGTCTACGCATACTGAAGATGAACGCGTATAAACATGAACTACCAAGAGGTAAATTAATACATTTCATTAATGATTAATGTTAATTTTTTTAATACTTATTGCAGGGATGGTACAGTGTCCTGTGGATCCATTCCACATTATGCTGCGGCACCGATTAACGACCCATATGTGGAAGTGTCACCCGCAAGAGGCCGAAACAGCAAAAGAAGCCGACTATCAAAGGAAAATGAAGGAATGGCAACAGTGGGAAAAAGAAAGACCGGCTCCCATTCAACCCGTGGTCTCTTGCAGCGGTGAACTTCCACAACCATTTGAAAACTGGGACGAAGAACCCCCTGCCCTACGTATGTGCCGCAGCCAAATGGAATTATAAACCAAACAAAAATGAAATATATTACAAAAATAAATAAAAGAAAGAAAAAATTATACATTGTTTTAATTTTTATTCCCAAACGTATTATTTATCTATTAATTATTAAGAAATAAAGCAAAATCTAAATATGGTAAAATATACCTACGTGCATATGTGCTATGTGTAATTTCATCGGTACTTTCAATACTCTGTGGTTGAAGAACTTGTAAATCTAAATATGTTAAAATACGGGGTGGACCATGAAGTTCGTCTGCAAAGTTTTGTATAGCACAAGTTGACTTAAATTAGTACTTGTTTTATACAATTTTTATTTATTTCAAGGTATAGAAAAAACATTAGAGTTTTAAAGTGTTTCTTGCGCAAAAATTTTGATTTTAGTATACCAAATTTAACTTCCGATTAAAAGTTTCATTTTTAAGTGTCAAATATCATATTTGACGTCATATTTATATTTTAAGGATTACATTTCACTTCCGGTCTCAATTTTTAAGGTGTCATATTTCACTTCCGGTTTCAATTTTTGAGGTGTCACATTTCACTTACGGTTTCAATTTTGAGGTGTCAGATTTCACTTCCGGTTTCAATTTTTGAGGTGTCAGATTTCACTTACGGTTTCAATTTTTGAGGTGTCAGATTTCACTTACGGTGTCAGATTTCACTTTTTGATGGGTCAAATTTCACGCTATAATTAAGCATTGAGGTTTTTCTACGGTAGTTTTAATAGCCCACGTATGCTTTTGAGTTTGAGGTAATAGCGGATACTCATGTAACTCTCGACTTCTGAACGGAATGTACAATTCTCTTGCATGCTTAACAACGTCTAATAATCTTAGCTGTTCTTTAATTGCGACCGATATATGGGGCATTCGCCAAGCTATTTTATGTAAATGAACCTTCACATTTTTTGTTAAATCATTTAGTATCAATGCATTATTATCAGTATTGCTTCGAAGTAATACTAGTTCTTGTCTCGAATTTATTAATACTTTTTTAAAATCGTCGCACAATCCTAACACTAATCGAAGCGGTACAACAATATCAAAGTATCCACTTGTTTCATCTATTAACGTAGAACTTTCTTTTGAAACCAGCCTCCATTTTGTAGCGCTCTGCTTTGTTCATTATTATAAGAAACGTAACCTTTCAGAACAGAAGTAATTCCTGGATTTCTAACGCGATCGACTACGTTTCCAGCTATTTCTAAACGAATTTCATCGAATAGGAATAAAATGCCCATGTTAATAAATTTAACATTGCTTGTTTCCACAACGGTTTCTCCGTCTTGTACTTCTACTTTTCCTTGAAAATGTATGGAACTATACCAAGGTAGGGTGTATACTTCCTGTTGTTGAATAGGTATCCTTATTTCATCGTTGTTATTGAAAGAACTTGATGCGTACGGTGGGTGGGTTCGTTTTTCGGCGTAGGAAATAGCATTGTCAAATAGAGGAATTTCGTTAACATTCAAAACTTCAAAATTCATTTTTTTAACTCGTTCGTAATTTAAATCCCAGGGACTTTAAGAAATCTCGATTTTCTCTTGTTAACTGTTTCAATCTTGATGTTCGAATGACTGATTTTCTTTTCTTGGTTGTATTTATGTTCTTGCCAACAGATTTGTACTTATTAAACACTATACCCATAACAGAATTTTATCGAATTTTCGTAGATGCAAACGTACTGTTATCACTTCTCCTCTAAAATTGACTATATTTCCATCTTGATCTGTTATTTTAATAGTAACTTCGTCTATTTGCTTGGTGTTGATTGGTAAATAAATAACGTTAGCAGGAGCTTCAATAATTTTATAACCGGGAGGAACTGATGGAAAAAACTTGTGAACAACGTGCACTTGTTCTCCGTTTCTGTATGCACCAGACACGATATTACATTCGATACATAAAGCATTTACTTTAGATATTTTAGATGGAAAGTCTGATACATGGGTCTTACCTGCTTTTAGTTTTCTGCTTTTAAAACCCAATAAAGTTCCAACTGAATCTGATTTGGTGAAATCAATATCGAAATTAGCTTTAACTTGACATCTTAGTGTGTTGTTGTTTCCATCCAGCTTTAAATGTATTGGTGAATTGATTCCTTTATCGTAATACCCAAGTTCTCTAATTAAGTATTTATTGAGATCATCAATTTCGTAAGCACCTTCACTTATTTTAATAATAGATTGTTTACCGTTTTGCAGCGTAAAATAAAATTTGTTATTAGTGTTATCTACGTTTGCAATTGAATTAAAAGTTTCTAAATTAATCAACCCCAATACATATTCACTATCATCTAGTATAATAGGGGATAATAACTACTAGAAAGTATTGATTCTGTACCAGACAATGTAAACGTTAGTGACATGATATTACATACGCTTTAATGAAACAACTGAGTTTTTAAAGTATATAAATTAATAGTTATACAAAAATTGTAAAAATAGATGTCCGCAATTTACAGTATTGAATGATTGAAAACTTTTATGATTATAGTTTATGTCACAAGGTCCATTGCTGTTTAAATAACTTATTAATTCGATTGGTGGTTGTAAATTTCCAAAACTATCAAAATAAACCGAACTGTTTCCAAACTTTTTATATGCAGTCCAATGTGTTCCTTCTCCTTCTTCATTATCTAGGTTTACTATACCGCATTCGTTAACACGAACTTTATTGGTAGGTAGGGAGTTTTTCATAAATACCCTCTAAAATTAGATATATCCAATAGTTTTACATATTTTTTAGATCCACGTCGGTCAGTGCTCGTTTTGGAAGTTTTATTGGTAGTTTTTTCGAGAGTTTTGTGGTCCTAAAAAAAGACCGAGTCCTTTTTGTATGGTTTCAAGTATAGTCCATTTCCCGACTTTCCTAAAGCAATAGATTCCATGGTTTTATTATGTCTTTGATTTTCCTCTAGTTGTTTTTGGCTTGTTTGGCATCATTAACCGCCTTTGCTATTCCTGCTGCACCACCACTTAAAGTTCCCAAAGCCCCGAGTGCAGTAAAAATTGGAATTAAGGGTAGAAATCCTCCAATCTTTGGTATAGGTATTACTCGTGTTGGTTTTAATATCTTTTTCCTTTTAATGATTTTATTGATTTTACTGCTGTTTTGATAGCATCAGATGGATTGTTAAACTTATATCCTTTTATTGCAGATTTTGTGACTTTCAGCACGTCTTTAAATTTCAACCCTTTTCCTTTTTTTAATGCGTTTCTTTGCTTGCGTTTTAAAATTTTATTTTTCTTAAAACAACCCATGCCGAGTTTTACTTTAGCTTTCATCGCTGTTGCTACACCTAATGCTGCAGCTTTTTCTCCAAACGAAGCGTCCGATGAATGAACTCTCTCTTTCGCTTTTTCTAATAAAATCAAATCAGCTCTGTGTCTATTTTCCAAATCGTTATGGTTGTTATAGGCTATATCATGAATTTTACAAGCTTCGTCGAGCTTATTAACACCTTGATCACCTCTAGCTAATCGCTTCGAGAGTTTTGTTCCAGGACCACAGAATTTATAACCCGGAATGTGCAGTTCGAATGGCAATTTATTAATAACGGAATTTACAAGACCGTCACCGTGACGATTCTTCCTGACAATTTTACTTTTTCTAACCATATTTGGTTGCGAAGAGGTTATTTATAGTTTTTAATCGTTCAAGCGCACGATCAATACTAAATCAACTGTTTAAATGTAATTATGTTTTTATTTGTTTTAAATCAATGTTTCTATTTAGTTTTTAACAAAATGCGCACTGTGCAACAGCCGATAACTTTAACGGTTTCTAATAATGATTTACAGATTTCTGAAACCTGTCAAAGACATGGTGAGTTATTACCGTCTACAATACGTTGTCTTATTGTGGGACCCTCGAACTGTGGAAAAACAAACACTATGATCAGTTTAATTGAGCACGGAAACGGGCTTCGATTTGAAAACGTTTACGTTTATTCTAAATCTCTCTTTCAATCAAAATATCGCTATTTAGAAAATCTTTTAAAACCAATCCAAGGTATCAATTATTTTGCTTATAACAATTTAGAAAACAACATTCCATCTCCATCGCAAGCAAAATCAAATTCTATATTCATCTTCGATGATGTTGCTTGTGACAAACAAAATTTAATGAGAGAATATTTCAGTATGGGTCGGCATAAAAACATAGATTGTTTTTACTTGTGTCAAACTTATAGCCGTATCCCAAAACAGTTGATTCGAGACAATGCAAATTTTTTAATACTATTCAAACAAGATATTATGAATCTGCGTCATGTATATGAGGATAATGTCAGTGCTGATTTAACGTTCGATAAGTTTAAAGAAATTTGTTCATTATGTTGGGAAAACATATATGACTTTTTAGTTATAGATAAAGAGAGAGGTATTGATTCGGGTCGATACAGGAAAGGATTTGACATATTTATTCAACCGCAGAGTTCTAAATAAAAGTTGATAATCACTATTTTAAAGGCACCCCAGGATTGTATGAACTATTGTTTAAAAACCTTCCTAAAAAATACACGGATGAAGATCTGTATGCGTATAAGGATATTTTAGATATTAGCAACGCATGCAGGCGTCATTTTAATCCTAATGAACGAATTGTTGGAACAAGGTCAAAGAAATATAAAACTGTTATCGGGCCTTTATATTTCAAAGGGCCAATAACAAGATATGATTCTCCAAGAAGAACAAATGTAAAACTTGGTACGGGCATGTTAAAAAGGTTAGCAGTTCACTTTTCGATTATGTGTATTGGGATGACCCTAATGAGTTGGTTGACCGACTAAAATTGTTAGTAGCATCTCAGACTGCTGGTAACACCAGTCATAATAACGAAATAGTATCGATAATAGAAGAACTTCAAGAAGCAGGTATAATATACTGAAATGACGTTGGATAAATTTGGACGTCATATAATTAAACATCCTCAAGTATCTGTAGTTAATCAAGACATGTTTTACCATCACATCCTAACGTTTACATCCAATAGTATTTTTAATAGTAAGTTTATAATAACCCCGTATAACACCGATTACGTATTTCCACTACGATATGGACTAATTGATAATATATTAGTAAATAGAAACGACGTCTTTATTAATATAAACGATAACACATTATCAAAAGAAGAAGCAATTAACTATACACTAAAATTAAATGATAATATATCATTTCAATTAGATAATGATATTGAACAAGATATGGTTCCGTTAAAAACGATACGGTTTGTTGACTATGAATTACCTTTAAAACAAAATGATGATACAAAGCAAGATAGTACTCAATCGAGGAATTTGCGGTCTGTGGACAATGAATTATCATTGAACGCAGCGAGAGCACTTAAAACTACTACAACAGATAAAACCCTGTTTGTTGAAATAATTCTTAAATGTCCAATAAATTTTGAACAGTATTCATAATGGCTCCACGAAAGCAGATTAACAAGTATAAACCATCTAGAATTAAGGAGGACGTGGTGTTAGAGTTACATAAACCAGCAAGAATTAACTTCAAAAGGCGACGGGTCATCGTAAAGGTATTAACGAAACCCTACAAGCTGATCTCGTTGAAATGATTCCTTATGCGAAACAAAACAAAAATTTTAAGTATATACTGGTTGTAATTGATTGTTTTTCTAAATACGTTTGGACTGCTCCTATCAAAACAAAAGATGGGAAAGATGTGACAGAAGCTATGAAATTAATCCTCTTGCAACTGAATGCTTCCCAATTCATTTACAAACCGATCACGGTTTAGAATTCTATAATAAAACGTTTCAGACTCTTATGAAGAAAAACAATATAAATCATTATAGTACTTTTAGCACAAAAAGGCCTCGATAGTCGAACGTGTTAATCGTACTTTAAAAATTTATTGTGGAAACAGTTTAGTTTGCAGGGGCACTATAATTGGGTAAATATATTACAAAGCATAACAACCCGATACAACAACACCTATCATCGAACAATTAAAATGAAACCATCCATGGTTAATAAGAAAAACGAAAAACTTATATTAAATTCTAATTATAGTAATATAAAAATTGCTCATGTAAAGAACAAATATTCAATTGGAGATCACGTTAGAATAAGTAAACGTAGACAAATATTTCAAAAGGGTTACACTCCAAACTGGTCAAATGAGATTTTGTAATAAGAAAAGTTAAACTAACAAATCCAACTACTTATCTATTAAGAGATAAAATAGGCGAAGATATTCTTGGAGGATTCTACGAAGCAGAGCTTCAGAAAGTGAAACATCCCGATGTATACTTGATTGAGAAAATTTTAAAAGAAAAAGGAAATAAAATATATGTAAAATGGTTAGGTTTTAATACAAGTCACAATAGTTGGATTGATAAAAAAAGTATCGCTTAAGTATGCATGCATATAAGTAAAATAATTGTAATAATTCTGTAATATAAAAATACGTTAAATATAACAATTTTAATGTTCTACTTTGTTTACTTTATATCCTGAAATATCAAATTTCGCTAACCTGCATTAGCATTCTACATTAATTGAGATGAAAGTTCACTAACCCCGAAGTAAGATGTGAACTTAATTTAGGGCAAAAGTCTTTAACCTACAGCGACCCCGTCTCTTGTCCCGTTGGTTCAATTACCCTCGAGCGGTCTCGAACTGTCCCGGACCGCCCCAAACTTCCCCGCGCGACCTTGAACAATTCCGAACGACCTTGAACAATTCCGAACGACCTTGAACAATTCCGAGCGACCTTGAACAATTCCGAACGACCTTGAACAATTCCGAACGACCTTGAACAATTCCGTGCGACCTTGAACAATTCCGAGCGACCCTGAACAATTCCGATCGCTCCCGAACGACGCCGATCATGCGCGCACGTCCCCGACCACAAACGAGGACAACCGACATTTGAATATCCCCACTACAAATTCAAATTTCGCGCCAAAAGTGAGCCAGAAACGGTACTACTACACTACTTTGGTGGCTTCACTCATTGCATTCTTTATCTTAATAGTTTCATTCTTCAATTGTTAAAACTGCAGTAAGATCATTCAATTGCATGTTTATTCTCAAAACACGAGTGATCCTTGATTTTTTACTTTTCTATTGCAACCAAACTTGTTATTCCTTTTTTCGTATTTTCAATTATTTTTAATTCCTTCTTTACCAGTTTGCTTTCTTCTATTTTTATATTGGAAATATTGTAGTCGGTTTTGCTCTCGGGTAGCTTTTAGTCGAAGAATAGATTATTACGATCCCAATTAACATTCCACACTAGGGGGCCTGTCTTTTTAAATGCGGCTTTCCTGATCGGTGGAACGGTCAGTATGAGTTTCGGTCCGGGACAAGTTCTATACAGCTTAACCTTCCAAGTGGTCGGTTTTTAATTATTCCTGAAACAGTGTTTAATTAAATTTCTCGGAGACGACGGTGGTTTAATGTCAACGCAGGAGAATGCAAGTAGCCGCTGATAATGATTTTTATTTGGATACTTGAATCCGGTAAGTTTTATCGGTTGAAATTTAGCACGTGTTTTTAGTGGGGTTAACTTTGCAGGATTTTTAAGCAAACTTGAATTACGCGGATCAGTTTATTTAGCGGAGGATACGGTCTCTGTAGCGCTACTACTACAGTTCGTGATGTTGTATAACCAGGGGATAATACGGAGGCAAAGTTATTTCCACTAAGTCGAAACCTTACGAACGAAACTTGCGGTGAACGGTGCACACATATAGGATAGGGTATTACCAAGCCCTCCGCAGGATTCGCACCCTACGTTATGGTCTTAGCAATGTAAAGACGGCTCTTCCGCTCAGCAGACGCCGAACGTAATCAGCACAGTTCTTTTGTCTCAGTTGGCACTAAGGGTACTCGGCGCAGTGTTATCGGGATCACAGGTCCTTCCGCGTGTGCTTTAGCTCCACACGTATTCGACACAGTAATAGGTACACCACGGTTCAGCCCGCGGAACGTAAGCTCTACGTTTAAAACCAGTGTCGGAGGTATAATACATTTCGGTAACGGATTACTAATAAATTTTTATTGTAGCCCTGCACCCGGAGATATGCAGACTTCAACAAACAAACTGGTGAAAATAAACTAAACCAAATTATTCAAAAGTTCGGAAGACGGCACAAAAATGACAAAAAATAAAAAATTATTCGGCAAACGGTAAAGTAAAATCGGTAAAACTCTTAATAAAATCGTGGTCAGGTGGAATAACGGTGTCGGCGATTTTAAATTTCGGTTTATGCGGTAAAACACTGGTACTGTTCGGCGAACGGTGAATCTCGGAAAATCTGCAAGAACAGAGAGAACTGAAAGCTAAGCCAAGCGTCTTCTTGTATTTATACGCGTAGCTATCTCTCGGAATGCGTGACGTTGCTTAACTCCGCACGACCTATTGTTATCGCCTTACATTTTCTCTCTAAATTATACAAAGTGATTTTAATAAAATTATTAGCATTTCCTTATTCTTCTTTATTTTATTCTTTGATTCTGAGACCAAATTTTGCTTTTTCTTGATTTTATTCCTCATGGAAAAATCACCTAACAACGCTCACTGCAATCGCTAATTCTTTATTTTCTAACTTTACGTTTCTTCGTGATATTTATTCTTCACTTTTATACGTATGCTTGTAACCTTTTTTCGTATGAGCTGAGTTATTAATAAATAAATAAATTATTAACCAAGACGAAACACGCAATCGTTTTGTCTCTGGTTTAATTAAAATGTTTCTTGCTATTTTTTATTGTTTCTAAATTTGAAGTAAAAATGCAATTTAAAATTTAGTGTGATTCGTCTGAAGATACATGTAAGTGGCGTTTTATCTCAACCTTTGAAAAAAAATACAAAATGTTGTTTGTTTGCTAGTCATTCCCTAAAAAAATTCAAATGGCATTTTTCCACCACTGAAAAGGAATGCTTACCCCCTTTATTAACGATAGAAAAATTCTGTGCGTACATCAACTAAACCGAATTTTTGGTAATCACTGATCAACATTCATTAGAGTTGCTTAACTGCTTACAAATTCTGTCCGAAAGACTAACTTGTTAGTCAATTCTCTTTATTTCTTTATTGTCAAGTAGTTGACAAAACTTCTGAAAACCAGAAAGGATAAAAGAAGGTTAGGTTTTTGGAGATTGTAGTGATTACAACCACGGGACGCCCACTGATTTTTGTCTTTTGTATAGCAATAGAATTCCCTGTCAGGGATACGTTGACAACATTATTGTACTTGCACAGATGAAAACATCAGCAAAGAGGTAGTGCGGGTTGGCTGGACCAAGAAATAACCTTCCTCAAAACCACCCTAGTGACTTTACCGGTACAAAGTTACTCGATAGACTGAAACCAATCTTGATTGGTTTCAGCAACTTGAACAAGTGCTAAGGTATCACACTCCATAAGAGATTGAACTCAAAGGAACCCAAGGGTTTACAGGCAACTTTGTAAATCCAAAATACTGCATGATGGTCCAAAACATTGTTACCTATGATAGGATTACTAAACCCTCTGAAGAAAAGACTCGAGAGCGTATAAACCCTCGTCTATATGTACATGATCTTACTCAATTTTGCTTGTCTCACACAATATTTTGTTCGTTTACTTTTTGACCATGGTTTTCTGTTTTAATTCTTTTCGTTTATTATCATCCCCCTTCTTTTGCTGTTCTTGCATTTAAATTTCCTCCAATAATCATTTTTCTTGATTTTCTTTTTTCTTTTTTTATTGCCTTCCATTTCTTACTCATACATCTTCTTCTACTGTTTTCAGTATTTTATCTCATTCTTTTTCCTATATCCATGTCTCCACTAGCTTCGCCACTTTATACGTTCTTTATCATCTAATTGGCGATAGGAGAGACTACAACAACAAAAACTTCAAAAAAACGTTAGGAGTTTTTAAAACGTGTGCTATAATTTTTGCTAGAAATTGTATCGAATTTCAAGAGAGTAATAAATTTCTCTCCATTTTATCAACGATAAAACAATTAAATTGGTTACTTTGTAAAGATGGGCGTTGGCATGATGAAGCAAACTCAAGAAGTTTATATGGGTTTAATAAACAATTTACTGTTTAATAACTTAACATGTTTCTCAAATATTAATTTTTAGTACAACAGTATCTTAATTAAAGTGAATGTGTGAACATGCAAGTAAAATTCTTAAGTATAACAATTACAACTCTAATCTATGTTAATGGTAATAATGTACAATACAATGAAATTTATACAAGTTTTAATTTTTGTTTGGTTTACTTTTCTCTTTTAGATTCCGTACGTACATGCGTCGTTCATGTTTTTACCGAGCTTTTCATCTTGTTGTTGGGGAATTTTGTTACAAGCATTTTAACTTTCAATAATTCAATAAATTTTTACAATTTATATTAGACCATTTAAAAAAAGTTTCTAAAAATCTTAAAACTAGTGGAATTTGTTTCGAATTTAAAGTGAAAAATGACTAATTTGACTTTATACGATTGGTACAAAATTTATAAAGTAATAACGAGTTAGACATTTACATACAAGGAATCCGTTGGTTTTTTGTACCTTGAGTTTGTATTTGTAGTTTTGTTGCACCCTTTTTTGAAAATCAAATATTAAGATACTTCCAACAGGTCCAAAAACTAAATTCTTAACAATATTGAAACAATTTTTAAACGGTTTTTAATATTTGATATCTGATAGACAATATTATACCAACGAAAAGGAGTGCTTGTCCGTTTTGTTGGCAGTTGAAAATGACCGTTGTTGTTTCGAAGGAATTATTGATTACCATAGTTTAATGTGGTTTAATAGCTTACAAAGACCGTTCGATTTGCTTTTAAAAGTATAACTTTTAGATTATTTACCAAAAGTTTTTGATGTATTCCAACATTGGAACCCGTTTCAATTATTGATGCTTCTTCTATTAACTAAAGGAGATATGTGATAATAAAAGTAGAACTGACATAATCAGAGAATTTAAAGTATTAACTATTTTCAAGTGTTAATTATAATGTTGTTTTTGGTTAGCAGAACATTCGACCCTAATTGATATTAATGGTCGAAATATTTTTGTAGTTAGTAAGTGCTTGTTAGGGGTTTATAAAACAAATTATGATACAATCTGACTATAAATTTTTCTTAACTTTTACATAAAATTTTAACAATTCTCCAATCTGGGACTACAATTTTGACAAGCGGTCCTGCAAAAATTAGGTCGTTTGTAAACGGTATGATTCCAAAAATAATTTTCGATATCGATTAGTTTGTAATTGTGAGTTTCCGGTAAGAACACGTAAACGGTCACCATTGCCAATAATGAAACAATAGCAAAAAAAAATTGAACACCGGAGGAACCTCCTAATGCGTGATGTAACGGATGGTAGCATTGCCAGACCGTAAAGTCAAACACTTTCAACATAACCATTAACATACTATATGACGTTGCTCTAATTTTTACCGGAAATATTTCTCCAGAAATTAAAAAAGGCAAGTAAAAGAGACCTATCGACGAAAACAAAACGTACAACAATAGACAAGCGAGAGGTATCCATGTTTGAGTCGATGTGCCTAAAACGTAAGAATGAAAACTTAAGCAAATTTAATAATTTTATCACCTTGCTGCAACCAATGGGTGTATAAGCCTGAAACGGCCATAGAAAACATCATTCCACCGGAACTCACTAACAACAATGTGCGCCTCCGAAATTTCTTTATTAGTACAATCACGCCAACAGAAATGACAAGTTTTACTCCAGAAACAGAAACGGCAGCTAAGTATGGGTCGATCTTGGTTCCAATTTTTTCAAAAAATATTACGCAGTTATATATAATGATAGACTTGCCTGAAAACTGCTGTAAACAAAAAATTACAGTCATGATCAGGAACGGTTTGTAAAAAGTAGGGAGAAGAAACAATTGCAACTGTTCTTTTAAGGTCAATTTTTCTTTGTTGCTTTGTTCATTTTGTACCAACAACAAATCTTCTTCGACCTAGAATAAGTAAAAACTGTTAAGGTTGATTAGGGTTAATAGTTTTAGGTACCGATTTTGTTGAAAATTTGTTAAACCAAGCTAAAGATTTTTTCGCTTTCTCCAAACGCATTTTAGATACAAGCCACGCGGGGCTTTCTGGTATAAAAATATAGCAATCGTTGGAATTACGATGTAGCAGTTCGTTAACCATGCTATGGTTCTCCAGTGCAACCACCAACCTTTCAAGTACGTCAAGGTTATTCCTGTAACAGCATATTCTACCATCGAACTATATCTGAAAGACATACAAACCTATACCCATAAACACAGGTGAAATGGTGAACAACATTCCTCTTACGTCCGGTCTACTAATTTCGCTTATATAAACAGCGGTTGGATTTATTATGAACACTAAACACAATTTTGTTTAAATTGTAAAATCAAATAATCACTTACTCCAACAAAAGCCAAGTAAAATTCGACCCCAAATAATGTTCCAAATGCTAGAAGCGGTTGCTATCAATAGTTGTCCAATGATTCCAAACACACTCGCAAAAATAAGAGTCCTCAGTCGTCCCACCGCATCGGCCATCACACCAGCTAGCATCGATGCAACCAATCCCGAAAATACTGGCGCGCTTGCTAACAAATTAAACCTAAACTACGAAGAGTACCAATGCGATTATGTGCAAAGAAGTGATTGTGCAAGGTCATATTATTAATGTATATATGTAAAAGATATATAATGTGTAATAATAGGATATAAGAGGTTTAATGTATGTTGACAGATTATACCGATTTGTGTGCGTACTTAAGTTTTGGGGAAGAAAAATTATAGACAATTAAATGTAAAGAAGTAAACGGAATGCAACAACTAAAAGGAAGGAAACATCGTAGAAACAATATAGGGTCAAGAGGTCACTTCCGAACGTTGAAGGTTGCATTAACGTATAACGCACAAGGTTGGTCTAATTTTAGAAAATTTAAATTTGTGTCAAAAATAAATAAAAGTTGTAGGGGAATATTATTAGTTGCTTAAATTCGTTCACGTAACGTTATTTAAAATTATATTCATATTTGTAAAGAAGTGTACGTTTTATTACTTTTCTAAAACTTTCTTAAATTATAAAACACGTTTTTACTATGAATCCAAGACTTTGATATAACAATTAAAAGAATAATAATTAGAGTCTCATGTTCACGTATAATATAAATTTCTTTTATTCTACACCAAAATACAATCACCGCAATGTGTTTCGCTTTTGTTGAGGTACTAGGAACTTCTTCGACATACGTAACAGTGAAGATAACAATAAGGAAAAGACATAGAACCGTAATTGCTCGTTCCCAATCCCCACTGTTGCACGAATAAGACTAAATAAGAAACCCACCTCCAGTGGAAATTAATTGAGATTTAATAGGTTTGCTGGGTCAAAATGTGCACATTCGTTTTTTTAATCGATGAAAACATGCGTTTTTTGCACATAACCTTATTTCAATGATTTTTACACACAATAAAAATACTAAACGATGTAAGAACAGCAAATGATAAATTTTACGCACCGATCCAAGCGCTGTCAGATTCTGTTATTGTTATCGTCCCACTGAAGTTGGTACCATTTTGTTCCTTAATCATTTGAGGAATTAAGACCCCTGAATACGTCATGATTTGCGCTTTGACTATGTGCATCGAAGCAACGATAGTCACAGCCAACGCCTACATAACTACGTTACTAAACTAGTAAAAACGGCGAGTTGTTACCTGTGGGGCAACTTCGATCCATTTTTTCAAACCGGATGCATCATTACTTCTGGTAATATTTTCGTTATTTAAACGTTGCATGTCTGAAATTAAACCATATGTTCAGGTTTGATTTAGTATTTTTTAGAATCGATGTGACAATCGGAAACGACAAATAAATGACTATCATTACTTATATCTGGTTTATGTTAAGTTATTAAGAAATGTTACTCAATTAAAACTAGTTTTACGTTGTTGGACACTTTAGTATAAAAAGAATTGAAAAATCCTTACTTATTTTTGCGACTTGAAATCAGCCTTGGGTGTTGCTAACGGAATACTACAAATTCCAAAAAAAAATAATATACCTATTTAAAAATAATAAGTAACGGTAATCAACTAAATAAATGATTACGTTTCCAATTAAAACTAATTACAGGGTATGCGTCGGCATCGAGTAACGTAAACACGGCTTCGTCACAAGATTCTACGAAACCGTGAACGAGTAGTATAGGTTCTATAGAAGAATATTTAAAAAAGAAAAGAGGAAACAGAAACACAGAGGTTAATCTGGACTGCGAAGTACAAATAGAGTCGGAGACATTTAAACGTAGCAAAGTAGTAAACAGGTCACCCTCACTAAGATCAACGGTAACTTCAGGGAACAAAAAGGATGAAGAAAACATGAATAAAATACTAATAAACTTAGAAAGTATGGAAAAAGATATGAAGGACCTTAAGTCAGAAGTTCAAAATGCAAAAGCAGAGATAACAGAGAATAATGAGGCAATCAAAGCATATTAGGAAGAAATCAGGAAAATCAAGAAAATCAATTAAAACCAGTTGGGAATGCGCAAGCTTGCATTGCCGGGATGAACAAAAGAACTAACTGCTTATTTAGCTTAAACATTTATAAAGTTTTTTTTAATTTTTTTTGGGAGCCGATTTGACCACTTTGCCGATGAGATAGACAAAAAATGATCGAAGCAAAAATGTCTTAGATTTTGATGTTCTATAGGAATGGGAAAAAGAAAAAAATATTTTAAGAAGAGAAATTTATGACCTCAAATCACAAGTGGGGAAGCAAGAGAGAGATCAGAAGAAAAACAATTTAATTATAAAAGGATGGGAATTAACTGATACGAAAAATCCGGAGACAGATGTGGAAAAATTCATGCAAGAAAAGTTACAAGTAATGGTGGGAGTAAAAGAAGTTAGTAAAAATGAAGAAAAAGCAATGGTGGTAAAAATGGCTTCCTTTAAGAAAAAGTTACAGGTTATGGAAAATAAATGGAAACTAAGAAGAAGCAACATATATATAGAAAGTGACCTTACAAAAGAAGAGCAATGAATTCAGATAGATAGAAAAAAAAAGAAAAAAGGTTTCCAAAAACAATAAACACCGAAAAATTAAATTGTGGAAACGGAGACGACTAGGCGAGAACAAGGATATGAAAAATTAGAAAATAGAAAAAGAGAAACCATAGACAGAATTAATGATCGCATCTTGGAATGTCAGAGGACTAAACAGAGAAGGAAAACTACCACAGCTGGTAAGAGAAGCACATAGATACAAAATTGATATCCTGGGGATACAAGTAACAAATATTAGAACGGAAATAAACACGAAAATACAAGAATATATATGGTTAAAAAGAAAAAAAGAAAGAAAAATGAGGAAAAAAGGGTGGGGGTAAAAACAAAGAGAAAAATTAGATCTTATTTTGGAACATTTTGGGGATAAAAACAAAGGTGTAGATTTTTGGAACTATATAAAGGGTAGGTTTAGTAGAAACTTGGATGGAGGAAAAAGGATGGAGTACATGGAAAGATAAGATGCCGAAAGAATATGTATGAGAAATTCAGTATGCAAAAAGAAAAGAGAGGAAGGGAAGGGCGAAAGGAGAACTAATAATGTTGGTAAGAAAAGAATGGGAAATAGAAAAGGAAATAGAAGAAGATAATGTAGAGGGGATGATTAAAATCAGAGTAAACACGGAAAACGGGGAAAATATAATATTTTTACGATATATGGAAAGAAAATGGGCACAACGAAAGCAATTATAGAAACGGCAATAGAAGAAAGGGATGAAGGCAAGTTGATTGTAGGAGGAGATTTGAATGCTATAATAGGAGAGGAGGGAGGAATAATGGTAAATGGAGAGATAAGAAATAGGATATCAATGGATAAGAAAATAAACGGACAAGGAAAAATTTTGACAGAACTATGTGAAGAAAGAGGTTGGACAATAATGAACGAAAATTTGGAAGAAAAAGGAAAAAGGGAATTTACATATGTAGGAGAAAGAGGCCAGTCAGTAATAGATAATGTGACTATAAACGAAAAAAAGTAAGGGAGACATAGAAACACTAAGAATAGGAGAGGAGATAGAATCGGACTATCAGCCGCTAGAAGTAGTCATGATGGAAGAGGGAGAAAAAGAGGTACACGAACAAGAAGAGGTATGGAGAGAAAAGAAAGTATGGACTAAAGAGAGTATAAAAAGATATAAAGAGGAATTGGAAGAGGAAGTAAATACTAAAGGAGAGGTGGAGGAAGAGATGGAGAGAATTACAACGAGAATGGAAATGGCAACAGAGAAGAGAAAGTATAGATTAAGAAAACAAGAATTAGGGAAAAGAAAAGATTGGTGGAAGAGAGAATACGAGAAGGGAAAAAAGAATTAAGAAAAGGAAGAAGGAAATGGAAAAAAGAAAAGATAGAGATAGATGAATACAAAAGGTTAAAAGTAAATTTTAAGGGAATATGTGTAAAAAATAAAGAAGAACATAAAAACAAACCGAGATAAAGATTAGAGAAATTAAAAATGAAGGACAGATAAAAAAAGGAAAAAAGGAGGAAGGATGGAAGCAAATATAGATGAGGAAAATGGGAAGAACACTGTAAGAAGTTAGTAGGAGAGAGTGAAAAAGAAGCAAGAAATGAAGAAGTTGAAAAAAAAGGATAAGACACAGATAGGGTGGAATAGGAAAAGGAGAAATGGAGAGAGCAATAAATAAAGTAAAAAAAGAAAAAGCAGAAGGGACAGATAGAATACAAGGAGAACAATGAAGGTACATCGAAGAAGGAATGAGAGAAAAAGTAAGAGAAGTATTCGAGAGAATATGGAAAGGAGAAGGGTTTCTAGTAAAATGGATAGAAGCAATAATATGCCCAATTTACAAGGGGGAGATAGGAAGAAAGCGAACAACTATAGAGGAGTGAGTATAATGAATATGATATATGCGGAAATTGTTAAAAAAAATTGGAAAAAGAAATACAAGAAAAGAATATAATACCGGATTGGCAAGCAGGATTTAGGAAAGGAAGAAGGACGATAGACAATATATACATATTAAAGCACATCATTAATAAAGAGTTAGCAAAGAAAGGAGGAAAGATGTACGCAATATTTCTAGATAGAGGAATAAAGGAAATATACGAAGAAACAAGATGTAGAACGAGGGTAGGGAGGAAGCTAGGTAGAGAATTTAGGACGGAAAAAAGTCTGCTAAGCCCAATCTTATTCTCAATGTACATTAGTGATCTTGAGGAGGAAATGGAAAAAAATCAAGTAGGAGGAATAGTAGTAGGAAGGCAAAGATATGGGTTTTAGCATACACGGATGACATTGTGGCAATAGCGAGAAATAAAAAGAGATGAGAGTTAAATTTATGAAGAAATACCTGGAAAAGAAAAAACTAGCGGCAAATTTCGGTAAAAAAAGGAAGAAGAAAGGAAGTAAAAGGGTGATGGAGGGAGGAGGAGGTAGAGAGAGTAGACAAGTATAGATACTTAGGTTACAACATCAGATACGATAACAAAGATGGAGACCATATAAAAGAGATGAAAATGAAAGGAAATAGAATAGTAGAACAAGTATGGGGGTTAGGGAAAGGATATTTGGTAAAATATAGAGAAAAGGAGATGGATGTTTGAAAAATTGGTAAGGAGTGTGGTACTATATGGAACGGAGATTTGGGGTTGGAGGGAATGGTAAGAGCTGGAGAAAATACAAGAGAAATACTTAAGGTGAACGTTAGGACTAGAGAAGGAGACACCGGGGTATATAGTGGAAGAAGAGCTAGAAATAGAAAAAATAAGGATACAAGCAGGAAGAATTGCAGTAAGGTATTGTAGTATTCTCGATTTAATAATACTTAATATTTATATGTAATGTTGGTTGCAGGCTCTTTGGTTCTTTGTTTGTAGGTAATTTAGACACCACCGAAGAGAAAAAGAGTAAGTGCGGGGGAATTGGGGGGAAGAGAGAAGAGAGAGTGGTAAAGAGATGAAAAGGTAATAGTTAGGGTGTGGTTTTTTTTTGTGTTTGCAGGTAATCTTTTATTTATTTGATTTGCAATTAAATTAGATAGTTGGCGTTACATGAGAAATTTGAGGATATTTTTATGTAGGGGCGAGTTTCTATTTAGATGATTTTCCTTTGTGTAAAAGACAAAGAAAATCTTGACATGTTATTGCGCAATAACTAAATAATCTTGAATGGCCAAAATAACAATAAAAGAGTAACAAAATTTAAGGTTTATTCGAGTAGAAGTTATGTTTCCTTGGTTTGTTATCGTATTGTGATCAGAATTTACAAGACTTAAGTAATGTTTTAATTTATGAATATTAAAACTTTACCTTTAAAGTTACGTTATGCTTAAAGGTTATGAATTTCTCTATTTGTATGAACTAACAGTTTCACCCGTGCTTCTAACTGCAACAGGATAATTCATATAGTTTGAGTACAGGCTGACGTTTGAATTTGATAACTGGTATTGGTACACATAACTGTGTAGTGCTGGTCTAATACACTAAGATATTTACTACTATCGGAAGTCTGTAGTCCTGACTTTGCAGTTACGAAACAATGCAACTCTAGCCATGATCCCGTGAACCCAGGGACTTGGTACCTTCGGGCGGCGTCCCGACTCTAACATTCTTCAGTTTTGCTTAGATGTTGTCTGAGGTTATGTCTTTTATGAGTGAAGGTATTGTAAAGGTGTAGCGTAATTTTATAAGTTTGGTTATTTATCAGTAATCAATAGCAATATGTGCATATCGAGTCAAAGTAAGTTTCTGAGTGTGCGCCTCCCTGTTATGTATAAAAAAAACAAAACTTAGAACCATTTACCCGGTATTTATTTAAAGGAAACAATTTTCCATTAAAGGTACACAAACTTTAATGAATAATATCGTTTTGTATTAACAAAACAACGAACAATATTTTAACGTCTTAAGACTTACTAGTACTAGACGCATCCGGATATTTTAGTCTGACGATTGAAATGTACAATGTGTGACGAGTTTTAGCCTTATTGTTTTGCTATGATGTTAATTCTAATTTGATTAGACAATGATAGAACAGCATAAACGGTGAAGTTTTCTCCCATGCTCTTTCTTCACCGATACGACGCTGAGCATGGTTAAAGGTGAACTTTGTAAGGAAAATAAATATTAATCCTTTTGGTGAGTTTACCTTTACTGTGACTTTTATTTCGAACCAACCTTATTCCTCCTCCCACCGAAAGTAAATCAGTGTATTGACGTCCTTACATAACGTAGTGGTTGAATTCATCTGGGTTTTATTTTTGTAAGTTGGTAACATTTTACGCGGTCAATTTAAAAAGTAGGTACTGTTACATCACAGATTTCCTGTTGCAGCTAGAAGCACGGGTGAAAGTGTTAGTTCATACAAATAGAGAAGTTCATAACCTTTAAGCATAACGTAACTTTAAAGGTAAAGTTTTAATATTCATAAATTAAAACATTACTTAAGTCTTGTAAATTCTGATCACAATACGATAACAAACCAAGGAAACATAACTTCTACTCGAATAAACCTTAAACTTTGTTACTCTTTTATTGTTATTTTGGCCATTCAAGATTATTTAGTTATTGTGCAATAACATGTCAAGATTTTTCTTTGTCTTTTACACAAAGGAAAATCATCTAAATAGAAACTCGCCCCTACATAAAAATATCCTCAAATTTCTCATGTAACGCCAACTATCTAATTTAATTGCAAATCAAATAAATAAAAGATTACCTGCAAACACAAAAAAACCACACCCTAACTATTACCTTTTCATCTCTTTACCACTCTCTCTTCTCTCTTCCCCCAATTCCCGCACTTACTCTTTTCTCTTCGGTGGTGTCTAAATTACCTACAAACAAAGAACCAAAGAGCCTACAACCAACATTACATATAAATATTAAGTACTATTAAATCGAGAATACTACAGTATGAAGAAAAAATTGAAAGTAGGAAGGAAAATGAAATACTTTATGAATGTTGGAAAGAGATCGAGGCACAAAAGGTAAAATATGGGGATGAAGAAAGAAGAAAATACTATGAAAGAGTGGAATACGCGAGAGAAGAGATAAAAGATTAAGAGAGGGGCTAGAAAGATGGAAGAGAAAGTAATTGCAAGAGATAAAGATACTCAGAAGCAGGAAAGAAGGTCAAAAATAAAGGAAGGAAAATATAACGAGAAATACATAAAAATAATGACAGACATGACACCAAGGTACATAACAGAAGGAAAAGGAATGAATGTAATAAGAATGATTGCAAGGTTAAGAATGGGAAATGAAGACAATGAAAATAAATATTGAATGAGTGATGAGGAGTGATTATGCAGGTTGTGTGGGGATGAATGGGAAAATATAATACATATGAAAGAGGGATGCAGAGAAACAAGACGCGAGCAAAAGGAATGGAAGTGATGATGTCCGAATTCTTCTGCTTAATGTTCTTGTATATATTACACTGCTGCCGTCTAACTACGACTTTATAAGACAATTTTGATAAATTTTATACATAAAACAACAACTTACAACTTAAAACATTATAGATCTACTAATCAGGTTTAAAATTTTATTCATTTTGCGAATATATAATATTTTATATACCGTGTGTTTCTAAAAATAATTTTTAATATCGATCAACTTATAATTGTGAGTTTCCGGCAAGAACATGTAAACAAATACCATCCCAACCGAACCAAATATTATAAACAAAAATTGCAAACCAAAGAAACCTCTTTTTTTTTCTTCAAGAATTATATAAGGCACACAAAACCCACCGATGAAAGGGTCACGTACAACATCAAACAAACAAAAGGTGTCCATGATTTCATTAAATGTTGTTTTAATGTTAACGAGAATTAAGAAAGGTTTGATAAAATTTGATATGTTGAATTATTAATCTTAGTGTAGTATTCCGTTAATGTTTTAATTCTAGTTTGATACGAATTAGAAATATTTGTGTACTAAGCCCTTTCTTTCAAGAAACGTGGACATTTTATAGTCGAAACATTTAAACGAATCGCATAATATTATTTTATAGTATTTTCTAAATAAAAAGTATCGATCACGAGATCATTTAGAGTTGTTAATCGCGCTTTCACCCTATTAATTATCTAGTTAATAGCGTTTACTTCATTTTTTTATGTTGTTTTTTTTAAATGCCACAAATCATGTAAATGTTACATAATGACGAGTCTGTGAAATTTAGGTTTAACTTTCTTTTTTTTTTGGATTGTGTTAACTTTTTCAGATTATGGCAGTACTACCAAGGTAGGTCCAACCAAAAGTACCCATAGAGAAATTTCCGGCGAACAAGGGCTGGAAGCAAAGATTACGTCGTAACCTTGTTTGGCGCCCACTTCACTTTGACAAATTTATCAAAGGTTTCGCATCCCGTTACTTGACCGTTTTATTTTGCAAAAACAATTAATCACACGAACCATCCCTTTTCCCGCTGTGCTACTGTGCAACCCCTATTTATGTTACTCTTTTGAATCAAAATTTTTGTTAACTTATTTTTCCATGTAACAACATATCCAAGCACAAATATACCCGAACGTTTCTTAACTCAAAAGTAACACACCCGATCACAGACAAAGAAGAAACCCCAAAATAACAGTTTTCATCGACCACGTCAAGCCAGCATACGTAAAACAAGTTTTGGATTGAAAATGAACCCGGCCAGCACTAGGTCGGCCGACAGAAAGCTACCCCCAACTCTGGTAGAATTACCCATTTGTTGGTTGGTAACATCAGCAGCAGGCAGCGGCTTTCTAGGACATAGAAATTTACAAATAGGGTTACAGGCACGCCCGACGACGCAGATAGTCTACCTAAGACGGACCCTTTTGCGAATGGGCAACAATTGACGCGATGGATGCCATGGGAGAACTACTTAAAAAAACTGAACGTCTATTAGGAGCCCCAAGTATTCCTGTCAGCAAATCCTCGATAACTTAACAGGTGCGCCACGGTCGTGCTGCGCGGGTCTATCCACAGTTTATGCTGATGTCAGAGGGCTCTGTCAAGAACCGGACAAGAAGACTACGCCTCAGACTGATTCAGTTACACTTTGAATCTTTAGAAATCTCCATCCTTCAAATAGAACCACATTGCTTAGTGCAGAATTCACAAATTCAAAATATTAAAGAAAAGTTACGATTAACCGGAAGCTGGGCATTTCAGAGTGGCTAAAGTCATTGTCCACATGGTCCTACTGGCTAGTTGCTTTAGGGACATTACGTCGTAAATCTGAAATGGTGACATATTATTTCGCTATAAAACCTAAACCGCACCGAAAAGTGAGTGAGATGCTTTTTTTTAAAACTGGTGTCCTTGATATACAGATAGTGCCGGTTTGATTTGCAATCTTCCAAAATGGTTTAAACTCTTACCGGGTTCAAAAAGCTGCAACCGATGTGGTATTTTGTTTCACTTTGGTTTCTTAGAATTATAGTTTCTTTATGCCAACCGTTTCTTTCAGGGAATGCTCTACAAATTTGGCATTCAACTCCACCTCAAAACAATACAATAGAACGAACCAATACGGTAATTAAAACGATGTTAGGTACAAAATTGCCGAGATGGTCAAAAAACTTGGAGTATCAGACTGCCAGAAATCATGTACACAATAAATTTGGTTAAACACAGGATTTAGCACCGCTATCCTCAAATACGGACACAAGTTAGAAGTTACTACTGTCCGATGTCTTTGGGCCGTATTACATCAAAAGTGCTTTCTTGTACCAATTACATTGTTAGAAGATACGGCAACACGCAAGTTGATCTCTTCCGGAACGGACTTTGTCTCCGCTTTGTAAAATTTTTAATAGCACTATGGGGTTGCCGTCTCAACCCCATCGCAAATCAAAACGATCAATCTTACATCCGCATATTGCGACGTACAATGCGGAATTCAAACAAACAATTACGATTAGAAAAATGCTGACAATCGGGAAGCATTTAGTACGACCTTGCTTACAAATCAAACAAATCTACTTCACACATCTAAAGCGGAGTAGGTTTAACAACGAAATCAGTTAGAGTTCCATCAGCATTAGTTGAAGTATCAGTTCGAGTTTGAGTTCATCAGTTTAGTTCGATTTGGTATTTAATTTGTCTTAACTGGTTTGCGACGCTAACCAGCAAGAGCGCGTCGGTAACATCCAAACCGGCCAGCGATCTCCGGCCTGACATATGATATCGCGGGGTCACGTATCACACACATCAGCACATAGTACGCGAACTTACTATGTTCCACGTCCTACATCTCTTTCTTTTATTTATGTTAATAGTACATCTCGATTACGGTATGTGCAAATAATTAACATTAGTAAAACCTGACTCGATTCCAAATTCTTTCTCTGGTTCGACCCGGCTTCTATAGTATTCACGCTCTAAACGCCGCAGCACCTTTTTGGGACAATAGAAATTCTCTTTTTGAACCTGGTCAGGTGTTAATCATATCCGACGAAAGGTAGGTATGTGAAGATCTATCTACCCCACGCCGATCTATTTTCCTCACTTGTTTGTGAGAAGGTCTTATAAAACTGGCTGTTTTGAGCTTTAAATTGACAATTTGTAACTTCAAAACACAAAAGTGCAACCAATTGATTATGATGTGTGATGGCAATACTTCACAATTCTATTAAAACTTTTATTAGGGTCCTTAACCTCAAATTTACATGTTAATCAACCCGTGTTTCAATTACGATGTCTTATTTAAAAGTTGATTTGATGTTACCAGTGCAGCTACTGACAACCATCAATAAAACATCTTGCCAAGATTTGATTGTTTAATGTCAATTGTAATGTATATAATTAGCGATACCGCAAACACTTTAAACAATAGAGAATGATATTAACGCACCTCATAACCTTAAATTTAAATTAGTCCAACACCTACCCAAAAATTTACTTAATTATTGTGTAGTTAAATAATGAATAATCAAGTTTTTGTTAATTTAAAACTAACAGCAGATTTCAATTTATAATTTGTGTTTTTACACTGGTAATTCCCAAGTTGGGCCCCAATTGTATGCACTATTTTTAGTATTTCTTGTTTTTGTAAAATTCTGTGACAGTTTAGCTACTAACTGTTGTTTTAAACTCATAATACAAATGTCGCACGTTAGGGGCCAATTGTGGCGAATAATGCGATCTAATTGCCACTTTATCATATAACCCCAAATTATTTTTTTTTTACTTTTACAGAACATGAACAACGTACATTTACAAAATATTAGTCCCCCAACGTGCGACGTGTACACTCAAACTTCTATTAATATTACGTCCGTATTTTCCTTTCCTCTACGCAAATTAGGTCGTTTATAAATCGTGTAATTCTAAAAATAATTTTCAATATCGATGAGCTTGCGGTTGTGAGTATCGGGTAGGAATAAGTAACCGATTAGAATTACGGACAACGAAACTGCTGCGAAAAAAAATTGTAATTC
This sequence comes from Abscondita cerata, assembly GCA_030710515.1. Taxonomy (NCBI): domain Eukaryota; kingdom Metazoa; phylum Arthropoda; class Insecta; order Coleoptera; family Lampyridae; genus Abscondita; species Abscondita cerata. The sequence goes on along the minus strand of JALBCR010004780.1, from coordinate 112,732 downwards.
AAAGGAGCCTCCTAAGACGTGTTGTAACGGAAAGTAGCATTGCAAGACCGTAAATGTAAATACGTTAGGCATAGTGACTAACATGCTGTAACCAGTTCCTCGAATCTTCACCGGAAATATCTCTCCGGTTACTATGAAAGGCACATTCTTTCCAGGTTAGGTTTTCATGATTGCTTTGATCATTTTATACCAACAACAATTCCTCTTTCACCTAAAATTGTCATGTAGCTTTTGTTTTGTCTTATTGATCCTACGTGCCGTTTTTTTTTGAGTACTTGTGAAACCAAATCAAAGATTGCCTTGCTTTCTCGAATCGTTATTTTGAAACAAGTCATGCGAGACTTTCAACAAAGCAATCGTTGAAATAAAAATGAAAACTATTGATAACCATGCCATGGTCTTCCAGTTTAAAAACAATCCTTCCAAATAAATCAAAATTATTCCTAAAATAATAAGTGCAACCACGGAACTACTTTTAACAAGTCATACAGACCTATAGCCATAAACGCTTTCATGATGCTTAAAAACAAACCTCTTAAGTCCGGGCTACTGATTTCGCTGATATAAATCGCCGTTGGGTTCATGATAAACACTAAACAAATGTTTTACTAAATTGTGAGGTTAAGACGTCACTTACTTTAACAAACGCCAACTTGGATTCGGCTCCCAATAATCATCGATATGCTAGAAGAAGTTGCCATTAACATTTGTGAGATAATACCGAACGCGCTGGCGAATATGATTGTTCTGAGACGGCCGATCGCATCGGCCAACATTCCGGCGACCGTTGAAGCAGCTAAAGCTGACAGTAGAGGCGCGCTAGCTAAAAAACAATTAAATTCACTTAAACTCGATTACCGAAGGATGCATGATTCACCCTTGTTGGAACACATTCCTTTAATATTTGATTCATTGCTTACTTTATTGTTCAATGAAGTCATTGTGTATTTAGCTTTCTGCATTCTTCAATACCTGTACTTTTCCTCTGTTTTCATTCACTTCTTTCTTCATTTTTCTTATTTTAGTAACATTTTTATTTCATTCTTTAATCGTTAAACTTAAACAAAATTATTTAAATCAATAAAAGTTGTTGCGAGAATCAAAATAATCTTTATTTTTCAAAAACGATTCTTCTCTTTCTTCATTATATTTGTTTTTTATACTACTATTTTAACGTCGATATTTATTCCTTTATTATATCCATTCTTCATTTTTATACTAAAAATATCTTCTTTTTCTAAGATTCTTTACTATGTTAATTCTTGATTCATTGCGGATCCATTTCTTACTCTTTATTGTCAAAAATCTATTTTCTTAACTTATTTCTAAATCCAATGTTCACATTTGTCTTTAATTTCTTTATTCTTCAATTATAAAACACACCAACAAAAGCTTAAAATCAATTTTAACTTTATTATTAAAATATGTATTTCATCTCTATCTTCATTCTTTATTCTTCGTGGAAAATTTTAAGTTTGTATTGTTTGTCTTTAAAAAACGTTTCTTTATTAAGTCTACTTTTTTAGCCCTTTACTATTTTTGATCTTTATTTTTATTGTCATATGGATTTTAAGAACAAATTATCTTCAATTTTTTGCCATTTTTTTTAGTTTGTTTAAAATCTGTTAATTTTCTTTACACTTTCTTTATTTTTCCTACTTCAATGCTAACAATTTATCTTCAATTCCATTTTTTTTCTTTTTTGTCACTTAATAAAAATCTTTCTTCTTTTTTTCAAAATTTCATTTTTTCTATATTCTTCGATTATAAACCACATCAACAAAAACTGAAGCAAGAATCAATTTTAATTTTTATTAAAATATGTGTTTTTTTTCTTTCTTCATTGTTTATTCTTTGTCGAAAATTTTAAATTTCTATTTTTTGTTTTTCAGAAACGTTTCTTCTATACGTCCACTTTTTTAGCTCGTTACTGTATTTGCTCTTTATTTTTATCCTGTCATATGCATTTTAAGAACAAAGTATCTTTAATTTTTGGAACTTTTTTAGCTCGCATAAAACCTGTACATTTCCATTATTTGTCCTATTTCAATGCTAACAATTTAATTCAAATTCATTTTTTCTTCAATTTTTAACTTAATAAAAATATTTCTTCTTTATTCGTATAATTTCAGTTTTTCATTATTCTTCATTTTTGGCTGCAAACACACTTTTAATTTGTTAATTGGTGGCTTCACTCATTGCATTCTTTATCTTAATAGTTTCATTCTTCAATTGTTAAAACTGCAGTAAGATCATTCAATTGCATGTTTATTCTCAAAACACGAGTGATCCTTGATTTTTACTTTTCTATTGCAACCAAACTTGTTATTCCTTTTTCGTATTTTCAATTATTTTTAATTCCTTCTTTGCCAGTTTGCTTTCTTCTATTTTTATATTGGAAATATTGTAGTCGGTTTTGCTCTCGGGTAGCTTTTAGTCGAAGAATAGATTATTACGATCCCAATTAACATTCCACACTAGGGGGCCTGTCTTTATAAATGCGGCTTTCCTGATCGGTGGAACGGCCAGTATGAGTTTCGGTCCGGGACAAGTTCTATACAGCTTAACCTTCCAGGTGGTCGGTTTTTAATTATTCCTGAAACAGTGTTTAATTAAATTTCTCGGAGACGACGGTGGTTTAATGTCAACGCAGGAGAATGCAAGTAGCCGCTGATAATGATTTTTATTTAGATACTTGAATTCGGTAAGTTTTATCGGTTGAATTTTAACACGTGTTTTAGTGGGGTTAACTTTGCAGGATTTTTAAGCAAACTTGAATTACGCGGGTCGGTTTGTTTAGCGGAGGATACGGTCTCTGTAGCGCTACTACTACAGTTCGTGATGTTGTATAACCAGCGGATAATACGGAGGCAAAGTTATTTCCACTAGGTAGAAACCTTACGAACGAAACTTGCGGTGAACGGTGCACATATAGGATAGGGTATTACCAAGCCCCTCGCAGGATTCGCACCCTACGTTATGGTCTTAGCAATGTACCTAAAGACGGCTCTTCCGCTCAGCAGACGCCGAACGTAATCAGCACAGTTCTTTTGTCTCAGTTGGCACTAAGCGTACTCGGCGCAGTGTTATCGGGATCACAGGTCCTTCCGCGTGTGCTTTAGCTCCACACGTATTCGACACAGTGATAGGTACACCAGGTTCAGCCCGCAAAACGTGAGCTCTACGTTTAAAACCAGTGTCGGAGGTATAATACGTTTCGGTAACGGATTTAGATTACTAATAAATTTTTATTGTAGCCCTGCACCCGGAGATATGCAAACTTCAACAAACAAACTGGTGAAAATAAACTAAATCAAATTATTCAAAAGTTCGAAAGACGGCACAAAAATGACAAAAAAATAAAAAATTATTCGGCAAACGGTAAAGTAAAATCGGTAAAACTCTTAATAAAATCGTGGTCAGGTGGAATAACGGTGTCGGCGATTTTAAATTTCGGTTTATGCGGTAAAACACTGGAAAATCTGCAAGAACAGAGAGAACTGAAAGCTAAGCCAAGCGTCTTCTCGTATTTATACGCGTAGCTATCTCTCGGAATGCGTGACGTTGCGTAACTCCGCACGACTTATTGTTATCGCCTTACATTTTCTCTCTAAATTATACAGTGATTTTAATAAAATTATTAGCATTTCCTTATTCTTCTTTATTTTATTCTTTGATTCTGAGACCAAATTTTGCTTTTTCTTGATTTTATTCCTCATGGAAAAATCACCAAACAACGCTCACTGCAATCGCTAATTCTTTATTTTCTAACTTTACGTTTCTTCGTGATATTTATTCTTCACTTTTATACGTATGCTTGTAACCTTTTTTCGTATGAGCTGAGTTATTAATAAATAAATAAATTAACCAAGACGAAACACGCAATCGTTTTGTCTCTGGTTTAATTAAAATGTTTCTTGCTATTTTTTATTGTTTCTAAATTTGAAGTAAAATGCAACTTAAAATTTAGTGTGATTCATCTGAAGATAGATGTAAGTGGTGTTTATCTCAAACTTTGAAAAAAAATACAAAATGTTGTTTGTTTGCTAGTCATTCCCTAAAAAAATTCAAATGGCATTTTCCACCACTGAAAAGGAATGCTTACCCCCTTTATTAACGATAGAAAAATTCTGTGCGTACATCAACTAAACCGAATTTTTGGTAATCACTGATCAACATTCATTAGAGTTGCTTAACTGTTTACAAATTCTGTCCGAAAGACTAACTTGTTAGTCAATTCTCTTTATCTCTTTATTGTCAGGTAGTTGACAAAACTTTTGAAAACCAGAAGGGATGAAAGAAGGTTGGGTTTTTGGAGATTGTAGTGATTACAACCACGGGACGCCCACTGATTTTTGTCTTTTGTATAGCAATAGAATTCCCTGTCAGGGATACGCTGACAACATTATTATAAACTAAGAAAAATGCCAACAGTTAATTGTAACGACATTATTATACTTGCACAGATGAAAACATCAGCAAAGAGGTAGTGCGGGTTGGCTGGACCAAGAAATAACCTTCCTCAAAACCACCCTAGTGACTTTACCGGTACAAAGTTACTCGATAGACTGAAACCAATCTTGATTGGTTTCAGCAACATGAACAAGTGCTTAGGTATCACACTACATAAGAGATTGAACTCAAAGGAGCACAAGAATTTACAGGAAAGTTTGTAAGTCCAAAATATTGCATGATGGTCCAAAACATTGTTACCTATGATGGGGTTACTAAACCCTCTGAAGAAAAGACTCGAGAGCGTACAAACCCTTGTCTATATGTACATGATCTTACTCAATTTTGCTTGTCTCACACAATCTTCTGTTCGTTTACTTTTTGACCATGGTTTTTGTTTTAATTCATTTCGTTTATTATCATCTCCCTTCTTTTGCTGTTCTTGCATTTCCTACAATAATTATTTTTCTTGATTTTCTTTTTCTTTTTTTTAGTGTCTTCAATTTCTTACTCATACATCTTCTTCTACTGTTTTCAGTATTTTATCTCTCATTCTTTTTCCTATGTCCATGTTTCCACTAGCTTCGCCACTTTATACGTTCTCTATCATCTAATTGGCGATAGGAGAGACTACAACAACAACAACAACTTTAAAAAAACGTTAGGAGTATTTAAAACGTGTGCTATAATTTTTACTAGAAATTGTATCGAATTTTAAGAGACTAATAAATATCTCACCATTTTATGAACGATAAAACAATTAAATTGGTTACTATGTAAAGATGGGCGTTGGCATGATGAAGCAAACTCAAGAAGTTTATATAGGTTTAATAAACAGTTTACTGTTTAATAACTTAACATGTTTCTCAAATAGTAATTTTTAGTACAACAGTATCTTAATTAAAGTGAATGTGTGAACATGCAAGTAAAATTCTTAAGTATAACAATTACAACTCTAATCTATGTTAATGATAATAATGTACAATACAATGAAATTTATACAATAAGTTCTAATTTTTGTTTGGTTTACTTTTCTCTTTCAGATTCCGTACGTACATGCGTCGTTCATGTTTTTACCGAGTCTTTCATCTTGTTGTTGGGGAATTTTGTTACAAGCATTTTAACTTTTTATAATTCAATAAATTTTTACAATTTATATTAGACCACTTAAAAAAAGTTTCTAAAAATCTTAAAACTAGTGGAATTTGTTTCGAATTTAAAGTGAAAAATGGTTATAATGAATTTGTCTCATTTTTTCATCTTTTGAAATGGTATAGATCATTTGACTTTATACGATTGGTACAAAATTTTTAAAGTAATAACGAGTTGGACATTTACATACAAGGAATTCGTTGGTTTTTTTGTACCTTGAGTTTGTACTTGTAGTTTTGTTGCACCCTCTTTTGAAAATCAAATATTAAAATACTTCCAACAGGTCCAAAAACTAAATTCTTAACAATATTGAAACAATTTTTAAACGGTTTTTAATATTTGATATCTGATAGACAATATTATACCAACGAAAAGGAATGCTTGTCCGTTTTGTTGGCAGTTGAAAATGACCGTTGTTGTTTCGAAGGAATTATTGATTACCATAGTTTAATGTGGTTTAATAGCTTACAAAGACCGTTCGATTTGCTTTTAAAAGTATAACTTTTAGATTATTTACCAAAAGTTTTTGATGTATTCCAACATTGGAACCCGTTTCAATTATTGATGCTTCGTCTATTAACTAAAGGAGATATGTGATAATAAAAGTAGAACTGACATAATCAGAGAATTTAAAGTATTAACTATTTTCAAGTGTTAATTATAATGTTATTTTTGGTTAGCAGAACGTTCGACCCTAATTGATATTAATGGTCAAAATATTTTTGTAGTTAGTAAGTGCTTGTTAGGGGTTTATCAAACAAATTATGATACAATCTGACTATAAATTTTTCTTAACTTTTACATAAAATTTTAACAAATCTCCAATCTGCGACTGCAATTTTGACAAGCGGTCCTGCAAAAATTAGGTCGTTTGTAAACGGTATGATTCCAAAAATAATTTTCGATATCGATTAGTTTGTAATTGTGAGTTTCCGGTAAGAACACGTAAACGGTCACCATTGCCAATAATGAAACAATAGCAAAAAAAAATTGAACACCGGAGGAACCTCCTAATGCGTGATGTAACGGATGGTAGCATTGCCAGACCGTAAAGTCAAACACTTTCAACATAACCATTAACATACTATATGACGTTGCTCTAATTTTTACCGGAAATATTTCTCCAGAAATTAAAAAAGGCAAGTAAAAGAGACCTATCGACGAAAACAAAACGTACAACAATAGACAAGCGAGAGGTATCCATGTTTGAGTCGATGTGCCTAAAACGTAAGAATGAAAACTTAAGCAAATTTAATAATTTTATCACCTTGCTGCAACCAATGGGTGTATAAGCCTGAAACGGCCATAGAAAACATCATTCCACCGGAACTCACTAACAACAATGTGCGCCTCCGAAATTTCTTTATTAGTACAATCACGCCAACAGAAATGACAAGTTTTACTCCAGAAACAGAAACGGCAGCTAAGTATGGGTCGATCTTGGTTCCAATTTTTTCAAAAAATATTACGCAGTTATATATAATGATAGACTTGCCTGAAAACTGCTGTAAACAAAAAATTACAGTCATGATCAGGAACGGTTTGTAAAAAGTAGGGAGAAGAAACAATTGCAACTGTTCTTTTAAGGTCAATTTTTCTTTGTTGCTTTGTTCATTTTGTACCAACAACAAATCTTCTTCGGGCTAGAATAAGTAAAAACTGTTAAGGTTGATTAGGGTTAGTAGTTTTAGGTACCGATTTTGTTGAAAATTTGTTAAACCAAGCTAAAGATTTTTTCGCTTTCTCCAAACACATTTTAGATACAAGCCACGCGGGGCTTTCTGGTATAAAAAATATAGCAATCGTTGGAATTACGATGTAGCAGTTCGTTAACCATGCTATGGTTCTCCAGTGCAACCACCAACCTTTCAAGTACGTCAAGGTTATTCCTGTAACAGCATATTCTACCATCGAACTATATCTGAAAGACATACAAACCTATACCCATAAACACAGGTGAAATGGTGAACAACATTCCTCTTACGTCCGGTCTACTAATTTCGCTTATATAAACAGCGGTTGGATTTATTATGAACACTAAACACAATTTTGTTTAAATTGTAAAATCAAATAATCACTTACTCCAACAAAACCCAAGTAAGATTCGACCCCAAATGATGTTCCAAATGCTAGAAGCGGTTGCTATCAATAGTTGTCCAATGATTCCAAACACACTCGCAAAAATAAGAGTCCTCAGTCGTCCCACCGCATCGGCCATCACCCCAGCTAGCATCGATGCAACCAATCCCGAAAATACTGGCGCGCTTGCTACCAAATTAAACCTAAACTACGAAGAGTACCAATGCGATTATGTGCAAAGAAGTGATTGTGCAAGGTCATATTATTAATGTATATATGTAAAAGATATATAATGTGTAATAATAGGATATAAGAGGTTTAATGTATGTTGACAGATTATACCGATTTGTGTGCGTACTTAAGTTTTGGTGAAGAAAAATTATAGACAATTAAATTTAAAGAAGTAAACGGAATGCAACAACTAAAAGGAAGGAAACATCGTAGAAACAATATAGGGTCAAGAGGTCACTTCCGAACGTTGAAGGTTGCATTAACGTATAACGCACAAGGTTGGTCTAATTTTAGAAAATTTAAATTTGTGTCAAAAATAAATAAAAGTTGTAGGGGAATATTATTAGTTGCCTAAATTCGTTCACGTAACGTTATTTAAAATTATATTCATATTTGTAAAGAAGTGTACGTTTTATTACTTTTCTAAAACTTTCTTAAATTATAAAACACGTTTTTCTATGAATCCAAGACTTTGATATAACAATTAAAAGAATAATAATTAGAGTCTCATGTTCACGTATAATATAAATTTCTTTTATTCTACACCAAAATACAATCACCGAAATGTGTTTCGCTTTTGTTGAGGTACTAGGAACTTCTTCGACATACGTAACAGTGAAGATAACAATAAGGAAAAGACATAGAACCGTAATTGCTCGTTCCCAATCCCCACTGTTGCATGAATAAGACTAAATAAGAAACCCACCTCCAGTGGAAATTAATTGAGATTCAATGGGTTTGCTGGGTCAAAATGTGCACATTCGTTTTTTTAATCGATGAAAAATGCGTTTTTGCACATAACCTTATTTCAATGATTTTTACACACAATAAAAATACTAAACGATGTAAGAACAGCAAATGATAAATTTTACGCACCGATCCAAGCGCTGTCAGATTCTGTTATTGTTATCGTCCCACTGAAGTTGGTACCATTTTGTTCCTTAATCATTTGAGGAATTAAGACCCCTGAATACGTCATGATTTGCGCTTTGACTATGTGCATCGAAGCGACGGTAGTCACAGCCAACGCCTACATAACTACGTTACTAAACTAGTAAAAACGGCGAGTTGTTACCTGTGGGGCAACTTCGATCCATTTTCAAACCGGATGCATCATTACTTCTGGTAATATTTTCGTTATTTAAACGTTGCATGTCTGAAATTAAACCATATGTTCAGGTTTGATTTAGTATTTTTAGAATCAATGTGACAATCGGAAACGACAAATAAATGACTATCATTACTTATATCTGGTTTATGTTAAGTTTTAAGAAATGTTACTCAATTAAAACTAGTTTTACGTTGTTGGACACTTTAGTATAAAAAGAATTGAAAAATCCTTACTCATTTTTGCGACTTTAAATCAGCCTTGGATGTTGCTAACGGAATACTACAAATTCCAAAAAAAAAATAATAAGTAACGGTAATCAACTAAATAAATGATTACGTTTCCAATTAAAACTAATTACAGGGTATGCGTCGGCATCGAGTAACGTAAACACGGCTTCGTCACAAGATTCTACGAAGCCGTGAACGAGTAGTATAGGTTCTATAAAAGAATATTTAAAAAAGAAAAGAGGAAACAGAAACACAGAGGTTAATCTGGACTGCGAAGTACAAATAGAGTCGGAGACATTTAAACGTAGCAAAGTAGTAAACAGGTCACCCTCACTAAGATTAACGGTAACTTCAGGGAACAAAAAGGATGAAGAAAACATGAATAAAATACTAATAAACTTAGAAAGTATGGAAAAGATATGAAGGACCTTAAGTCAGAAGTTCAAAATGCAAAAGCAGAGATAACAGAATAATGAGGCAATCAAAGCATATTGTGAAGAAATCAAGAAAATCAATTAAAACCAGTTGGGAATGCGCAAGCTTGCATTGCCGGGATGAACAAAAGAACTAACTGCTTATTTAGCTTAAACATTTATAAAGTTTTTTTAAATTTTTTTTGGGAGCCGATTTGACCACTTTGCCGATGAGATAGACAAAAAATGATCGAAGCAAAAATGTCTTAGATTTTGATGTTCTATAGGAATCCGAAAGAAAATTTTCAAAAATGTCAACAGGAAAAAAGCTACGGACATCCAGACAGACAGACAGACAGACAGACAGACAGACAGACTTTGTGAATTCATAAGATGAACTTTTGTTCATCGAAAAGAAATAGGGTGGGAAAAAGAAAAAATATTTTAAGAAGAGAAATTTATGACCTCAAATCACAAGTGGGGAAGCAAGAGAGTCAGAAGAAAAACAATTTAATTATAAAAAGGATGATACGAAAAATCCGGAGACAGATGTGGAAGAATTCATGCAAAAAAAGTTACAAGTAGTGGTGGGAGTAAAAGAAGTTAGTGAAAATGAAGAAAAAGCAATGGTGGTAAAAATGGCTTCCTTTAAGAAGAAGTTACAGGTTATGGAAAATAAATGGAAACGAAGAAGAAGCAACATATATATAGAAAGTGACCTTACAAAAGAAGAGCAATGAATTCAGATAGATAGAAAAAAGAAAAAGAAAAAAAGTTTCCAAAAAACAATTAACGCCGAAAAATTAAATTGTGGAAACGGAGACGACTAGGCGAGAACAAGGATATGAAAAATTAGAAAATAGAAAAAGAAAAACCATAGACAGAATTAATGATCGCATCTTGGAATGTCAGAGGACTAAACAGAGAAGGAAAACTACACTAGCTGGTAAGAGAAACACATAGATACAAAATTGATATCCTGGGGATACAAGAAACAAATATTAGAAAGGAAATTAACACGAAAATACAAGAATATATATGGTTAAAAAAGAAAAAAAATGGGAGAAAAAGGGTGGGGGGTAAAAAACAGAGAAGAAAGAAGATGGGTGGAGAACAAGGGGGAAGATAAGAAAATGAACACCAAAAAATTAAACATTGAGAGGGGGAAGGGCAAAAGAAAAAAAAAAGGGAGAAAAAGAGTGAGGGGTAAAAAATTAGATCTTATTTTGGAACATTTCGGAAATAAAAACAAAGGTGTAGATTTTGGAACTATATAAAGGGTAGGTTTAGTAGAAACTTGGATGGAGGAAAAAGGATGGAGTACATGGAAAGATAAGATGCTGAAAGAATTGTATGGGAAATTCAGTATGCAAAAAGAAAAGAGAGGAAGGGAAGGGCGAAAGGAGAACTAATAGTGGGGGTAAGAAAAGAATGGGAAATAGAAAAGGAAATAGAAGAAGATAATGTAGAGGGGATCATTAAAATCAGAGTAAAGACGGAAAACGGGGAAAAATATAATATTTTTACGATATATGGAAAGAAAATGGGCACAATGAATGCAATTATAGAAAAGGCAATAGAAGAAAGGGATGAAGGCAATTTGATTATAACAGGAGATTTGAATGCTATAATAGGAGAGGAGGGAGGAATAATGGTAAATGGAGAGATAAGAAATAGGATATCAATGGATAAGAAAATAAACAAGAAGAGGTATGGAGAGAAAAAAGTATGGACTGAAGAGAGTATAAAAAGATATAAAGAGGAAATGGAAAGGAAGTAAATACTAAAGGAGAGGTGGAGGAAGAGATGGAGAAAATTACAACCAGATTGGAAATGGCAACAGAGAAGAGAAAGTATAGATTAAGAAAACAAGAATTAGAGAAAAGGAAAGATTGGTGGAACGGAGAATGCGAGAAGGGGAAAAAAGAATTAAGAAAAGGAAGAAGGAAATGGAAAAAGGAAAGATGGAGATAGATGAATACAAAAGGTTAAAAGTAAATTTTTAGAGAATATGTGCAAAAATAAAAAAGAACATAAAAAACAAACCGAGATAAAGATTAGAGAAATTAAAAATGAAGGACAGATAAAAAGAGGAATAAAGGAGGAAGGATGGAAGCAAATATAGATGAGGAAAAATGGGAAGAACACTGTAAGAAGTTAGTAGGAGAGAGTGAAAAAAATGCAAGAAATGAAGAAGTTGGAAAAAAGGATAAGACACAGAGAGGGTGGAATAGGAAAAGAAGAAATGGAGGGAGCAATAAATAAAGTAAAAAAGAAAAAACAGAAAGGACGGATGGAATACAAGGAGAACAATGAAGGTACATCGGAAAAGGAATGAGAGAAAAGTAAGAGAAGTATTCGAGAAATATGGAAAGGAGAAGGGTTTCAGGAAAATGGATAGAGGCAATAATATGCCCAATTTACAAGGGGGAGATAGGAAGAAAGCGAACAACTATAGAGGAGTGAGTATATGAATGCGGGCTATAAGATATATGCGGAAATAGTTAGAAAAAATTGGAAAAAGAAATAGAAAAAAGAATATAATACCGGATTGGCAAGCAAGATTTAGGAAAGGAAGAGGAACGATAGACAATATATACATATTAAAGCACATAATTAATAAAGAGTTAGCAAAAATGAGGAAAGATGTACGCAATATTCCTAGACATTAAAGCGGCATTTGATAATGTGGAAAGAGGGGGATTATGGAAAAGGATGGAGGAGGTAGGAATAAACAGAGATATAAAAAATGCAATAGAGGAAATATACGAAGAAACAAGGTGTAGAACGAGAATAGGGAGGAAGCTAGGTAGAGAATTTAGGACCGAAAAAGGACTAAAACAGGAATGTCCGCTAAGCCCAATCTTATTTTCGATATACATTAGTGATCTTGAGGAGGAACTGAAAAAAAAATCAAGTAGGAGAAATAGTAGTAGGAAGGACAAAGATATGGATTTTAGCATACGCGGATGACATTGTGGCAATAGCGAGAAATGAAGAAGAGATGAGAGTTAAATTTATGAAGAAATTCCTGGAAAAGAAAAAACTAGCAGCAAATGTCGGTAAAAAAAAAGAAAAGAAAGAAGAAAGAAAGTAAAATGGTGGTAGAGGGAGGAGGAGGTAGAGAGAGTAGACATGTGTAGATACTTAGGTTACAACATCAGATACGATAACAAAGATAGAGACCATATAAAAGAGATGAAAATGAAAGGAAATAGAATAGTAGAACAAGTATGGAGGTTAGGGGAAAGGATATTTGGTAAAGGTATAGAGAAAAGGAGATGGATGTTTGAAAAATTGGTAAGAAGTGTGGTACTGTATGGAGCGGAGATTTGGGGTTGGAGGGAATGGCAAGAGCTGGAGAAAATACACTTTGTTATTTTAAAAGACAAATAAATTTGATTTGATTTATATGGTTAAACGTAGAGGAGAGGAAGGCAGATTTGAAACCGGCTTCTTAATACAGGACTGAATGAGACAAAGAATAATAAGATGGGAAAAAATAAGTGAAAGAATAAGTATGATAAGAATAAGAGGCAAACATAGCAAAATAACCATCATTAACACATATGCATCTACAGAAGTAGCAGAAGAAGAACAAAATGAAAAAATCTACGAAGACATAGAAAGTACATTTGTTAAAATACCAAATTTTGATACAAAAATAATAATAGGAGATCAAAACGCACAAATTGGAAAGGAAGAAGAATTCCAGAAAATGTCAGGAAAAGAAAGTTTGCACAACGAAACAAATGAAAATGGAAGAGACTTATAAATTTCGCGGCAAGGAACAACTTGATAATTAAAAGCACGACGATCAAGAGAAAAAACATATATGTAAAGAAACATGGTGCGCACCAAACGGCAAATATAGAAACCAGATAGAACATGTGTTAGTAACAAAAAAACAGACTAACACAATAAAAAACGTAAGGTCACGTAGAGGTGCAGAAATTGGATCAAACCATTTTCTAAACAAAATCTTGATTAAGGAAAGCAAACCAATCTATGAAACAAAGAACCGAGGAACGAAGATGAAAATAACAAAAATCATAGTAAAGGGAAAGGCACAAGAAAATATGTATGCCTGAAAGAAATTATGTTAAAAAGCAAAAGATCAGAGAATCTAAAAAACCTCATGGCATGAAAAAAATATAGTTTGATTAAGAATGTGAGAAAAGAGTTGAGGAAGGAAGAAAAGCAAAAATACAATGGCTACAACATCCCTCGGAAGAAATAGAACGCAGATACAAGGGTATAAGAAACAAAATAAAAACAATATGCAGGAGAAAGAAAGAGAGAACAGAAAAATAAAGAGATAGAAAGAATACAACAACTTTACAAAATTACGATAAAAAAATTATTTTATAATTGTATAAAACGTCACAGAAGGGGTAAACAAGGATATATATTGGGATTAAAGAACGAGAAAGGGGAGTTATGCATGGTAGGAAAACAGACAGCAGAAATATTTAAACGTTACTTTGAAAAATGTATCAGAAACGACAAAGACCAACGATCAGAAACAGAATTAGAGGCCAAATATGAATGAACCTACTTCTCCAACCTGGGAAACTTTTCAAAAAATAATGAAACAAACTAAAAACAACAAAACACCGGGACCTGATAACATAGAAATTGAACTAATTAAATATGGAGGGAAAGAAATGGGAAAAAAATTATAATTTAATTAAAAGGATATGGCTAACAAAAGAAATGCCAAAAGAATGGGAGATGGCGGAAATATGCCCTATAGAGACCGTGCACATTTTAAATTTTGCGCCTATCTGCGCCCTCTGGAGATAATCGTTAACATAACTGTTGGTACATAATCATAACCTCATTATGGATGTTGAGTTACACTTTGGTTTTAAATCTATATTTTACATTCATAAAACTGTGGCGAACGAAATAAAAGGCAGACTACAACAAAGAGCAGAAGGCATGAAAAGAAAAGGAAAAAAGAGCATCTAAAAAGACATGGTGATAACAAATAGAGGAGGATCTACAAGAGTCAGATATTGTGAACTGGGAGATATAATGTATGGACAAAAAGACTTAATAGCTTCTAATAGCCAAGCTTACGCTTGCTTGTTAGCTAGCCACTTTGTATACAAAAGCAGGACAATTGAATTATTAGTTGTTAAGAAACGATTAATGTGACTGCCTGACAATCCCCACGTTAGGCGCCAACATTTTTTTTATTAAAAACACATGGAATTTCTTTTAAAAAGAATGCGGATAACTAACCAGTCATGGTGTTGATAAGGAAAAAAGTATTATACTACAACCGAAAAGGAATGCTTAGTCGTTTCGGGGACGATTCAGAAATTCCGTACTTACATTTACGATATTACTGTGACTTAATCGCTTCTAAAATCCGGGCTTACCCTTGCTTGTTTGTCATTTTGTATACAAAAGCATGACATTTAAATTATTAGTTGTTAAGAAACGTTAACTATGACTGTCTGACAGTTCCCGTTAGGCGCCAACTTTTTTTATTAAAAACACATGAAACTTCTTTTCAAAAGATGCGGATAACTAACCTATTATAGTGTCGATAGATCAACAGTATTATACTACCACCAAAAAGGAATGCTTGGTCTTTTCGGGGACGATTCAGAAACTCCGTCCTTACATTTAAGCTATTGCTGTGACTTAATCGCTTTTAAAATCCGGGCTTACGCTTGCGTGTTAGTCATTTTGGATACAACAGCATGACATTTGAATTATTTATCAAAGAAACTGATAATCTTCAAATTGTTAATGCTTCCTCTGTTAACGCTAGTAGTAATTAGTAATTATTAATTAATAGATCAGATAAAATGACTATCATAAGTTACTTCGTTTTCCATATTTTTTTACCAAATCGCGTAGAATAGCACAGAACAAAACAAAACTATTTGAGACAACTTGAGTATAATCCAAAGAAGTTTAAATCTTTCTACAAACCTTTTAATTCATCTTATATCACTGTACAGACTCGAGGTCAATTCTTTAGTAGGTGACGAAACAAAAAAACAAAAGCCGTTAATGTACGACACATAACTAAACTTACAGCCAAAATACTGTAAGTTTGTTTTGAATACCTTGAAAACTGATTGAGATATTGTAAATGCTAGTGATTTTTTAATTAGCTTTAAAAATACATATACTTCACAACTAAAAATGTTTTTGAAATTTTTGAACTTAAAAGTCGAATATCTCGCAAACGGTTTGAGATATCAAAAGTGAGGGACATATTTGGAATCGAAACCCTGCAACGGACAACGACGACAGCGATGACGCACAGAATAACGATCCTAATAACCAAACTGTAAGTTTGGTTGAAAACAGTGTAAATAAGACTGTAAAATAGGAAATGAGAAATAGTTCAATAAGAAACCATAAAAAATGTAAAAATTTTTAAACAAGAAGGGAAATTAAAGAAACAAGCAGTTATTAAATGAGAGAAAAAAAACAAAAAAATACATGCAATAAAGAGTTAGTATAAGGAAGGAAAAACAATGTATGCGGTGTAGAAAAAAAATAAATTTTTAAATATATAAAGTAGATATAGAATTTAAAGGAGCAAATGTAAAAACATCAAAAAATGCGAGTGTTGATAGAAGCTTACGCTTACGCGGTTAATATGGTAGTTGTAGCAAACTGAAGTGGTTGATGTATGTAAAAGAAAAAATAATGCCGTTTCACAAAAAGAAAAAAATAAATAGAAATGATGGAATATTTAATATGCTGGTTAGACGTGTAAAATTTTAAGAAATAGAAAATGAAATTGTAGAAGGGGAGTATATAAAAAAAAACTCTAAGTTTAATTGTAAAAAGCCTCTACGCTAAAGAAATACCTTGTCGTGGTGTTGCAATCAAAAGGGTATTATATTACCACCGAAAAAAAATGCGTAGCAGTTTTGTAAGCGATTGATAAATTACGTCCTTACACATGGAAGGTATTACTTGCAACCATTGTTGGTTATTTTGTTTACCAAAACATGTTTTTTTAATTATTTATTGAAAGAGATTGAAAATTTAGTTAGAACCTTACTGATACTCTCTCTATTTACACTAATTGTAATTGGTCCTTATCAAACTACAATACATTCTTCAGCAAAATATATACTATTCAATTCAATTCAGTTCAATTTTATGTGTCATATAATATATTAACAAATGATTCGACTTTTCTGTTCAATTCTTATAATAACAAAACAAACCAAAAAACAACAACAAAAATAACTCTCCCTAATTCTCTTCTTCACTCTACTCTCATTATTTCTCTTTCTCTTTCTTTCATATATTTTCTTTTTTCCACCACATTCTTCATCCATTCAATACCCTCCCCTTTTTCACCCAATAACACTCTTCTCTCTCTTTCCTCCGCTTATATTTCACTACACTCTTTCAAATGTTCTATATTGCAAAATATATACTAAATTAACCTTATTTTATTTTATATACCGTGTGTTTCTAAAAATAATTTTTAATATCGATCAACTTATAATTGTGAGTTTCCGGCAAGAACATGTAAACAAATACCATCCCAAGTGAACTAAAAGTTGTAAACAAAAATTGCAAACCAAAGAAACATCCTAAGGCGTGTTGTAGCGGAAAGCGGCACTGTAAGGTCGTGAACGTAACGTATTTGCCACGGTGACTAACATGCTGTAAACCGTTTCTGGAAATTTAACCGCAAATATTTCTTCAAAAACTATATAAAGCACACAAAACCCATCAATGAAATGGTCACGTACAACATCAAACAAACAAAAGGTGTACATGATTTTATTAAATGTTGTTTTAATGTTAACGAGAATTAAGAAAGGTTTGATAAAATTTGATATGTTGAATTATTAATCTTAGTGTACTATTCCGTTAATGTTTTAATTCTAGTTTAATACGGATTAGCATTATTTGTGTACTAAGCCGTTTCTTTTAAGAAACGTGGACATTTTATAGTCGAAACATTTAAAACGAATCGCATAATATTATTTTATAGTATTTTCTAAATAAAAAGTATCGATCACGTGATCATTTAGAGTCGTTAATCGCGCTTTCACCTTATTAATTATTTAGTTAATAGCGATTACTTTATTTTTTTTAATGTTGTTTTTTTAAATGCCACAAATCATGTAAATGTTACATTATGACGAGTCTGTGAAATTTAGGTTTAACTTTCTTTTTTTTGGATTGTGTTAACTTTTTCAGATTATGGCAGTACTACCAAGGTAGGTCCAACCAAAAGTACCCATCGTGACAAATTTCCGGCGAACAAGGGCTGGAAGCAAAGATTACGTCGTAACCTTGTTTGGCGCCCACTTCACTTTGACAAATTTATCAAAGGTTTCGCATCCCGTTACTTGACCGTTTTATTTTGCAAAAGTAATTAATCACACGAACCATCTCTTTTCCCGCTGTGCTACTGTACAACCCCTATTTATGTTACTCTTTTGAATCAAAATTTTGTTAACTTATTTTTCCATGTAACAACATATCCAAGCACAAATATACCCGAACGTTTCTTAACTCAAAAGTAACACACCCGATCACAGACGAACTTCAACCGTTACTATAACCTTATACGACACCGCAACGCCCACTTTGACCACAGCCAAAACACTCCACACAATCAATTTCTCAATATACCTACAAAATGAAAGAGAAAATAACCACAACTAACGCTACGACGACCACAAAGAACCCTCTTATACGGTTCATACATTGATACGAGATACGCCGCAAAAGTCCACGACATCCTACAATCCCAGCCAACTAAGGACAAATATGAAACTCTTAAGAAAAAATTGATTAACCGTCTCTCCAATAATTTTCTACGAAACTTTATGATTGGGTCGATTGCTTCAACGCAACGTAAGGTAAGCTTGACAACGTTGCAACACTAACCGACCACGTTAACAAAATCATCTCGTCTATACATACGACACAACAAATCCTACCGAGAACCCGGACATCGTCGCAACAGGCGCCTTCTTTTTGGCGCTCATGATCAACTTCTATAGGCAGGTCAGCTTTAAAAGGCCCGCAAGACAAATACGTTTCCACCAATACTAGTACATGTTGGTACCACCAAGTTTTCTAAGCTAAAACTAAAAAATGTCACAAACTATGCGATTACTCATACGCAGTCAAATCACTGTTCGACCAGCCTTACAAAGGACCATTCCCAGTAATAAAATGTGAATAGAAAACAACAACATTAAAATAAGAAACCCTAAAATAACAGTTTTCATCGACCACGTCAAGCCAGCATACGTAAAACAAGTTTTGGATTGAAAATGAACCCGGCCAGCACTAGGTCGGCCGACAGAAAGCTACCCCAACTCTGGTAGAATTACCCATTTGTTGGTTGGTAACATCAGCAGCAGGCAGCGGCTTTCTAGAACCTAGAAATTTACAGATAGGTTTACAGGCACGCCCGACGACGCAGATAGTCTACCTAAGACGGACCCTTATGCGAATGGGCAACAATTGACGCGATGGATGCCATGGGAGAACTACTTAAAAAACTGAACGTCTATTAGGAGCCCCAAGTATTCCTGTCAGCAAGTCCTCGATAACTTAACAGGTGCGCCACGGTCGTGCTGCGCGGGTCTATCCACAGTGTATGCTGATGTCAGAGGGTTCTGTCAAGAACCGGACAAGAAGACTAAGCCTCAGACTGATTCAGTTACACTTTGAATCTTTAGAAATCTCCATCCTTCAAATAGAACCACATTGCTTAGTGCAGAATTCACAAATTTAAAATATTAAAGAAAAGTTACGATTAACCGGAAGCTGGTCATTTCAGAGTGGCTAAAGTCATTGTCCACATGGTCCTACTGGCTAGTTGCTTTAGGTACATTACGTCGTAAATTTGAAATGGTGACATATTCTTTCGCTATAAAACCTAAACCGGACCGAAAAGTGAGTGAGATGCATTTTTTCTAAAACTGGTGGTCCTTGATATACAGTTAGTGCCGGTTTGATTTGCAATTTTACAAAATGGGTTAAACTCTTACCGGGTTCAAAAAGATGTAACCGATGTGGTATTTTGTTTCGCTTTGGTTTCCTAAATTATAGTTTCTTTATGCCAACCGTTTCTTTCAGGGAATGCTCTACAAATTTGGCATTCAACTCCACCTCAAAACAATACAATAGAACGAACCAATACGGTAATTGTTATGTACAAAATTGCCGAGATGGTCAAAAAACTTAGAGTATCAGACTGCCAGAAATCATGTACACAATAAATTTGGTTAAACACAGGATTTAGCACCATATCCTCAAATACAGACACAAGTTAGAAGTTACTACTGTCCGATGTCTTTGGGCCGTATTACATCAAAAGTGCTTTCTTGTACCAATTACATTGTTAGAAGATACGGCAACACGCAAGTTGATCTCTTCGGAACGGACTTTGTCTCCGCTTTGTAAAATTTTTAATAGCACTATGGGGTTGCCGTCTCAACCCCATCGCAAATCAAAACGATCATTCTTACATCCGCATATTGCGACGTACAATGCGGAATTCAAACAAACAATTACGATTAGAAAAATGCTGACAATCGGGAAGCATTTAGTACGACACTTGCCTACAAATCAAACAAATCTACTTCACACATCTAAAGAGGGAGTAGGTTTTAACAACGAAATCAGTTAGAGTTCCATCAGCATTAGTTGAAGTATCAGTTCGAGTTTGAGTTCATCAGTTTAGTTCGATTTGGTACTTAATTTGTCTTAACTGGTTTGCGACGCTAACCAGCAAGAGCGCGTCGGTAACATCCAAACCGGCCAGCGATCTCCGGCCTGACATATGATATCGCGGGGTCACGTATCACACACATCAGTACATAGTACGCAAACTTACTATGTTCCACGTCCTACATCTCTTTCTTTCATTTATGTAAATAGTACATCTCGATTACGGTATGTGCAAATAATTAACACTAGTAAAACCTGACTCGATTCCAAATTCTTTCTCTGGTTCAACCCGGCTTCTATAGTATTCACACTCTAAACGCCGCAGCACGTTTTTCGGAGAATAGAAATTCTCTTTTTGAACCTGGTCAGGTGTTAATCATATCCGACGAGAGGTAGGTATGTGAAGATCTATCTACCCCACGCCGATCTATTTTCCTCATTTGTTTGTGAGAAGGTCTTATAAAACTGGTTGTTTTGAGCTTTAAATTGACAATTTGTAACTTCAATACATAAAAGTGCAACCAATTGATTATGATGTGTGATGGCAATACTTCACAATTCTATTAAAACTTTTATTAGAGTCCTTAACCTCAAATTTACGTGTTAATCAACCCGTGTTTTAGTTACGATGTCTTATTTAAAAGTTGATTTGATGTTACCAGTGCAGCTACTGACAACCATCAATAAAACATCTCGCCAAGCTTTGATTGTTTAATGTCAATTGTAATGTATATAATTAGCGATACCGTAAACACTTTAAACAATAGAAATGATATTAACGCACCTCATAACTTTAAATTTAAATTGGTCCAACACCTACCCAAAAATTTACTTAATTATTGTGTAGTTAAATAATGAATAATCAAGTTTTTGTTAATTTAAAACTAACAGCAGATTTCAATTTATAATTTGTGTTTTTACATTGGTACACTGAGAAAAAATTTCTTACACAATATCTGAATTTCAGATATTCTTTATATGAAATTCAGATACTCCGTGGGACAACAAAACGTTTTAAATTATATCAGAAGGAGGTTATTTAATATGAACATCTTAGATTTGTAATAACTAACACTTTTTACGATACCACCAGAGTTTTTAGACTATTAGTTTGAACAACTCGTTTGATACACTTTATATAAACGCGCATTAGCTCTAAATTACCAGTGTTTTAATAATATATATAAAACCGTTTTTATAATACCAAATATAAGTAAAAATTGAATCAAATGTTTGGTAATATAGAATTAATTGGTTGTTCTATCCTAGCTTAAATAGCCTAGGCCAATAGATTTAAATATCCGTCGTATATACTACAATGGATATCCTACAAATTCACTACCCTGCAATATACATTTAGAATCCCGGGTTCGTATCAACTGAAATACTCAGTTTACTTAAATTGTATATTTTGAAAAGTTGATTCAAATATTCGTCGTATACGCACATAAACGATAACTCATCAAATATTACATTGCGACTTTCAGCGAAGCAACTAAAGATTGTGGAGATTTATAAAAATTTGGATGTATTGTAGCTAGAATACAAACCTCTAGCAATAATGAGACATAAGATAAGTAATACCATTAATCTTCAACACAAAACTTCAACATATGCGATTAAATCCGTACGTAATTTAATCCATGACCAGTGGTGGAAAATAAATAAAAGATACATGACCGTAATTTTTAAATTTTATTTAAAATAAAAAAAATTCAATCGAATAATAATATAATAATGTATAGGTAAGTTTATAAAATATTAAACAAAATAATGAAATACGTAATATACTAGGTGTACATAAAATACTAAACAATAAAACCAATCAAAAAAAAAAAAAAGATCTTACTATAGGTACTATATAAATCTACTTTTGTAAAAGAAAATATTTAGTATACTTAGACATGAGACTTAGGCATTTTAGAATACGGTTATGTATTTTTTTTCCGTTACTATGATTGAATAATTTTAAGGTTTATGAAGAACAAATCAGGAATGCAACACATAGTTTTCATTGCATGTTTCACTGACTTCAAAACTAACAAAATGTTCATTAAATAAAAGTATCTCCACTTTAAAGCAAATAAGAGTAAGCGCTTACATACAACTGTTGCATCGACTAAACTGTTTCGTCGAGTTGTGTACTTTTCGTGATTTCTACTCAACTGAACAGTTTAGTTGATGGAAGTGCGTATACAATCGATTTTATATCGAACTCAAATCGACCAATCTTTATTCAGCAACGCTCGAGTCACCTTGAAGGTGTTTACAAACCATGTCAATTAACAACAAAGTTTTAGTTTGTGCTTTGCTTTATAGAAATTTTAAGAGAGATAAAAAAAGAAGATACTGTGTACATCCTGTACTTAGTGATAGATTATCTAGTGGAATATTTCATACGTTACATTCTAAGCTGAAAGAGCACCCAGACAAGTTTTTCAAATATTATAGAATGAGTGAAGAAACGTTTAATGAAATAATTTCATTCGTGGGTCCTTTTATAAAACGCCAAGATACAAGATGGAGATGCGCCATATCAGTAGAAGAGAGACTAAGTGTTACTTTAAGGTAAGTAAAACACATTTATAATATAGTAATCAACGTTTTATTTTAATAATAATTACAGCCAGTAATTGAGTTAGTGCAGCTTAAATAAAATTTTAGATCAAGTCGAGTAGAGGAGTGTGCGGAGAAGGTGTGAAATTCGATAGGTAGCTTTGCAAACTATCCGCAGAGTTTTGGGAGCTAGTAGATGGGCATTGTCGGATATATTCCGGTCTAGAAGCGTCAATATGAGGTGGGGTAGATCCAGTGTAATAATATCCAGGTTGTAAGAAAGTGTTTGTGGAAGGCTGTAATAAAATGTTACGTGAAGGAAGTGTTACGGAAGATTGAGTATGTTGTCTATTGGCTTTTATCCTTCGACATACTTGCAGTATTTCAATTTTGGCTTGAAATTTTTCGTCGTCTGTCATAGACTGTAACGTAGGAACTAAAGAGAGAGCAAAATGTTTGTCTTCGTCTAAATCATCTTTTAGTATGTTCAACAAAGTTTCTTCGAACTTCGGACCAGAGTTATTTTTTTTCCTTGTATTTTGTGTTATAGGTACATTTGAGCCCATAGTGTCAGAGGTTTCAGTCTCATCTTCGGCTTCAGCTGCAGTGGAATCTAGATTACCATCAGTGGGTCGTTCTGCTAATGAAGATTTTAGAAATAGCAACTTTTCAAAATATCGATATTTTCGACGTTTCTTTGCCGCTTGCCCGGATGTTGTTTTTTGAGCCTTCAATTCTCTTGAAAAGCAGGTTCTCAAGTTAAGCCATTTCTGCTGGACCTCTGCACCTATAAATGTATACAATATTTATTTATCTATTTAACAGATAATAATTAGAAAAGTTGAAGCTTATTCCTATAATAAAGGGATTAAAGTAGATTAAAACTTCCTTGGTGTGTATACCCCCTTTCCGTTACACCCTTTATATTTTTATGTAATACGTATATTTTTTACAGATATCTGGCAACTGGCAACAGCTTCAATACCCTCTCATTTACATATAGAATAGGAGCAACAACTGTAAGAAACATCGTAAGAGATACGTGTGATCAAATTTGGGCAACAATGCAACCAGTTTACATGCCTCAAAGGACAGAAGAAGATTGGGTTCAAATTGCAGATCAATTTTATGCTCGAACTAATTTCCCTAATGTCATTGGTGCCCTCGATGGCAAACATATTCGGTTAATTCAACCAGATAACTCTGGATCTTCATTTTTAATTATAAAAATACCATTCTATGGTGTTAATGGCTTGACTGATGCCGATTACAAATTTATTTATATTGATGTTGGTGCATATGGAGGTTCTTGCGATTCAAGTGTTTTCAAAAACTCAAATATGGGAAAAAGATTAGAGGAAAATAGTTTGAATATTCCGAATGGAAGAATATTGCCCCATGACGATAATGGGAAAAATATGCCGTTTTATCTTGTGGCTGATGATGCGTTTGGGCTTTCCAATACTATTTTACGTCCTTATGCTAAGAGGGGCTTATCTTATGAAAAAAAAGTCTACAATTATAGACACACAAGAGCTCGCCGGATGGTAGAATGCACTTTTGGTATTTTAGCCAACAAATGGCGCATATTTCATAGAGGGCTCGATGTAAACCTAGATTTTGCAGAATCTATAATAAAAACATGTTGTGTACTACATAACCTCGTACGAATGAAAGATGGAATACAATTCAAAGACACGTTCTATGACGCTCCACTAGAAAATATAATATCTCATGTTGACAACAGAGGCAGAAACCTCACCGGAGGTATAAATGTCCGACAATACTTAACGTCTTATTTTGTTTCTCCTCAAGGCTCTGTACCTTGGCAATACGATATAGTATAAAATGATTTTTTAAATAAATAAATAATACAATGTACGAAACTAACCTCGTTTTCTTTTATTTTCTGGGTCTAATTCCAACCATCCAGATACGACTTCCATGCAAACTTCCTCCCATAGCTTTTTCTTCAGATTGATGTCTGAGTACTCTTTAGACTCTTTAAGTAAAGCGCAGGCCTTTTTCTACGCTGTTAATGAACTCCTCCGTATCGTCCGTAATAGTTCCCGCCATGGCGACAAGAGACGTGGCGCCGCTTCAAATGCTTATACGAGACTGGCAGTCGCGGTCAGTCGCGGATCGACTGTTTAGTCGATGGTCTGCGCACATCAATACAATGCAATACAAATTGAGCGCTTGATCGATAGTTGTCCAACTTTTAAATCAAAAGCAAATCGATATAGCTTTTGGCTTTTTTGTCGAACAACTATCGAATTGACTGTATGTTTGCTTTAATATATTCTTTTAAACATATGATACACAACAAAATAGTTGTTCAACTAAAAGTTGTATGTAAGCGCTAGCCCTTAAGCACACCTCGTTAGCATTATTAACCAAAATCTTTTGAATTTTTGAAAACTGTGGTTTAGATCTATCAACACTAATATTAATGATATGATCTACTTTATGTAGTATGATGAATAACAACTTTGTTTACAATATTGGCAGTCGAAAATCTTTTAGCTATTGAAATTCCAACTAAATCTGTAAAATATGGAAATTCTTCTAGAATAGTACTACTTGCATAAGTTGAACTTTTAGACTGTTCTACTCGATAGTTAAAGCCTTCTTTCGATAAAATCTTTCACACATTTGCAATTGATGTTTAATAGCCAAAGTTTTAGTAATATTTACTCTAGAAGCGACTACATTTGCGGATAATTTACTTTGTCTATGTTTTGATTCAAATCTAAAAGACGATAATGAGTTTATAGGTCCAATTGTTTTCAAAATTCTGGGGTAATGAGTAATAAAATGATGTTTAGGTTTTAAGTTCTCCTTAAAAGGTCCCGATATAGTTTATGATGTTGAGAAATATATATCTCTAACAATTCACAGTCAGATTTTGAAATCTGTTTGGATATAATGATAGACAACATTTTCCTTAGGATGATATACAATGACCAGTATTTATTAGAAACAGGAATATAATGTCCAAGCAGTAGCCCAGTATAGAGAATAAATGTTTTGGATTCAGATGCACTCATTTTGATATGTTGCTTTTTGATGTGATCATTATTGAAAAGTGGAGGTTTGTTTGAAACTGTATCCCCAAATTCAACAGAGCGAATTTCGGAATTTAAAGTTTCAACGTCAAAATAATTATCGATCAAAATAAATTGATTTAAAATGTGTACAATATCAAAAATGGCTATACCCTCAAATATGTCATGCATTACGTCTACTATATAATTCTCCGTAACAGAAAATGAATCTATACCACTCCACACAGAGGGGATTTGATTCCTGTTAAAGTGACATTATTTAATTTTAAATCGTTATTATAGTTTTCTTGTGTTCTTAAACAAGACACGTTTTCTTTTGTTAACAGTTGCATTTCTGATTTGGAACACTTGCAAAATCTGCAGTAATGATTGGCCGAAAAACTTTCAGTAAAACCCAACATAGTATGAATCCCTAAATTGTCCCCAAAATAAATGGCATGCAGAAAAATAACTTATATTTCTTTTCCATAACATTTATCTCAATCCCATCAGTTTCTAATTTTTTGATTTCAATAATTAGTTCACGAAGTACCGCTTTGGGTCCGTAATGTTTTAAGTCGTTGCTATGAAATAACAAGGATAAGAATATATTACATAAAGTTGCTTGAAACATTGGCGGAATTGTGGGTACAAGGTAATAAATAGCACCTAGCTTATGCAATTTAGCATGCGAGCCAAGAGGATTCCCTATTTCATATTCATCAAAATAAAATACTATAGGAAAACAAACTCATTATCAAGTAATAAGAATTTTTCAATCTTATTTTTCCAAAAATCTGTTTGTATAAAATGGGTTATTGTATCACCTCGTAAACGTCCCATACTTAAGCCATTCATGTATGTTAAAGTTTTTTTTAAGACATTTGGAAGTTGAAAAAAATAACGTAAAACTTCACTGGGAGGGATTAAATGAGCGAAATGTTTAATTGTTTCCTTTGACGACTTATTATGATTTACATTTTCTGCAATAAGAATTTCTACGGGACTAATGTAAATTTTAGATTTTTCTAAATATTTCAATCGCAAGTGGTCTGAATCGATATCATCAAAAACATTAAGTAATGAATTAAACATAGCATTAATTTTTGTTGAATGAGCAGATTCTACTTTATATTCTCTAATTAACGTTAACACTGAATCTTTAATAAGCGTTAGTGGTTCCTGAATTAGATGTTTCGTATTTTCTATGATGTTTTGAGTGTCTTTTCTATTAAAACACGAATTTCCATAAAGTTTACAAAAATAAGATGTTTTTGACGCATTAAGTAAACTTTGAAATTGAGATAAATCTAAACACAATCTATCAGTTTTTGAAATGGGCTCACTAGTATTACTGTGTTTGTCATAATATGTATCATCGTTAATTTCAACATTTTTTTTAAGATTATTTTCAATAGCTTCAGCATCACAAACAGGATGAGTTTTTAAATGCTTTCTGTATGAATTCAAACAAGAAAAATTTCTACAACAATTGTTTTCAACGCACTGGTATTTTTGGTTTTCAGTGCAATTATGAATTAGTTTAAGATGGGTTAAATAGTGTCTAATGTTTTCAAATTGTTTAAAACAGTAAAAGCAGGTTGGCATTTTGTAAGTATACAAAAGTTAATGTTAATATGAGGTAATTGTATGATTTTGAACTTAATCTTGAAGTAAGTAAGGTCTTAAATCTGCAATAAGAGTCGCTGCAGAACTATTCCTACACTTCGCGTCGAAAATCATGGATTCCAAAAAATACCACAAGTGTTGGCATTCTATTGGATATTTAATATTTAAAGCGTGAAAACTCTTGTATAATATTTCAACCGCTCTAAGAACAGAATCGAATTTATAACTTACGTCGCCCAGATAGACTCTGTATTCTTCTATCATATTTAGAGGCCCAATCATAAGACCAAATGGTTGAAGAGTAGAATTAGCCCATGCCAACTTTCGTTTTCTTCTTAACAAAATTTCATTCAGGTCTTCAATTTTCTAAAAATATTGATTTATAGAAGTAATATCATTAACAAATAGAAGAATATACCCTGTGTCTCTGGCAAGACGCAACATAGGACTTTACTATAGAAAAAATTTGAATTGATCTACTAGTGCCATGCAATTTTCGGATGACATATACGTTATAATGCGCTGTACGTTATGGCACCTTTTTAGAGTTAGAAAGAGATACCAAGTTTAGAACGTCGAATCTTCATTCAAATGTAAATTATTTGTTGACGTTTGTAAAGAAAATGAATTTACTTATGCAAAAGCATTCGTTATGTTCACTTTCATATAACCATTATAAAATACAAAATAGGGTTAAACAATGTTTGTAAAATTCTAAAACGGTACCTGAACATTTATTTTGTTGTAAACGTCAAGATTAACTTACATCTCTTTCTAACTTCAACAAAATACAGAAACGAATAGCTTATACGTAACCCAAAAAGTTCCACAGCACTAGTAGATCAATTCAATTTTTTTCCATAGTAAAAGTCCTATGTTGCGTCTTGCTAGAGACACACGGTATATCAATAGATATATAATCGAGTTTCTCTTAAAATTAGAGTAATCAATAAAAACTACCATATTATTTTAACTACGCTAGAATTTGATGTGTTGTTATACTATAGAAACTTACGTTGACATGAAAAAAAAGCTTTCTTGAATTTCTGTCCGACTTGGTCGCCAATTGAAATCTTTGCTCCTTTTCAATGTGACAGGTGGTATTAGAAATGGAAGTGTTAAAAGTGCCACAACAGACGAATCTAAAACAGTTTGCATATAATAATTCAAAATAGTAAGAAGTGACATATTATGCGCATGCTAATTACTGAATTTCTACAATATTATTTTTGTAGATATTAAAATGCTGCAGTTACTTAAAAATATCAAAATGTAGGTATTACATATATAGAAGAGGTATGTTATCTTAGTATCTGTGTTATGACATTAAGTTCACACTAATAAAATCTGATAAAACCAATTTAAAATTTTAGGATTTTGTAAATCCTCACCTATATCAGTTGCATTCTCAATGACTTTTACTTTTCGCTGATCTGCTTCTTTCAAAATTGCACTTGATAATTTTGGCCACTTCAAATAAATGTTATCAATTGTGTCCGGGTGTTTTTCATTGAAATCGGTATTAATCTAAAAATATAACTCTTGCTTTGATTTGCTGTATCAAATAGAATAAATATCTTACAAGTTCGGATCCAATGTTTGTCTTAAGTACGGGTACTTCGTCGAATATTTCTTCTATAGAATAATTTTTGAAAATATCCTTTCTGTAATTATATGTAGACTCCCATAATTCCAAAACTCTAGTTTTGGTTCGACAATCGTCTTCAGCAGTTGGTAATTTAGTTCTTGGTCTAAAACTAAGTAGAATCAATATTCAAGTAAACTATAATAACGAATTTCAATTTCTACAATCCACGATCAACAGATTGTATACGTACCACTTTGATCTATGAAATCATTTCCTGATGTTGAACAGCTAGGGGTTAAGGACTTGGGTATCTCAGTGACTCTCAAGGCATTACGAACATTATGATATCTTGACCATAATCGTCCTTTAGGCGCTTTTTTTGGACTATTTGTGGTTTTTTTTTGTAGGAATGTAATAAATTTCTTTCCTTTCGTTAGGGAACAATCTTATGATTTCATCTGTCGCTTCCTCAAACATCCATGTGGCCTTAGAAATACTGAAAATATACAAAAGAAGTCTATTCATCTGAAATTATGAAGTATAGAGAACTAAATTATGTTACCCATCAAGTTCAAATTTGATTTAAAATGTTGTCTTTTAGTGCACGTTCGAAATAATGACTTAATTCATAACAAAATTTTCTCAAAAATAACTTAAAACCAATTTTATTTTTTCTCAAATGGTATTAAAATTAATAATTCTTACTTGTCTATATGCTCCAAATGGATAAATCGATTAACAATTTCCTTGCATAATTTTTTTCTGGGTAAGTTGTTCCGATAGCTTAAATTTTTTGAAAAGATAACACAAATCGCCCATCGACTGAAGATTGTAAAAAGTTTCCAAACCCTAAAATATAATTATTCATGCAATTGGGAAATTTAACATTTGTTTTACACAATACAATGTACCTATATTAAAGCACTGAGTTACAAAAAGAAAACGACTAACCTCGGGAAAAAGAAGTTCTTTCTTCTTTTTAGGTTCTTCTTCAAGTGGCGAAGGAGTACTCGATTTACGTGACCTTTTTGATTAATAGGTGGAGTTTCTGCTATTGTATTCGTAGAACTAGTCATGCAATCACTAAGGAAAGACTCAATTTCGAACCAGCAGAAAAACTGTACTCTCCTTCGACAAGATCATCAGTCTCATTTAAATTAACAAGTGCTATTGGTTGAACCTATAAATTAAAAAAAGTTTAAACTTGTTCAGTATTCGACAAAAGGTCTGAACTGTCATAATTTAAATTTTTCTCTACTGTTTAATTTAACAAAATGTCAAACTGATTTGAAACATTTTAAACAATTTTGAGAGTTATAGGGTCTCGTGTCGAAGTAAAGACTGTTTTCAATTAAACCCTGTGAAAATAGGGCCCCTATTCACTTGTGACTCTTAAAATTCAAAAATGTAAACAAGAACTCATTAAAAAAATTACTATTGTATACATTGTATACATAAAATGTATTGATTACGTAAAGATATAGCTCGTAAAAACCACACATATATTTTTATTAATTTTCACTCATAAACAAATAAACTGGGGTCATAAAACTTACATTTGTTTTTGGATCTTCGACAGTATCCGTAACGGAAGAATGTGATTTAAGATAATCTCTATATTTTTTAGAAATTTTAGCCGTGGCCCGACTTTAGGGATCAACAATGTTATTGTAGCTTCGTCGAGAATTTTGAATGATTCCTCATCTATTTCTTCCTCTGCAATTAGTAAATACCAAAAATTCAGTAGGTACTTGGCACATTTAACCAAAAATTTAAAACTGTTAAAGATGTAAGATAGTTATATAAATGACCCTATATTTGGAAAATGCATATTTTTATACAGTTTTATTATGACGTAACGTTTAGTTATGACGGGAACGTCTTCGCTAGTTTTTATGGTAACAATAATTTTCTAATTAAGTCTTCGTAGGTACTACTTCCTTAAATAATGACGTAAAGATATTCGTAAAACCAATGGTAAAACTAACATACAATTTTTAGTTCATTCACTTGGAAAAATACAAACTTATAATAACCTTAAAATATAAACATTTCTCCACTGACAGCAAAATTATTGACGGTATCATTTCAAAAACAAAAAATAAGCATTACTAGACTGTATAATTATTGTAAAACAGCAAACTAAAATGTTTTGGTTTTGATCATCTCATTCGTGCTTCGCTGGTGAAATTGTTTCGGGTAATCTATAGAACGTTTGGTTAATGGAATTGTGGGAGTCACATTACGCATTTATCGTAATTAACAAAGGTTTCTTTTTCACTGAACAGAGGGTATGTGTGACTGCGTCAGCAAACAGAAATTGTTCATTTTGATAAACTTGTGATTGTTAGTGAATTGTCGTTTTGATATCATTTTGTAAAAGTCTGTATTCTTTACCTAATACAACAAAACACAACGCTCAGTGCCTTTTGCTTTTGAAAATTGAACGTAAAATCTTGGACCATAAACAATTGCAATGGCGCACTTATGTGAGAATGTGAATTTGTATGTGTGGCTATGGATATTATTAATGCGTTAATACTTACACTCGTTATATACTTACTTAAAATCGTTCAACGTAAATATGACGGTCATCGTCTTCAAAAGTCTTTCAAAAATCCATATCACTCGCACTTTTTACAAATGCACCACCGAAAAGCGAACGTGACTGAGAGCATACAGATGTCAGATTGCATCAGAAAGCTACGCCAGAAGCAAAACGCGCCATCAGCAATTTTACCAAAGACAAAATAACCGATTGCGATTTCGTTAATTTTCGTCTGAATAAAATGTTAATAATAAATAAGCAGATATTTAAGTTTAACGTCTCAGTAATACAATGTAAATGAATTGTTGTATTAAGTATATCTGCCAGAGTCTAGAAACATTAGCGATTTCGTCTTATACGATATTTATTTGTGGTGACAAATCAACCTTCTATTCCAAAACCCCAGAAGTTTGAACTCTTAGGTTTTTATCCGAATGTAATGTTTTTAACTCTAACGTTGCACCGTATAGGTTCTATATGAAATTCAGATACTTATTATACAAGCACGTCTTGTACAACTGGCGTATAAACCTATTTTTCTCAGTGTAATTCCCAAGTTGGGCCCCAATTGTATGCACAATTTTTAGTATTTTTTGTTTTTGTAAAATTCTGTGAGAGTTTAGCTACTAATTGTTGTTTTAAACTCATAATACAAAAGTCGCACGTTAGGGGCCAATTGTGGCCAATAATGCGATCTAATTGCCACTTTATCATATAACCCCAAATTATTTTTTTTTACATTTACAGAAAATAAACAACGTACATTTACAAAAAATTGTGAATTAGTCCCCCAACGTGCGACGTGTACACCCAAACTTCTATTAATATTACGTCCGTATTTTTCTTTCCCCTACGCAAATTAGGTCGTTTATAAATCGTGTAATTCCAAAAATAATTTTCGATATCGATGAGCTTGCGGTTGTGAGTATCGGGTAGGAATAAATAACCGATAGAATTACGGACAACGTAACTGCTGCGAAAAAAAATTTGTAATTCAAAGGAGCCTTCTAAGACGTGTTGTAACGGAAAGTAGCATTGCAAGACCGCGAATGTAAATACGTTCGGCATAGTGACTAACATGCTCTAACCAGTTCCTCGAATCTTCACCGGAAATATCTCTCCGGCCACTATGAAAGGCACAAAACGAGGACTATCCACGTTTGGTGTGTCGTGCCTGAAAACATACCTGAAGACTGTAGTAATTACAATATTTTTATCAACTTGCTGCAACCAACGCGTAAACAATCAGCACAATCATACCCAAACCAATAACAACTTCCAATCTAGCAATGAAATTGTCCCCCTTCAAGTGTGGATCAATGTCTGTTCCAATTTCTTTATAAAATATCACACAGTTAAATATAATGACGTAAGCACCTGAAAATTGTTGCAAACAAAAGATAACAGTTAGGATCAAGAAGGGGCTTCTAAAACGTAGAAAGAAAATAATTGCAACATTTCTTTCCAGGTTAGGTTTTCATGATTGCTTTGATCATTTTATACCAACAACAATTCCTCTTTCACATAAAATTGTCATGT
Organism: Abscondita cerata; assembly: GCA_030710515.1. Lineage (NCBI taxonomy): Eukaryota > Metazoa > Arthropoda > Insecta > Coleoptera > Lampyridae > Abscondita > Abscondita cerata. Next base: position 79,465 of record JALBCR010004780.1, on the reverse strand, counting down.
AGCTTTTGTTTTTCTCTTATTGATCCTACGTGCCGTTTTTTTTAGTACTTGTGAAACCAAATCAAAAGATTGCCTTGCTTTCTCGAATCGTTATTTTGAAACAAGTCATGTGACTTTCAACAAAGCAATCGTTGAAATAAAAATAGAAAACTATTGATAACCATGCCATGGTCTTCCAGTTTAAAAACAATCCTTCCAAATAAATCAAAATTATTCCTAATATAATAAGTGCAACCACGGAACTACTTTTAACAAGTCATACAGACCTATAGCCATAAACGCTTGCATGATGCTTAAAAACAAACCTCTTAAGTCCGGGCTACTGATTTCGCTGATGTAAATCACCATTGGGTTCATGATAAACACTAAACAAATGTTTTAATAAATTGTGAGGTCAAGTCGTCACTTACTTTAACAAACGCCAGCTTGGATTCGGCTTCCAATAATCATCGATATGCTAGAAGAAGTTGCCATTAACATTTGTGAGATAATACCAAACGCGCTGGCGAATATGATTGTTCTGAGACGGCCGATCGCATCGGCCAACATTCCGGCGACCGTTGAAGCAGCTAAAGCTGAGAGTAGAGCGCTAGTTAAAAAACAATTAAATTCACTTAAACTCGATTACCGACGGATGCATAATTCACCCTTGTTGGAACACATTCCTTTAATATTTGATTCATTGCTTACTTTATTATTCAATGAAGTCATTGTGTATTTAGCTTTCTGCATTCTTCAATACCTGTACTTTTCCTCTGTTTTCATTCACTTCTTTCTTCATTTTTCTGATTTTAGTAACATTTTTATTTCATTCTTTAATCGTTAAACTTAAACAAAATTATTTAAATCAATTATATTTGTTTTTTATACTACTATTTTAACGTCGATATTTATTCCTTTATTATATCCATTCTTCATTTTTATACTAAATATATCTTCTTTATTCTAAGATTCTTTACTATGTTAATTTGCGGATCCATTTCTTACTTTTTATTGTCAAAAATCTATTTTTCTTAACTTATTTCTAATTCCAATGTCCACATTTGTCTTTAATAACTATATTATTCAATTATAAAACACACCAACAAAGCATAAAATATATATTTCTTCTCTATTTAAATTCTTTATTCTTCGTCGAAAATTTTTAAGTTTGTATTTTTTGTCTTTAAAAAACGTTTCTTTATTAAGTCTACTTTTTTAGCACTTTACTATTTTTGTTCTTTATTTTTATTGTCATATGGATTTTAAGAACAAAGTATTTTCAATTTTTTTGCTTAAAATCTGTTAATTTTCTTTACACTTTCTTTATTTTTCCTACTTCCAATGTTAACAATTTAATTCAAATTCATTTTTTCTTCCATTTTTAACTTAATAAAAATATTTCTTCTTTATTCGCAAAAATTTCAGTTTTTTTATTCTTCATTTTTTGGCTGCAAACACACTTTTTGATTTGTTTAATTGGTGGCTTCACTCATTGCATTCTTTATCTTAATAGTTTTATTCTTCAATTGTTCAAAACTGCAGTAAGATCATTCAATTGCATGTTTATTCTCAAAACACAGTGATCTAGTGTTATCGGGATCACAGGTCCTTCCGCGTGTGCTTTAGCTCCACACGTATTCAACACAATGATAGGTACACCAGGTTCAGCCCGCAGAACGGAGCTCTACGTTTAAAACCAGTGTCGGAGGTATAATACGTTTCGGTAACGGATTTGGATTACTAATAAATTTTTATTGTAGCTCTGCACCCGGAGATATGCAGACTCCAACAAACAAACTGCTGAAAATAAACTAAACCAAATTATTCAAAAGTTCGGAAGACGGCACAAAATTGACAAAAAAATAAAAAAAAAATTATTCGGCAAACGGTAAAATAAAATCGGTAAAACTCTTAATAAAATCGTGGTCAGGTGGAATAACGGTGTCGGCGATTTGAAATTTCGGTTTGTGCGGTAAAACACTGGTACGGTTCGGCGAACGGTGAATCTCGGAAAATCTGCAAGAACAGAGAGAACTGAAAGCTAAGCCAAGCGTCTTCTCGTATTTATACGCGTAGCTATCTCTCGGAATGCGTGACGTTGCGTAACTCCGCACGACCTATTGTTATCGCCTTACATTTTCTCTCTAAATTTAACAAAGTGATTTTAATAAAATTATTAGCATTTCCTTATTCTTTACTTTATTTTTTGATTCTGAGACCAAATTTAGCTTTTTCTTGATTTTATTCTTCATGGAAGAATCACCTAACAACGCTCACTGCAATCGCTAATTCTTTATCTTCTAACTTTATGTTTCTTCGTGATATTTATTCTTCACTTTTATACGTTTGCTTGTAACTTTTTTGTCATATGAGCTGAGTTATTAATAAATAAATAAATTATTAACCAAGTCGAAACACGCAATCGTTTTGTCTATGGTTTAATTAAAATGTTTCTTGCTATTTTTATTGTTTCTAAATTTGAAGTAAAAATGCAATTTAAAATTTAGTGTGATTCATCTGAATGTAGATGTAAGTGGCGTTTTATCTCAAACTTTGAAAAAAAATACAAAATGTTTTTTGTTTGCTAGTCATTCCCTAAAAAAATTCAAATGGCATTTTTCCACCACTGAAAAGGAATGCTTACCCCCTTTATTAACGATAGAAAAATTCTGTGCGTACATCAACTAAACCGAATTTTTGGTAATCATTGATCAACATTCATTAGTGTTGCTTAACCGCTTACAAATTTTGTCCGAAAGACTAACTCGTTAGTCAATTCTCTTTATCTCTTTATTGTCAGGTAGTTGACAAAACTTTTGAAAACCAGAAGGGATGAAAGAAGGTTGGGTTTTTGGAGATTGTAGTGATTACAACCACGGGACGCCCACTGATTTTTGTCTTTGTATAGCAATAGAATTCCCTGTCAGGAATACGCTGACAACATTATTGTACTTGTACAGATGAAAACATCAGCAAAGAGGTAGTGCGGGTTGGCTGGACCAAGAAATAACCTTCCTCAAAACCACCCTAGTGACTTTACCGGTACAAAGTTACTCAATAGACTGAAACCAATTTTGATTGGTTTCCAGCAACAATCAAGTACCTAGGTATCACACTACATAAAGATTTGAACTCAAAGGAACCCAAGGGTTTACAGGCAAGTTTGTAAGTCCAAAATACTGCATGATGGTCCAAAACATTGTTACCTATGATGGGGTTACTAAACCGTCTGAAGAAAAAACTCGAGAGCAAACAAACCCTTGTCTATATGTACATGATCTTACTCAATTTTGCTTGTCTCACAGAATATTTTGTTCGTTTACTTTTTGACTATGGTTTTCTGTTTTAATTTTATTATCATCCCCCTTCTTTTGATGTTCTTGCATTTAAATTTCCTCCAATAATCATTTTTCTTTTCTTTTTTTCTTTTTTTTTATTGTCTTCCATTTCTTACTCATACATCTTCTTCTACTGTTTTCAGTATTTTACTTCTCATTATTTTCCTATTCCATGTCTCCACTAGCTTCGCCACTTTATACGTTTTTATCATCTAGTTGGCGATAGGAGAGTACAACAACAAAAAGCTTCAAAAAACGTTAGGAGTGTTTTAAAACGTGTGCTATAATTTTGCTAGAAATTGTATCGAATTTCAAAAGAGTAATAAATTTCTCTCATTTTATCAACGATAAAACAATTAAATTGGTTACTTTGTAAAGATGGGCGTTGGCATGATGAAGCAAACTCAAGAAGTTTATATAGGTTTAATAAACAATTTACTGTTTAATAACTTAACATGTTTCTCAAATATTAATTTTAGTACAACAGTATTTTAATTAAAGTGAATGTGTGAACATGCAAGTAAAATTCTTAAGTATAACAATTACAACTCTAATCTATGTTAATGGTAATAATGTACAATACAATGAAATTTATACAATAAGTTTTAATTTTTGTTTGGTTTACTTTTCTCTTTCAGATTCCGTACGTACATGCGTCGTTCATGTTTTACCGAGTCTTTCATCTTGTTGTTGGGAATTTTGTTTACAAGCATTTTAACTTTTAATAATTCAATAAATTTTTTACAATTTATATTAGACCATTTAAAAAGTTTCTAAAAATCTTAAAACTAGTGGAATTTGTTTCGAATTTAAAGTGAAAAATGACTAATTTGACTTTATACGATTGGTACAAAATTTATAAAGTAATAACGAGTTAGACATTTACATACAAGGAATCCGTTGGTTTTTTTGTACCTTGAGTTTGTATTTGTAGTTTTGTTGCACCCTCTTTTGAAAATCAAATATTAAGATACTTCCAACAGGTCCAAAAACTAAATTCTTAACAATATTGAAACAATTTTTAAACGGTTTTTAATATTTGATATCTAATAGATAATATTATCTCAACGTTGTCTGAACCATTACCGATAGAGATCTGTAGTCAAGAAAATACGGCAGAAAAGTCAAATGCCTAAAATGATGCTGGTACTTGGTCAACTGTAGTTAAAAAACCTAGAAAAACAAAACCAAATAATACTGCAATTGTAGGATGTGACAAAACTTCAAATTTTATTAAAGTAGCTCCCAAAAAGGATATATCTTCATCTCTAGACTGGATCCTAGTATGAATTCTGAAGATATTGTTGATTATTTAAAAATGCAATATCCGGAAGTTACGTGCGAAGACATACCGTCAAAATATCCCCAATTTTATAAATCCTTTAAAATAACAATGAATTTAGTGAACTGCGAAAAGTTATGGACCCAGCGCTTTGGCCTTATGGTGCTTATATTTCACGGTTTTTTTGGAAAAAAGCCCAGAAGAAACAAGAAACTTAAATGACTTGGAGATGAAGTTACAAGGACATACTGTGTGTCATTTAAATATTCGCAGTTTACGTAACAAAATGGATCAGTTACTATTACAACTGCAATCCATGGCTTTCCCAGAAGTTGTTTGTATCACTGAAACCTTCTGTCGGGAGGATGAAATCAGTTCCATAAGACTAAATAATTATCAACTAGCGGCGAGTTTTAGTCGTGTCAATAACTTAGGCGGTGGTGTTGCAATTTATACACGAAGTGATTTGCACTGCAAAAATAAAATTTTAAAGGTAACAATTTTGGAAACAGTTTTAGAGTACGCTTGTGCTGAAGTCATTATTAATAATAAGGCATTACTTATTGTTTGTATTTATCGCCCCCCTGGGCAAGTTAATAATGAGTTTAAAGATAATTTTGAACTACTTGTCGATCACATGAATTCCTTTAAGCATCCTACGTATTTTTGTGGTGACTTTAATATAAACTTTGATAACAACGTTGTCAGTAAAGCGGCAGCTTATGTAACTAACGTATTTACTAGTTTCGGATTTTCCCAACGCATATATGAATACACTCGCGTACAAGGAAATTCCAAAACGATTATTGACAATATTTTCACAAATTTCAACATTGATAGTGCCTACGTTATACCTTCTGCTGCTTATTGACCACTTATCAAGTAGTTACTGTATTAGACAATCTTTCTGGACAAGAAACAAAAATATATTTATAAAAGAAACATAAAATGAAACTATTGCTCAATTTAACAACATTATTAAATGAAACGTGGAATAAATTTATCTGAGATAATTGGGAAATTAATTTATATTATAGATTACAGAATTTTATAAGTTTCCAATCGAACGAATAAAAGTGACTAAGAAAAATTTTAAAAGAAGCCATGGTTATCAAAAGAGATCATAAATAGAGGCATTTTCTTAGAGATCTTTTTCAAATTTGTAGTGAGTCAAGTGATCAAAATCTCCTTCATATTTATAAATCTCTGGTAGTCAAGCATAAGAAGGCAATTTCCTTAGTTAAAAAAGCAATTTAATAATAAAAAGTACTTTAATGCTACAAATAAATCAAAGATGGCATGGAAGATTATTGCTCATGATGTGAATACTAATAAAAGGCGTCTTACCCAACTACTTTTTGTGATAATTCAGGAAATCTTATTTCTGACTACAATTTGGCAGCTAACGTATTCAATGATTTTTTGTAAAATCCTTTGACGGCGCTGCAAATAATAAGCATTCTGACAAATATTGTAAAGCTTCTTATGATGAAATGATTTTGGATCCAATTACATTACCTGAAGTTTGTACAATCATACGTAAAAGTTGTAATAAGAATTCTTCTGGAATTGACGGCATACCCTGCTTTCTTTTAAAACATGCTGAAAATTATATTGCTCATATACTGACCGAACTTATCAATGACTCCTTTAGAGAAAAAATTTTTCCTAGTAATCTAAAAACTGCTCTTGTTGTGCCCGTATACAAGAAAAATGATAAATCCAAAGTTGAAAACTACAGAGCGATCTCTATTTTATCGGTCTTTTCAAAGATTTTGAAAAAGCTTTTTATCTACGACTTATTCAGTATTTGAACACCAACAAAATTATTTCAGCCCAACAATTTGGTTTCCGGGCAGGTTTCTCTACTGAACTTGCTTCCGTGGCTGTTACAACTGAAATTATCAAAAAATTGAATTAAAGTTAAAAGTAGGAGGTATTTTTATGATTTTACGCAAGCTTTCGACTCGGTCTCCCACCGTATTTTATTAAATAAATTGGCTCAGAATGGTATAACTGGTGACGCACTTTCGTGGATAGCTTCATACCTCACAAACCGTTCTCAAAAAGTAGTCCTAAGAATAGAACCAGGTCGGGAATTTCACTCTCAACAGCTTGACCTTTGCAATGGTGTACCTCAAGGTAGTGTTCTTGGACCGGTTCTATTTCTAGTATTTATAAATGATATTTTTAAGAAATTTTGCGCTGATTATACCATTTTGTATGCCGATGACACATCGGTTATTTTATCGGCAGACTCGTACAATGAGTTAAGTTTAAAAGTCAACAATTGTATGAGATCAATGCAAGACTATTGCGCCGTTAATAGCCTTAAATTAAATATAAGTAAAACAGAAATTGTTCTATTTTCTGCTAACTATTGTTCTTCCAGCTTGTTAGTAAGATTCAATGGAAAAAGCGTACCTAATAATTTTGTTGTCAAATTTCTGGGAATACAGATGGATCAGAATATGACCTGGTTTGATCAAATAAGTAAACTGACAAAGGTATTATCGTTGCAATGTTTTGTATTGAGTCGACTCAGGCAGGTTGTAACTATGGATATATTGCTTTCTTACTATAATGCTAATGTTTACTCTATTTTAAGCTATAACATATTGTGCTGGGGATGTTCCCGTTATCTGAATGAATTATTTTTAGTGCAAAACGAATTGTTCGTACAATAACGTTTAAGAAGTTTAGAACGTCGTGTAAAAGAATATTTTCTGAGCTCAATATCTTAACTTTACCTTGTATTTACATTTTTAAGGCTATTGTGTACGTTAAAACACATATAAATGATTTTTCTACAGCTGGTGACAATGAGCGATACCACTTTCGATTCGGATACAATATTAATATTCCCTGCCACAGGTTAGCGTTAACTAGTAATAGTTCCTACATTCTACCAATTAAATTATTCAACCATTTACCTCTTAAGCTAAAAATTTGAGCAATATTAAACATTTTAAAAGGCAATTACAAGTTGTGCTGTCAAAAAAGCGTTTTATTCTGTACAAGAGTACCTCAGTTGTGACATAAACCTTGACAATTTTGTTTAATGTTTGTTATATCTGAATGTAATGTTAGTATTATGTTTATGATGTTGTTTATTTATTTAACTATTTTATCCATATATATATATATATATATTTTGACTGTTTCCTATACACTGTTTGTGTCTCTAAGGAATAAATTATTATTATTATTATTATTATACCAACGAAAAGGAATGCTTGTCCGTTTTGTTGGCAGTTGAAAATGACCGTTGTTGTTTCGAAGGAATCATTGATTACCATAGTTTAATGTGGTTTAATAGCTTACAAAGACCGTTCGATTTGCTTTTAAAAGTATAACTTTTACATTATTTACCAAAAGTTTTTGATGTATTCCAACATTGGAACCCGTTTCAATTATTGATGCTTCTTCTATTAACTAAAGGAGATATGTGATAATAAAAGTAGAACTGACATAATCAGAGAATTTAAAGTATTAACTATTTTCAAGTGTTAATTACAATGTTGTTTTTGGTTAGCAGAACGTTCGACCCTAATTGATATTAATGGTCAAAATATTTTTGTAGTTAGTAAGTGTTTGTTAGGGGTTTATCAAACAAATTATGATACAATCTGACTATAAATTTTTCTTAACTTTTACATAAAATTTTAACAAATCTCCAATCTGCGACTACAATTTTGACAAGCGGTCCTGCAAAATTAGGTCGTTTGTAAACGGTATGATTCCAAAAATAATTTTCGATATCGATTAGTTTGTAATTGTGAGTTTCCGGTAAGAACACGTAAACGGTCACCATTGCCAATAATGAAACAATAGCAAAAAAATTGAACACCGGAGGAACCTCCTAATGCGTGATGTAACGGATGGTAGCATTACCAGACCGTAAAGTCAAACACTTTCAACATAACCATTAACATACTATATGACGTTGCTCTAATTTTTACCGGAAATATTTCTCCAGAAATTAAAAAGGCAAGTAAAGAGACCTATCGACGAAAACAAAACGTACAACAATAGACAAGCGAGAGGTATCCATGTTTGAGTCGATGTGCCTAAAACGTAAGAATGAAAATTTAAGAAAATTTAATAATTTTATCACCTTGCTGCAACCAATGGGTGTATAAGCCTGAAACGGCCATAGAAAACATCATTCCACCGGAACTCGCTAACAACAATGTGCGCCTCCGGAATTTTTTTATTAGTACAATCACGCCAACAGAAATGCCAAGTTTTACTCCAGAAACAGAAACGGCAGCTAAGTATGGGTCGATCTTGGTTCCAATTTTTTCAAAAAATATTACGCAGTTATACAGGGTGTCTCAGATAAGGGTGGCAATATTTCAAGGGTACATAGAGAAACTCCAGATTAGAGATTTGAGATAATAAATCTATGTCCGGAAATGCGTTGCTTCCGATATACAGGGCCTTGAAAAAATTCAAAAATTAATATGTTTTGTCTGTATTTTGAAAACGCGTTGATCGATTTTCTTAAAATTTCCAGAGTATGTCAAGCAAAGTATTGGTCATATTTATGTGCCAGAATAAATGGATTGGCTGGGGTGGCCCCATACCGTGGCCAGCTAGGTCACCCGATCTGACTCCCATGGACTTCTATCTTTGGGGTGCTATGGAAAAGATAGTGTATGCCACTCCGGTACAATCAGAAGAAGATTTAGTTGCAAGAATTGTGATAGCCGGTGAAACTATTAGAAACGACCCTGGCGTCTTTGCCCGAGTTCGTTTATCTTGGGTTGAAAGATGTAGAAGATGCGTCCAGGTGCAAGGAGATCATTTCGAGCACTTAATTTAGGAGAGCTTTTTTCAGTTTTGTTTTTGTTGTCGCCATGACAATTATTCATTGTTCACTACATTTTTATTGTCACCTGAAGTTTTTCGATAATGAGCTCTTTGAAAGACATCCAAATGGATTTTATTTTTTCGCGGAAACCACGCGTCGGAGAAGAAAAATACAAGAGAGCGTTTCTTTTCCAAATTGATTGGGAATGTGAAAATGATTCCAATATTTGGAAAACCAGTGGCGTGCTACATTTTCTCTTTAAAACTAAGTGAGAAAAACTGAAAGTCCGGTCCTGGAAATTTTTAGAAGAGTCGGATTGGCACATAAAATGACCAATACTTTGCTTGACATACTCTGGAAATTTTAAGAAAATCGATCAACGCGTTTTCAAAATACAGACAAAACATATTAATTTTTGAATTTTTCAAGGCCCTGTATATCGGAAGCAACGCATTTCCGGACATAGATTTATTATCTCAAATCTCTAATCTGGAGTTTCTCTATGTACCCTTGAAATATTGCCACCCTTATCTGAGACACCCTGTATATAATGATAGACTTGCCTGAAAACTGCTGTAAACAAAAAATTACAGTCATGATCAGGAACGGTTTGTAAAAAGTAGGGAGAAGAAACAATTGCAACTGTTCTTTTAAGGTCAATTTTTCTTTGTTGCTTTGTTCATTTTGTACCAACAACAAATCTTCTTCGACCTAGAATAAGTAAAAACTGTTAAGGTTGATTAGGTTAGTAGTTTTAGGTACCGATTTTGTTGAAAATTTGTTAAACCAAGCTAAAGATTTTTCGCTTTCTCCAAACGCATTTTAGATACAAGCCACGCGGGGCTTTCTGGTATAAAAATATAGCAATCGTTGGAATTACGATGTAGCAGTTCGTTAACCATGCTATGGTTCTCCAGTGCAACCACCAACCTTTCAAGTACGTCAAGGTTATTCCTGTAACAGCATATTCTACCATCGAACTATATCTGAAAGACATACAAACCTATACCCATAAACACAGGTGAAACGGTGAACAACATTCCTCTTACGTCCGGTCTACTAATTTCGCTTATATAAACAGCGGTTGGATTTATTATGAACACTAAACACAATTTTGTTTAAATTGTAAAATTAAATAATCACTTACTCCAACAAAACCCAAGTAAGATTCGACCCCAAATGATGTTCCAAATGCTAGAAGCGGTTGCTATCAATAGTTGTCCAATGATTCCAAACACACTCGCAAAAATAAGAGTCCTCAGTCGTCCCACCGCATCGGCCATCACACCAGCTAGCATCGATGCAACCAATCCCGAAAATACTGGCGCGCTTGCTACCAAATTAAACCTAAACTACGAAGAGTACCAATGCGATTATGTGCAAAGAAGTGATTGTGCAAGGTCATATTATTAATGTATATATGTAAAAGATATATAATGTGTAATAATAGGATATAAGAGGTTTAATGTATGTTGACAGATTATACCGATTTGTGTGCGTACTTAAGTTTTGGTGAAGAAAAATTATAGACAATTAAATTTAAAGAAGTAAACGGAATGCAACAACTAAAAGGAAGGAAACATCGTAGAAACAATATAGGGTCAATAGGTCACTTCCGAACGTTGAAGGTTGCATTAACGTATAACGCACAAGGTTGGTCTAATTTTAGAAAATTTAAATTTGTGTCAAAAATAAATAAAAGTTGTAGGGGAATATTATTAGTTGCCTAAATTCGTTCACGTAACGTTATTTAAAAATATATTCATATTTGTAAAGAAGTGTACGTTTTATTACTTTTCTAAAACTTTCTTAAATTATAAAACACGTTTTTACTATGAATCCAAGACTTTGGTATAACAATTAAAAAATAATAATTAGAGTCTCATGTTCACGTATAATATAAATTTCTTTTATTCTACACCAAAATACAATCACCGCAATGTGTTTCGCTTTTGTTGAGGTACTAGGAACTTCTTCGACATACGTAACAGTGAAGATAACAATAAGGAAAAGACATAGAACCGTAATTGCTCGTTCCCAATCCCCACTGTTGCATGAATAAGACTAAATAAGAAACCCACCTCCAGTGGATATTAATTGAGATTCAATAGGTTTGCTGGGTCAAAATGTGCACATTCGTTTTTTTAATCGATGAAAACATGCGTTTTTTGCACATAACCTTATTTCAATGATTTTACACACAATAAAAATACTAAACGATGTAAGAACAGCAAATCATAAATTTTACGCACCGATCCAAGCGCTGTCAGATTCTGTTATTGTTATCGTCCCACTGAAGTTGGTACCATTTTGTTCCTTAATCATTTGAGGAATTAAGACCCTGAATACGTCATGATTTGCGCTTTGACTATGTGCATCGAAGCGACGGTAGTCACAGCCAACGCCTACATAACTACGTTACTAAACTAGTAAAAACGGCGAGTTTTTACCTGTGGGGCAACTTCGATCCATTTTTTCAAACCGGATGCATCATTACTTCTGGTAATATTTTCGTTATTTAAACGTTGCATGTCTGAAATTAAACCATTCGTTCAGGTTTGATTTAGTATTTTTTAGAAGCAATGTGACAATTGGAAACGACAAATAAATGACCATCATTACTTATATCTGGTTTATGTTAAGTTATTAAGAAATGTTACTCAATTAAAGCTGGTTTTACGCTGTTGGACACTTTAGTATAAAAAGAATTGAAAAATCCTTACTCATTTTTGTGATTTTAAATCAGCTTTGCGTGTGGCTAACGGAGTACTACAAATTCCAAAAAAATAATACTTAATTAGAAATAAAACAATAGACACATTTAAAGATAATACGCATCAATAAACAATAAATAAAAATAATTACGTTTCTAATTAAAACTAATTACAGGGTTGAAAGTGTATTCAAATAGAGAAAATTTATATAATTAAAATAACAGTGTTCAACCACATTAGAAAACAATTAGTTTGTCAAAAAGGTGAAAGTGCTAAAGTGCTCAATTAGACTAAAAACTTAATTAAATAGAGGATACAAAATTCAATATTGGAACATAATATGTATTTACAATAAGAAAGTTGTTACGGTTTATTTATAAACAAACTCCAAAAATATAGCAGTGTTAGAAGGCCTAGCCGGCAACTCCTCTTAGTCCAAAGTGGTCGTGGGTTTATTGAGAATCGTTCGAAATGAAGGCTTCTACACTGTACAAAGGATTTATAGGGCGCCACTTTGGATTTTGTATAAGAGATATTCTAGAGGCACTAGGAACTCGTAGACACAGAAACAAACCGTACGCTGATGGAAATATGTATATTATTATAACAATTAGACTTCGATCAACACACATAGACACAACAATAGATAATATCATTTAGAATTAATAGCAAAATATAGTTATAAAATAATAATAATTCACGAGAGCGAGTTAAAGCACAAATAATAATTGAAAGCACAAACGCCTCAAATAAATTAGCGTATTATACACCTTTGACAGTCGTAGCGCCGATTTTTCCATGCAAATATTGTTCGGAATGTACTTTCGTATCCAAATCTAATATATTATTATCCAATAAAGAAAGAAAAAATTAAAATAAACTCCGTTGATAACAGTTGCTAAGCTGCTTACGAAGAACCAGATAACAGGCTTATCTTGGGTGGTGTCCTTGACCAAAAGACGGTTCCAAGGTAGGTTGAAATTCCAACGTTGGTGATAACACCAAACCCAATTTGATATTTTATAATTTTTGAATTATTATCTTTTTCAGCATAACCATAATTAAAGATCCATTAATTACTTAAAAACGGAGTACGTCTGAAGTGATCAGCAAAAATAGCCAACAAAAAAAACCAACAAAAAAAATGCCTGCAATTGATAGAACCCATGATAACTAATATTTTATTAAAACAAAGGAAAGTAAAAAAAAAGTACTTACACAGGAACAGTAGTCGAAGACTAATTCCTTAATTTGAATGAGATGATTCTACTTTAATCCATACTACAAAACCCATGTCTAATTGTTTAATTTTTAGACAACATTCTTTATGTACACCTTTTCACGACGGTCAGCAAATAGGAAATAAGGTATAACTTTTGGGAGCAAATGAAGATAAATTATCGGAACTGGCAATTTCAAATAACTAAAATCCCCAGACAATTTTTCAATACAAAATTTATATTTAAACGCATGAGTGTAAACACGACTATCTATACTGTATGGAGAAATTGGTCTATAAATCAATTATTTGCAAAATAATACCGTCATAAAGTGTAATCTTGCTGCAACGTTTAAGGTAAACAATAATACAATCAAGTAAGTGTGATTAATATATTTTTGGAGGAAAATACGCAAATAAAGTTTACCGTATAATTTAATTCAAATAATTTTATAAAGTTGCACACGAGTAAATAAATAATCTAGAAGTGATCGAAACAAGATTTTGCAAAACCGCGAACAAGTAGTATAGGTTCTATAGAAGATTATTTAAAAAGGAGAAGAAGAGTCAAAAACACAGATGTTAATCTAGACTGCAAAGTACAAATAGAGTTGGAGGCATTTAACCACAGCAAAGTAATAAACAGGTCACCTTCACTAAGATCAACTGTAACTTCAGAGAACAAACTGGATAAAGAAAACATGGATAAAATACTAACAAAGTTAGAAAGTATAGAAAAAGATATGAAGAACCTCAAGTCAGAAGTTCAAAATGCAAGAGCAGAAATAACAGCCAATATTGAGGCAATCAAATCATAGGATAAAAAATTTCTTTTTAAATAAATCTTATAAATTTAGCTTCAAACTTTTTACTCTCTCTTAATCTCAGGTTTGGGTACGTTTTTAACTGAAATATTAATTTAGTTTAACAACAATTAATTTCATCTATACATAAAATATTTTATATAAATATTTTGTCTTTCAAAAATGTTCACACACGAAATCACTGAGTTTGTTTTTTAGGTATCGCTGTTATCTTACTTCGCGGTGCTTGAATGTCGGTAATATTATATCCAATACGTTATATTTTGTTCAATTCAACCTGACGTTTCACACAAACACTTTTTTTATTTAGAATGCAGATCGTTTTATTTTACGCTTACAACTAACAAACAAATTCTATTCACTACCTACTTAATTTAATTAAATAAAAAGGCTTTGTCTACAAAAATAAAAATAATTCTTTTTCTTAATTGAAATTAGATTGGTACCAGAAATTCGTATCTTAAGTTTATTACGTTATTAATGATGGATTTGAATTAACACTTACTATACATTTTTGTATTAATAAATTTTCGTTTCTAAATTTTTTATTTTTTTATTTAAAATAAACTTTGCCAGTGCAATATGCACTCACAGAGATAGTACAAGAAAACAAAAAAATTCTACAAAGACCTAGAGAGTACATTTGTTAAAATCCCAAAATTTGATAAAAAAAATACCATAGAGATCAAAACGCACAAGTTAGAAAGGAAGAGGAATTCCAGGAAATAGCAGAAAAGAAAGTTTGCACAACAAAAGAAATAAAAATGAGAGTACGAATAAAGAACTTGAAGAACTCTATTGAGAAACAAACATATAGACAAGGATAAAGCAAAACAAATTAAGGTGGCTGGGACATATCACGTGCAAAGAAAGGAATGACTCTACAAAAACCGTACTACAAGAAGAGGCAAAAGGCAAAAAAGAAAATAGCACCCAAAGAAGACATGGTGGCAACAAATAGAGGAAGACCTACAAGAGTCAAATATTGTGAACTCAGAAACAGAATGTATGGAATAAAAACTTACTCGCTTTTGGAAGCCGAGCTTACACTTGCTTGTTAACCACTTTGTATACAAAAGCAGAACATTTGAATTATTAGTTGCTAAAAAACGATTAATGTGACTGTCCGACACTTCTCATGTTAGACGCCAACTTTTTTTATTAAAAACACATGGAACTTCTTTTAAAAAAGATGAGGATAACTAACCTATCACATAATGGTGATCGATCAACAGTATTATTCTACCACCGAAAAGAAATGCTTGGTCGTTTTGGAGACGATTCAGAAATTCCGTTCTTACATTTAAGGTCTTACAAAAACATGACATCAAATACCTTGTCGTGGTGTTGCTATCGAAAGGGTATTATTTTACTATCAAAATGAAATGCTTGGCAGTTTTGTGAATGATTGATAAATTATGTCCTTACACATCGAATATATTACTTGCAACCATTGTGGGTAATTTTGTTTACAAAAACATGATTTCAAATTATTCATTAAAAGAAACTAAAAATTTAGTTAGAATCTTGCCGACACTCTCTATATTAACACTAATTGTAATTGGTTCTTAACAAACTACAATACATTCTTCAGCAAAATATATACTAAATCAACCTTATTTTTGGAGAACAGAAATGTTTTTCTTAGTAATACCTTAAAGTGTTTATGTCCGAATTCTTCTGCTTAATGGTCTTGTATATACTGTACTATACTGATGCCATCTAACCACAACTTTATAAGCCAATTTTGATTAACTTTTACATAAAACTTAAGTCGTTTATAATTTGTGTCATTTCAAAAATAATTTTCGATATCGATCAGCTTGCGGTTGTGAGTTTCCGGTATGAATAAGTAAGTAACTACCATTGCAGATAAAGAAACTGCGGAAAAAAAATTTGAATTCAGAGGAGCCCCCTAAGGTGTGTTGTAACGGAAAATAGCATTGCAAGACCGTGTACTTAGTGTAATTGCATGTACAGAGAGTAATTACATCGCGCAATTAATTTTGATGGTGAATGCCCATTACTCTACTACTTAAGACGTGTTGTAAATACGTTCGATATAGTGACTAACATGCTGTAACCAGTTCTCGAATCTTCACCGAAATATCTCTCCGGCGACTACAAAAAGGCACAAATTTTAAGCCTACCGCTGAAAAATCTTGTACAAAAGTATACAAATAAGAACTATCCATGTTTGGTTCGTCGTTCCTGAAAATATACCTGAAGACTACAGCAAACTATACTAGTTTTATCACCTTGCTGCAACAAACGCGAGAACAAACCCGAAATGAACATAGAAGACATCATTTCACCACCAACATTAGTGTGCGCCTTGAAAACTTTTTCATCAATACAATCATGCCAATACCAATCACAACTTGTATTCCAGAAATAGAAACGGCCGCTAAATCCATATGGATCAATGTTGGTTCCAATTTTTTTAAAAAATATCACGCAGTTGAATATGATGACGTAAGTGCCTGAAAACTGTTACAAACAAAACATAACGGTGATGATGAAGAAGTGCTTGTAAAAAGTGGGAAGAAAAAACAATTGCAACATTTCTTTCCAGGTTATGTTTTCACGATTGCTTTGATCATTTTGTACCAAAACAATTTTTCTTCCACCTAAAATTGTGATGTAACTTTTGTTTTGTGAAACCAAATTCAAGATTGCCATGCTTTTTTGAAGCGTTGCTTTGAAACAAGCCATGCCGGACTTTCTGGTATGAAAATTTGTGGCGTACATCTTAAAGTTGAAATTTCCACAAAACTTTCATTCTCGGAACTACATTCTACCGATTACAGCTAAGTTTTAGTATTTAAGTAACTTATTCAGTGATAATGCGTATGAAGTTGAAGTAGATATGACATAGAACGGCTTGATCTCTAGTATTTAAGTAAATTTTTATTTGGTGTACTCCACAACAGAACTTTTTTAACCAGCTCAATACGGGTTTAAGCGCTTTACTTAGAGCGGTTGACGTAAAAACAAAAGGCCTTTTGAGTTTGCGGGAGGTACTTACTTCTTTAATCCTAGTTTAAGTTTAGTTTAAATTGCCGTGTGATATGTATACGCAGAGCCTTCTTAGTAGCCAATCCTCAATTGAAATGATAACTTTAACTCGGGTGTAACTAAAGCTTACCTGAAATCCGAGCGTTATTTATTGTTGCGAGGTTGCTGCTAACGCACGTAACTATATGCGACAGTTTTCTATTTCTGTCACATTTTCCTTGTATTTTTAGTTTTGTTTGTTGTATTGAATTGTCTGTCTTTCTCTCTTGTTTGTGTTCGATTTAGCGTATTAGACTAGTAAAACCTGTTGATCTTCTGTTGGTCGGTTTTATTTCTTTCTTTATACTCAGCAGGTGGCGTCTTGTTAGACAGCAGTTTATTTTTTTAGAATTCTTTTAGGACCCTCACTCTCCGACAAAGCTGCTGCTCTAACTACTATAAATACTTTATCTTCCACGAACTTAGTGCGCTACATCGAGCCGAATTTCCTTTAGTTGATTTTTTAGGTTGTTCCGCTAGAACCATCACTTCTGTTTGTTATTTATAAATCACAACCGTTACACTTGTTCTTACGCCTTAAAAAAACTTTCCTTACATTCTTTAACATTCATTTTTTAAATTATTTTATTTCTTTGTTGCAATGCTTTTACCCCGATCTTACTTTAATATCTTCATTTTTTTTTATATCATATTTTTCAATCTTATTTTTTTCACAGAAAACATTTTCTACATATCAACATTGTAATGGCAAAGTGATTCTTTGATTTCTTCATTCTTCTTCTTTTATAAAACTAAATCTTTCATCGCTTGATACAATACTATTTTCTTGAAGAAAGTCTATTTTTATGGAACGCTGACTAGAATCGTTATTTTATTTAAACCTTTATGTGATCTTTTTTTAATTAGTTTTAGCTTCTTGTTTTACGTTTTAGTCAAATTGAGATGTAAACATCCGAACTCTTTAACCGCAACTTTCTTTAAAAAACAAATAATCTATAGAGTTTTAAAGGACGAAACACGCAACCTTAGGTGGTACTATGTGGTATGGTTTGAATAATAGAAGAAGAAATCTATTAAAAAAATTGTACCGATCCAAGCAATGTCGGGCTCCGTTATGGCTATCGCCTCACTGAAGTTGGTGTCATTTTGTTCTTCCATCTTCTTCGACACTATGATACCAGAGTAGGCCATGATTTGTCCTATAATGGTGTGCATTAAACCGGCTAGGATCGACGCTAACATGAATTGAAACGAATAATGAAACCAAAATTTTGTTGAGGTTAAGGTTACCTGAGGAGCAACTTCCATCCTTTTATTTACTACCTCTTTGAACGTTTTATCGAATTTTTGTCTATAATTTTTGATTAATTGATTGCACAACATCAAAGTTGATTAAGTATTAAAAGATGTCGGTATTCATGTATGTCAATTATTTTCAAACTTACTAATTTAAGAACTTCTAGAAATATATTCCCTGAGTAAGGCTAACTAAGAAAACAAAGCAGTTGACAATGCAAACAACTAAAAAAATTCGCTTTACGTAGTACCGATATTTAATTGTTAAAAATTATGAATATAATTTCGTTCAAACTAACAAATTTGTTAATTAATTAATTAATTGTGAAAAGATGAATTGATATTAATTATTTTAAATACATTGAAAAAAGTAAAATGCACGTGAGTACTTGTCCAGTAAGTATTTAGAATTGAATTTCGTTTGGATTCATTTTACGGCGCATTTACGCTTTACTTGACATTGTGACCATTGTCGTTATTTTCGTTCTAAATTTGCGTCTCTATGTTGCACAATAATTGCGTTTAATCTTCTTCGAAAGGATTTATTTTGTATACATACCAATTCGATAATTTTATTTAGCATCTGCAATTGTTTGTATTTAGCACGAAATTGAGATAAAAATTTTGCTGAATAAATGAGTTTGTTGTAGTCTGGTTTTTACGAATTTGTGTTGCCTGGGAAAGGGGATTAGTTTTTGCGTTAGGATAGTTCAGTTTGCAATAGACCGTTACACTACTCACTTTACGATGTAGGAGAGTTAAATAAACAAATAGAACTTTTGACTCGCTTCGCCTGTGTAGATAGGATAATAAGTGTACTTCACACCGAACTATTCAGTATTCGTTGTTTTTGGGCAATTTTAGTATACGATTCTCATATTCGCGTAAAGCGGTTTTGATAATGGCTTTCGAACTATGAATTTAGTTACCTACGCAGGTAGGACTTTCTCCAAAAAATTATTGTTTCGGGCGTTTTCTAACAAGAATTTACGCCGTCTTATAATTCATTTTTGAAGTGTACCCAGAAGAATTTTTGTGTATCGTTCCTTACGTCTTCAATTACTTCTTCCTTTTTAAAAACACATTACTGCGACCATCGATGCTCCAACTTCTTGTTGCGTCAGAAGCAAGTTAAGATATTTATAACGTTATTTTATTAAATGTTGTTTTAACGAAAATTAAGAAAGGTTTGATAAAATTTGATACGTTGAATTATTAATCTTAGTGTAGAATTCCGTTAATGTTTTAATTCCAGTTTAATACAAATTGGAAATATTTGTGTACTAAGCCCTTTCTTTTAAGAAACGTGGACATTTTATAGTCGAAACATTTAAACTCTTCAAACGAATCGCATAATATTGTTTGATAGTATTTTCTAAATAAAATGTATCGATCACGTGATCATTTAGCGTCGTTAATCGCGCTTTCACCTATTAATTATTTAGTTAGTAGTGTTTATTTTATTTTTTTAATGTTGTTTTTTTATATGCCAGCAATCATGTAAATGTTATATTGTAACAGTATGTGAAATTAAGGTTTAATTTGATGTTGTGCGGTTTGTGTTAATTTTTCAGATTGTGGCAGTACTTTCAAGGTAGGTCCAACCAAAAGTACCCATCGTGACAAATTTCCGGCGAACAAGGGCTGGAAGCAAAGATTACGTCGTAACCTTGTTTGGCGCGCCCACTTCACTTTGACAAATTTATCAAAGGTTTCGCATCCCGTTACTTGACCGTTTTATTTTGCAAAAGCAATTAATCACACGAACCATTCCTTTTTCCGCTGTGCTACTGTGCAACCCTTATTTATGTTACTCTTTTGAATCAAAATTTTTGTTAACTTTTATTTTTGCATGTAACAACATATCCAAGCACAAATATACCCAAACGTTTCTTAACTCAAAAGTAACACACCCGATCACAGACGAACTTCAACCGTTACTATAATCTTATACGGCACCGCAACGCCCGCTTTGACCACAACCAAAACACTTCACACAATCAATTTGTCAATATACCTACAAAATAAGAAAGAAAACAACCACAACTAACGTTACAACGCCTACCATCTCCACCCTAACCCATAACATCTCCGCCAGCAATTCCCTTCATTTTGGGTAAAGAACCCTCTTATATGGTTCATACATTGATACGAGATACGCCGCAAAAGTCCACGACATACTACAATTACAACCAACTAAGGACAAATATAAAACTCTTAAGAAAAAACGGATTAACCGCCTCTCCAATAATTTTCTACGAAACCTTGTGATTGGGTAGATTTCATCAAAGCAACGTAACGTAAGCTTGACAACGTAGCAACACTAACCGACGACGTTAACGAAATCATCTCGTCTATACATACGACACAAAAAACCCACCAAGAACCCGGACATCGTCGCAACAGGCGCTTTCTTTTTGACGCTTACGATCAACTTCTATAGGCAGGTCAGCTTTAAAAGGCCGGCAAGACAAATACGTTTTCACCAATACTAGCACATGCTAGTACCACCAAGTTTTGTAAGCTAAAACTAAAAAATGCCACAAACTATGCGATTACCCATAAGGAAATATTCAAGGCAGTTGTTAAACGCGACCAAATAACCCCGCGATAAATACTCATACGCAGTCAAATCACTGTTCGACCAGCCTTACAAAGGACCATTCCCAGTAATAAAATGTGAATAGAAAACAACAACATTAAAATAAAAAACCCCAAAATAACAGTTTTCATCGACCACGTCAGGCCAGCTTACGTAAAACAAGTTTTGGATTGGAAATGAACCCGGCCAGCACTAGGTCGGCCGACAGAAAGCTACCTCCAACTCTGGTACAATTACCCATTTGTTGGTTGGTAACATCAGCGGCAGGCAGCGGCTTTCTAGAACATAGAAATTTACAGATAGGTTTACAAGCACGCCCGACTAAGCAGATAGTCTACCTAAGACAAACCCTTTTGCAAATGGACAAAAATTGACGCGATGGATGCCATGGGAGAACTACTTAAAAAACTAAACGTCAATCAGGAGCCCCAGGTATCCCTGTCAGCAGGTCCTCGATAACTCAACAGGTGCGCCACGGTCGTGCTGCCCGGATCTATCCACAGTCTATGCTGAGACTAGCGATGTCAGAGGGCTCTGTCAAGAATCGGACAAGAACTGGCCGGACTACGCCTCAGACTGATTCAGTTACGCTTTTAATCTCTAGAAATCTCCATCCTTCAAATAGAACCACATTGCCTAGTGCACAATTCACAATCCTCCCTTCCACCCCTATTTGTCACAGGTATCATAATATAAATCATAAGCGTGATCATCGTCGAGGTGACCTAGATGCGTTTTCTATACACCTCATATTTCACCTGAGATCTAATTGATGGTAAATATCGTTATTCGACATATCTCCATCCTTTAGACACAACCAAATAACCCTAGCAGGATCGAGAGGCCCCTCACGTAACTATGACTAATATTTGATTGCATGACGAATTCAGAACTTCCTAAACCATTCTTAACGGCACCAACGACGCTATGCTGTTTGTACAGAAAAAAATTGTAAACCGTCATACATTAACAGATAATTGGATACGTCAGTAAGGCTCTTTACACCGTCGAACAAAACTACGCTGCAGTAGAACAGGAATGTTTAGCAGTAGTGTGGAGTATAGATAAATAAAAACGGTACCTGGAAGGATACTGTTTTAAGGCCATCAATAACTACCAAAACTTAAAGTAGTATTGCAGTTTGATATACCCATCCTCCTCATTAACTAGATGAGTTATGAAACTCTAACATCACGATTTCCAGGATGAACATCGCCGTGGTACACAGAACCAAGTAGCTGATGCTTCGTCACAAAACCCAGAGACCAAATGTCCTGCCGTCTATTTTTTTTTCTGTGAGTAGAAACCGAAACACAGAAATTACTCAAGAATCATTCTGGATATCCGGGATATAAATTATAGAGTGGACATATTTTAAAAAATTTTCCCGATTTGTTTACCACTGGCCCTCCGTAGAAACTTTGTGTTTTTTAAAATATCGTAAAATCAAAATGTAAAAAAAATGTTACGATTAACCGAAAGCTGGGCATTTCAGAGTGGCTAAAATCATTGCCTACATGGCCCTACTGACTAGTTGTTTTTAGGACATTACGTCGTAAATCTAAATAGTGACATATTTTTTTGCTATAAAACCTAAACCGCAACGAAAAGTAAGTGAGATGCATTTTTCTAAAACTCGTGGTCCTTGATATACAGTTAGTGCTGGTTTTATTTGCAATTTTACAAAATGGGTTAAAATCTTACCGGGTCCGAAAAGCTGCTACCGATGTGGTATCTTGTTTTGCTTTGGTTTCCTAAAATTATAATTTCCTTATGCCAACCGTTTCTTTCAGGGAATGCTCCACAAATTTGGCATTCAACTCCACCTCAAAACAATACAATAGAACGAACCAATACGGTAATTAAAACGATGTTAGGTACAAAATTGCCGAGATGGTCAAAAAACTTGGAGTATCAGACTGCCAGAAATCATGTACACAATAAATTTGGTTAAACACAGGATTTAGCACCGCTATCCTCAAATACGGACACAAGTTAGAAGTTACTACTGTCCGATGTCTTTGATCCGTATTGCATCAAAAGTGCTTTCTTGTACCAATTACATTGTTAGAAGATTCGGCAACACGCAAGTTTCTCTCTTCCGGGACGAACTTTGTCTCCGCCTTGTAAAAATTTTAATAACACTATGGGGTTGCCGTCTCAACCCCATCGCAAATCAAAACGATCAATCTTACATCCGCATATTGCGACGTAAAATGCGGAATTCAAATAAACAATTACGATTAGGGAAATGCTGACACATCTAAAGCGGAGTAGGTTTAACAACGAAATCAGTCAGAGTTCTATCAGCATTAGTTGAAGTATCAGTTCGAGTTTAAGTTCATCAGTTTAGTTTGATGTGGCATTTAATTTGTCTTAACTGGTTTGCGACGCTAACCAGCACGAGCGCGTCGCTAACATCCAGACCGGCCAGCAATCTTCGGGACGACATGTGATATCGCGGGGTCACGTATCACACACATCAACACATAGTACGCAAACTTACTATGTTCCACGTCCTATACCCCTTTCTTTCATTTATGTAAATAGTACAGCTCGATTACGGTATGTGCAAATAATAAACGCTAGTAAAACCCGACTCGATTCCAAATTCTTTCTCTGGTTCGACCCGGCGGCTAGAGTATTCACACTCTAAACGCCGCAGCACCTTTTCGGGACAATAGAAATTTTCCTTTTAAACCTGGTCAGGAGTTAATCATATCCGACGAGAGGTAGGTATGTAAAGATCTATCTACCCCACGCCGATCTATTTTCCTCACTTGTTTGTGAGAAGGTCTTATAAGAACTGGCTGTTTTGAGCTCTAAATTGACAATTTGTAACTTCAATACATAAAAGTGCAACCAATTGGTTATCATGTGTGATGGCAATACTTCACAATTGTATTAAAACTTTTATTAGGGTCCTTAACCTCAAATTTACATGTTAATCAACCCGTGTTTCAGTTACGATGTCTTATTTAAAAGTTGATTTGATGTTACCAGTGCAGTTACTGACAACCATCAATAAAACATCTAGCAAAGCTTTGATTGTTTAATGTCAGTTGTAATGTATATAATTAGCGATACTGTAAAAACTTTAAACGATAGAGAATGTGATTAACGCACCTCATAACCTTAAATTTAAATTATTCCAACACGTACCCAAAAACTTACTTAATTATTGTGTAGTTAAATAATAAATAATCAAGTTTTTGTTAATTTAAAACTAACAGCAGATTTCAATTTATAATTTGTGTTTTTACACTGGTAATTCCCAAGTTGGGCGCCAATTGTATGCATTATTTTTAGTATTTCCTGTTTTTGTAGAATTCTGTGAAAGTTTAGCTACTAATTGTTGTTTTAAACTCATAATACAAAGTCGCACGTTAGGGGCCAATTGTGGCGAATAATGCAATCTAATTTCCACTTTATCATATAACCCCAAATTTTTTTTTTTTTTTACTTACCCAAGTGCGACGTGTACACCTAAACCTCTATTAATATTACGTCCGTATTTTTGTTTCCCCCACACAAATTAGGTCGTTTATAAATCGTGTAATTCCAAAAATAATTTTCGATATCGATGAGCCTGCAGTTGTCAGTTTCGGGTAGGAATACGTAACCGATTATCATTGCGGATCCTAAAGCGTGTTGCAACGGAAAGAAGTATTGCAAGACCGCGAATGTAAATACGTTCGCCATAGTGACTAACATGCTATAACCAGTTCCTCAAATCTTCACCGGAAATATCTCTCCGACGACTATAAAAGGCCCAAATTTTACACCTACAGACGAAAAAATCGCGTACAAACGTAGACAAACGAGAACTATCTACGTTTGGTGTGTAGTGCCTAAAAACATACCTGAAAACTGTAGCTATTACAATATTTTTATCATCTTGCTGCAACCAAGGTGTAAACAAACCCGAAACTGCCATAGAACACGTCATTCCACCAAAACCCACTAACAATAATGTGCGCCTCTGAAATTTCTTCATCAGCACAATCATACCCAAACCAATCACAACTTGCAATCCAGCAATAAAAATAGCTCCCACATATGGATCAATGTCAAAAGATAACGGTTAGGACCAAGAAGGATGGAGAAATAATTGCAACATTTCTTTCCAGGTTAGGTTTTCACGATTACTTTGCTCATTTTGTACCAACAACAATTCCTCTTCCACCTAAAATTGTCATGTAGCTTTTGTTTTGTCTTATTGATCTTTCGGAACTATTTTTAACAAGTCATACAGACCTATAGCTATAAACGCTTGCATGATGCATAAAAACAAGTTTTTTAAGTCCGGGCTACGGATTTCGCTGATGTAAATCGCCGTTGAGTTCATGATAAACACTAAACAAATATTTTACTAAATTGTGAGGTTAAGTTGTCACTTACTTTAACAAACGCCAGCTTGGATTCGGCTCCCAATAATCATCGATATGCTGGAAGATGTTGCCATTAATAATTGTGAGATTATATTTCATTTTTGGGGGCTGCGCATGCTCAACACACGACTTAGCACGATCATATCCGAACGCTCTACAACTCAAACGCAACACGCATAATCACTCCCGATCACAAACCGACACTATAACAATACACACGAATCCACTTAGATTGCTCGAATGCGTTTTCAGACTCATCATTTCTCACTTCAATATTCTATCAATAATAGTATAATTAGAATCAAGTTTGGGCGAGTCAAAGTTCTATTCATACCTTTCGTCCGGGAAACATCGGACTACCGTCATCGCATGACAATTTGTTACAAAAAATAGGTAAAAGTCAATTAATTAGTTATCAAGTTACTTTAATTAGATGTAGTTGGAAATTAGGACGACACATTCGTATACTCCTAATTAGATCAACTCGTCAGAGAACGTCGTGATTTATATAGAGTTCAACTACACGAAAGATTTTGATATTTAATTGAATAATTGTTATTTAACTGCACGAAGGTTTATAACCGGCGCCACTGATTCAACAGTAAAAAACAGACACCATCGGGTTGAATTAGAAAAACCGACAGTTAAAATTTTAGTACAAACAAGTTCAACGTAACATAAAATACAATTTTATTGGTGATTATAGAATAAAATAAAATTTTCACAGAAATTAAGCAGGGGTTGTTGACGGTAGTTCGTGATTAAAATAGAAAGCGACGAGCGAGTTTTTGACAAATTAGCGAGGTTTATCTGTTTAAGAACGTCACGTTGTAGGGTCTGTCCCTACCCGAGTATATAATGTTTCCAAAACCCAAATCCTCGTGTTAGTGAATGATTGGCCGTTGAACATCGACAACATAATAAAGAACGCTATCAGTCAGAAAAAAGGATATCACTTCTATGGATTTTCGAGATTATACTGACTGTGGTAATTTTAAACCCTAAAGTACGTCTAAAACGATACAAAAAAAGAAATTCCGGTGATTATGCCGCCACAGTTTGCAAACAACTTAGGATAGTCGAAAAAAAGAAAAATGATTTTTTCAAGATACGTCAGGTACCAAAATCGGTTCGACAAAGCCTAAAATAAATAACCGATTAATGCTAATGCAAAGAAAAATGTCGGATTAAATATCTTCACGCTTAAGATGACTGAGCCCGAAATCAGCCACCACAACTGCGAACAAGTAAATTATTTATCCAGGAAACAACCATCTATCGGCGCTGGAAGAAAACAAAAAAAAAAAAAAAAAAAAAAAAAAAACAACAAAAGAAACATTTCTTACAGTACTACAAATTAAATTCTTTTCAGTAAACTAAAATTATTAAAGCATTAAAAACGATTTAATATCTTTATCCTTAAAAAAAAGTAAGATAAAAAAAAAAAAGTGAAGAAGAATTACCTACCTGTTTCATGAGCTATCAAAAATTTATTTGACTATTATTATTATCGACATCAACCAACCATAGTAAGGAACACCAAGGAACATGGGTATATAACCCCCAGGAAAAGAAGCCAAGACAGAAGACAACAACATCAGTCTTTAAATAAAAAAACCCAAGAAGAGTAACTTCTGAAGGGAAAAATGTCCTCAGAAAGCCAAGCGAAGAAGCAGAGAAATACCCCTTCCCAACCAAATGGGCAGTAGGAACATCACCCGCATGGTTAGCAAACCCACCGAAGACTGGCAAATGAAGAAACCACCTGTTAAAAAACCAACCGAAAATAAAAAAACAAACAGAGCGGTGCACAGAAACATCAGCCAACATGTCAACGTTACCTCGGGACCAGGTCACACCAGAGTTACGTAGGCAAGCAGCAAGGATTCCAACACGTGCTAATTTCTATAACCCGGGAAGATAATAATTTTACTGATCGGCGAATTACATTCTTAAGACGCAGGTCAGTTACTTTTCAGTAGAACGCAGTCAATTAACGTACCAGCACCATTAACACAACACATAAACAACGTGCCGGGTAAGAGGAGACATACCAGCAAAGAATCTGTCTGCATCGAAACGGAGTTTTACAAATTTTGTCCAGACAGGAAGCATTACGCAAGAAGCCATTCAACCAGAAAGAAAACCGAAATGCTGGTTTAGAACGTGGACGAACCTTGTCATTGTCAGGTTATTGTGCTTTCAACACCCCCACCACACGAAAAGATCAAGTTTACCAGGAGACAGAAGAGAATAAGAGCTTCTCTCCTGATACCTAGGAAAAGGGATAACAACAAGTTTGGCCATATATACGTAAAAGACACACACTGAACTTTTAAGGAGACGCCCCTAATGTTGCCTTTTGTTTATTAAAGAGAGGAAATTCCCATCTAGTCTAATTTGGTTTAATTATTAAATTTTTCTTGCTGTTTTCTATTGTTTCTAAATTAGAAGTAAAAATGCAACTTAAAATTTAGTGTGATTCATCAAATTTTGAAAAAATTACAAAATGTTGTTTGTTTGCTAGTCATTTCACTTAAAAATTCAAATGGCATTTTTCACCACTGAAAGGAATGCTTACCCCTTTATTAACGATAAAGAAATTTTGTGCGTACATCGACTAAACCGAATTTACGGTAATCACTGATCAACATTCATTAGTGTTGCTTAACCGCTTACAAATTCTGTCCGACAGACTAACTCGTTAGTCAATTCTCTTTATCTCTTTATTGTCAGGTAGTTGACAAAACTTTTGAGAACCAGAAGGAATGAAAGAAAGTTAGGTTTTTAGGAGATTGTAGTGATTACAACCACGAGACGCCCACTGATTTTGTCTTTTGTATAGCAATAGAATTCCTGTTGTTGACAACATTATTATACTTGCTGAAATTGCCAACAGTTATGTAACGACATTATCATCTGTGCCGTAAAACATCAGCAAAGAGGTAGTGCGGGTTAGCTGGACCAGAAATAACCTTCCTCAAAACCACCCTAGTGACTTTACCGGTACAAAGTTACTCGATAGACTGAAACCAATCTTGATACACTAGATATCACACTACATAAGAGATTGAACTCAAAGGAACACAAGGTTACAGGCAGTTTGTAAGTCCAAAATACTGCATGATGGTCCAAAACATTGTTACCTATGATGGGGTTACTAAACCCTCTGAAGAAAAGACTCGAGAGCGTACAAACCCTTGTCTATATGTACATGATCTTACTCAATTTTGCTTGTCTCACACAATCTTTTGTTCGTTTACTTTTTGACCATGGTTTTTGTTTTAATTCTTTTCGTTTATTATCATCCCCTTCTTTTGCTGTTCTTGCATTAAAATTTCCTCAATAATTATTTTTCTTGATTTTCCTTTTTTAGTGTCTTCAATTCTTACTCATATATCTTCTTCTACTATTTTCACTATTTTATCTCTCATTCTTTTTCCTATATCCATGTCTCCACTAGCCTCTCCACTTTATACGTTCTCTATCATCTAATTGGCGAGAGGAGAGACTACAACAACAACTTTAAAAAAACGTTAGGAGCTTTTAAAATTTGTGCTATAATTTTTGCTGGAAATTGTATCGAATTTTAAGAGACTAATAAATATCTCTATTTTATCAACGATAAAACAATTAAATTGGTTACTTTTTAAAGATGGGCGTTGGCATGATGAAGCAAACTCAAGAAGTTTATATAGGTTTAATAAACAATTTACTGTTTAATAACTTAACATGTTTCTCGAATATTAATTTTGTTACAACAGTATCTTAATTAAAGTGAATGTGTGAACATGCAAGTAAAATTCTTAAGTATAACAATTACAACTCTAATCTATGTTAATAGTAATAATGTACAATACAATGAAATTTAAAGTTTTGTATTTAAATTTCAAAATTGGAAAAATATGACTTTAAAGCAAAACAAGCTTTGGTTCAGTTGGTTACAGCATTTAAGACAAATGAGTTTGTCAATTGTGTGGCAGTACCTTAAAAAAGTTTACTCGATTTAATGATATCCTTGTTGAATAAATCTATACAATAGATTTTAATTTTCGTTATCTGATAGATGATATTATACCAACGAAAAGGAATGCTTGTCCGTTTTATTGGCGGTTGAAAATGACCGTTGCTGTTTCGAAGAAATCATTGACTACCGTAGTTTAATGTAGTTTAATAGCTTACAAAAACCGTTTGGTTTGCTTTTAAATCACCAAAAATTTCTGATCTATTCCAACATTGGAACCCGCTTCAATTATTAATACTTCTTCTATTAACTAAAGGAGATATGTGATAATAAAAGTAGCACTGACATATTCAGAGATCCTAAAGTATTAACTATTTTCAAGTGTTAATTATAATGTTGTTTTTGGTTAGCAGAACCCTAATTGATACTAATGGTTTGAGTTGTTGTTAATAAATAATAAAGTTATAATTAATAAATTTCAAAGAATGTTAATATACATAATAGTTTCAAACTGAAGAGATCCCAAAGTATTTGTGAAGTTGGTAAGTGCTAGTTAGGTTGTGTGGTTTATAAAAAAAAATATGATACAATCTAACTGTATCTTTTTCTGTAACTTTTTCTTACCTATCAACTTAAAAAATTTTAACAATTCTCCAATCTGGGACTAAATTTTGACAAGCGGTCCTGCAAAAATTAGGTCGTTTGTAAACGGTATGATTCCAAAATAATTTTCGATATCGATTAGTTTGTAATTGTGAGTTTCCGGTAAGAACACGTAAACGGTCACCATTGCCAATAATGAAACAACAGCGAAAAAAATTGAACACCGGAGGAACCTCCTAATGCGCGATGTAACGGATGGTAGCATTGCCAGGCCATAAATTCAAACACTTTCAACATAACCATTAACATACTATAAGCCGTTGCTCTAATTTTTACCGGAAATATTTCTCCAGAAATTAAAAAGGCAAGAAAAAGAGACCTATCGACGAAAACAAAACGTACAACAATAGACAAGCGAGAGGTATCCATGTTTGAGTCGATGTGCCTAAAACGTAAGAATGAAAACTTAAGCAAATTTAATAATTTTATCACCTTGCTGCAACCAATGGGTGTATAAGCCTGAAACGGCCATAGAAAACATCATTCCACCGGAACTCGCTAACAACAATGTGCGCCTCCGGAAATTTCTTTATTAGTACAATCACGCCAACAGAAATGACAAGTTTTACTCCAGAAACAGAAACGGCAGCTAAGTATGGGTCGATCTTGGTTCCAATTTTTTCAAAAATATTACGCAGTTATATATAATGATAGACTTTCCTGAAAACTGCTGCAAACAAAAATTACAGTCATGATCAGGAACGGTTTGTAAAAAGTAGGGAGAAGAAACAATTGCAACTGTTCTTTCAAGGTCAATTTTTCTTTGTTGCTTTGTTCATTTTGTACCAACAACAAATCTTCTTCGGCCTAGAATAAGTAAAACTGTTAAGGTTGATTAGGGTTAGTAGTTTTAGGTACCGATTTTGTTGAAAATTTGTTAAACCAAGCTAAAGATTTTTCGCTTTCTCCAAACGCATTTTAGATACAAGCCACGCAGGGCTTTCTGGTATAAAAATATAGCAATCGTTGGAATTACGATGTAGCAGTTCGTTAACCATGCTATGGTTTTCCAGTGCAACCACCAACCTTTCAAGTACGTCAAGGTTATTCCTGCAACACATATTCTACCATCAAACTATATCTGAAAAACATACAAACCTATACCCATAAACACTTGTGAAATGGTGAACAACATTCCTCTTACGTCCGGTCTACTAATTTCGCTTATATAAACAGCGCTTGGATTTATTATGAACACTAAACACAATTTTGTTTAAATTGTAAAATCAAATAATCACTTACTCCAACAAAACCCAAGTAAGATTCGACCCCAAATGATGTTCCAAATGCTAGAAGCGGTTGCTATCAATAGTTGTCCAATGATTCCAAACACACTCGCAAAAATAAGAGTCCTCAGTCGTCCCACCGCATCGGCCATCACACCAGCTAGCATCGATGCAACCAATCCCGAAAATACAGGCGCGCTTGCTACAAAATTGAACCTAAACTACGAAGAGTACAATGCAATTATGTGCAAAGTATGTTGTAGTGATTGTGCAAAGTCATATTTTTAATGTATAGATGTAAAAGATATGTAAAGTTTAGTAATAGGATATAAGAGGTTTAATGTATGTTGAGAGATTATATCGATTTGTGTGCGTACTTAAGTTTTGCTGAAGAAACATTATAGACAATTAAATTTAAAGAAGTAAACGGAAAGCAACAACTAAGGAAGGAAACATCGAAGAAACGATTCAGGGTCAAGAGGTTACTCAGGAACGATAAAGGTTGCATGAACGTATAACGCACAAGGTTGGTCTAATTTTAGAAAATTTAAATTTGTGTCAAAAATAAATAAAAGTTGTGGCGGAATATTATTAGTTGCGTAAAGTCGTGCAGGTAACGTTATTTAAAATTATATTCATATTTTTAAAGAAATGTACGTTTAATTACTTTTCTAAAGTTTTCTTAAATCATAAAACACGTTTTACTATGAATCCAAGACTTTGGTATAACAATTAAAAAATAATAATTAGAGTCTCATGTTCACGTATAATATAAATTTCTTTTATTCTACACCAAAATACAATCACCGCAATGTGTTTTGCTTTTGTCGAGGTTCTAGGAACTTCTTCGACATATGTAACAGTAAAGATAACGGTTTCCCAATAAAAAAAACATAGAATCGTAATTGCTCGTTCCCAATCCCCACTGTCGCATGAATAAGACTAAATAAGAAACCAACATGCAGTGGATATTAATTGAGATTCAATGGGTTTGCTGGGTCAAAATGTAAAAGAATTTTCAGTGCACATTCGCTTTTTTAATCGATGAAAAGATGGATGCGTTTTTTGCACATAACCTTGTTTTAATGATTTTTCACACAATGAAAATACTAAACAATGTAAGGACAGCAAATGATAAATTTTAACGCACCGATCCAAGTGCTGTCAGATTCTCCTATTGTTATCGCCCCACTAAAGTTGGTACCATTTTGTTCCTTAATCATTTGAGGAATTATGACACCTGAGTAGGCCATGATTTGCCCTTTGACTATATGCATCGAAGCGACGGTAGTCGCAGCCAACGCCTACATAACTACATTACTAAACTAGTAAAAACGGCGAGTTGTTACCTGTGGGGCAACTTCGATCCATTTTTCAAACCGGATGCATCATTAC
This sequence comes from Abscondita cerata, assembly GCA_030710515.1. Lineage (NCBI taxonomy): Eukaryota > Metazoa > Arthropoda > Insecta > Coleoptera > Lampyridae > Abscondita > Abscondita cerata. The sequence continues at coordinate 46,735 of JALBCR010004780.1, read as the reverse complement.
TTCTGGTAATATTTTCGTTATTTAAACGTTGCATGTCTGAAATTAAACCATATGTTCAGGTTTGATTTAGTATTTTTAGAATCAATGTGACAATTGGAAACGACAAATAAATCATTATTTATATCTGGTTTATGTTAAGTTATTAAGAAATGTTACTCAATTAAAACTGGTTTTACGCTGTTGGACACTTTAGTATAAAAGAATTGAAAAATCCTTACTCATTTTGTGATTTTAAATCAGCTTTGCGTGTGGCTAACGGAGCACTACAAATTTCAAAAAAATAATAATAGACCTATTTAAAAATAATAAGTAACGGTAATCAACTAAATAAATGATTACGTTTCCAATTAAAACTAATTACAGGGTATGCGTCGGCATCGAGTAACGTAAACACGGCTTCGTCACAAGATTCTACGAAGCCGTGAACGAGTAGTATAGGTTCTATAGAAGATTATTTAAAAAAGAAAAGAGGAGACAGAAACACAGAGGTTAATCTGGACTGCGAAGTACAAATAGAGTCGGAGACATTTAAACGTAGCAAAGTAATAAACAGGTCACCCTCACTAAGATCAACGGTAACTTCAGGGCACAAAAGGATGAAGAAAACATGGATAAAATACTAATAAAGTTAGAAAGTATGGAAAAAGATAAGAAGGACATCAAGTCAGAAGTTTAAAATGCAAACAGCAGAGATAACAGAAAATAATAAGGCAATCAAAGCATATTGTGAAGAAATCAGGAAAATCAAAGAAAATCAATTAAAAAAGAAATAGGGTTGGGAAAAACAAAAATATTTTAGAAGAGAAATTTATGACCTCAAATCACAAGTGGGGAAGCAAGAGAGATCAGAAAAAAAACAATTTAATTATAAAAGGATGATACGAAAAATCCGGAGACAGATGTGGAAAAATTCATGCAAGAAAAGTTACAAGTAATGGTGGGAGTAAAAGAAGTTAGTAAAAATGAAGAAAAAGCAATGGTGGTATAAATGGCTTCCTTTAAGAAAAAGTTACAGGTTATGGAAAATACCGAAAAATTAAATTGTGGAAACGGAGACGACTAGGCGAGAACAAGGATATGAAAAACTAGAAAATGGAAAAAGAAAAACCATAGACAGAATTAATGATCGCATCTTGGAATGTCAGAGGACCAAACAGAGAAGGAAAACTACCCCAGCTGGTAAGAGAAGCACATAGATACAAAATTAATATCCTGGGGATACAAGTAACAAATATTAGAAGGAAATAAACACGAAAATACAAGAATATATATGGTTAAAAAAAGAAAAAAAGAAAAAAATGGGAGAAAAAGGGTGGGGGGTAAAAACAAAAAGAAAAATTAGATCTTATTTTGGAACATTTTGGGGATAAAAACAAAGGTGTAGATTTTTGGAACTATATAAAGGGTTTTAAAATGGTAGGTTTAGTAGAAACTTGGATGGAGAAAAAAGAATGGAGTACATGGAAAGATAAGATGCCGAAAGAATATGTACGGGAAATTCAGTATGAAAAAAGAAAAGAGAAAAAGGGAAGGGCGAAAGGAGGACTAATAGTAGGGGTAAGAAAAGAATGGGAAATAGAAAAGGAAACAGAAGAAGATAATGTAGAGGGGATGATTAAAATCAGAGTAAAGACGGAAAACAGGGAAAAATATAATATTTTTACGATATATGAAAAGAAAATGGACACAACGAATGCAATTATAGAAAAGACAATAGAAGAAAGGGATGAAGGCAAGTTGATTATAGGAGAAGATTTGAATGCTATAATAGGAGAGGAGGGAAGAATAATAGTAAATGGAGAGATAAAAAATAGGATATCAATGGATAAGAAAATAAACGGACAAGGAAAAATTTTGATAGAACTATGTGAAGAAAGAGGTTGGACAATAATGAACGGAAATTTGGAAGAAAAAGGAAAAGGGAATTTACATATGTAGGAGGAAGGGGCCAGTCAATAATAGATAATGTGATTATAAACGAAAAAGTAAGGGGACATTGAAACACTAAGAATAGGAGAGGAGATAGAATCGGACCATCAGCCGCTAGAAGTAGTCATGATGGAAGAGGGAGAGAAAGAGGTACACGAACAAGAAGAGGTTTGGAGAGAAAAGAAAGTATGGACTAAAGAGAGTATAAAAGATATAAAGAGGAAATGGAAGAGGAAGTAAATACTAAAGGAGAGGTGGAGGAAGAGATGGAGAGAATTACAACCAGAACGGAAATGGCAACAGAGAAGAGAAAGTATAGATTAAGAAAACAAGAATTAAGGAAAAGGAAAGATTGGTGGAACGGAGAATGCGAGAAGGGGAAAAAAGAATTAAGAAAAGGAAGAAAGAAATGGAAAAAGGAAAGATAGAGATAGATGAATACAAAAGGTTAAAAGTAAATTTTAAGAGAATATGTGCAAAAATAAAGAAGAACATAAAAAACAAAACCGAGATAAAGATTAGAGAAATTTAAAATGAAGGACAGATAAAAAGAAGAAAAAAGGAGGAAGGATGGAAGCAAATATAGATGAAGAAAAATGGAAAGAACACTGTAAGAAGTTAGTAGGAGAGAGTGAAAAGAAGCAAGAAATGAAGAAGTTGGAAAAAAGGATAAGACACAGAGAGGGTGGAATAGGAAAAGAAGAAATGGAGAGAGCAATAAATAAAGTAAAAAAGAAAAAGCAGAAGGGACGGATAGAATACAAGGAGAACAATGGAGGTACATCGAAGAAGGAATGAGAGAAAAGTAAGAGAAGTATTCGAGAGAATATGGAAAGGAGAAGGGTGTCCAGAAAAATAGAGAGAGGCAATAATATGCCCAATTTACAAGAGTGGAGATAAGAAGAAAGCGAACAACTATAGAGGAATGAGTATAATGAAGATATTTACTGGAAATAGTTAGAAAAAATTGGAAAAAGAAATAGAAGAAAAGGATGTAATACCGGATTGGCAAGCAGGATTTAGGAAAGGAAGAGGAACGATAGACAATATATACATATTAAAGCACATAATTAATAAAGTGTGAAAAGAGGGGATTATGAAAAGCATGGAGGAGGTAGGAATAAATAGAAATATAAAAAATGCAATAGAGGAAATATACGAAAAAACAAGGTGTAGAACGAGGGTAGGGAGGAAGCTAGGTAGAGAATTTAGGACGGAAAAGGACTAAAACAGGGATGTCCGCTAAGCCCAATCTTATTCTCGATATAAATTAGTGATCTTGAGGAGGAAATGGAAAAAAATCAAGTAGGAGGAATAGTAGTAATGTGGCAATAGCGAGAAATGAAGAAGAGATGAGAGAAGTAGTTAAATTTATGAAGAAATTTCTGGAAAAGAAAAAACTAGCAGCAAATGTCGGTAAAACAATAATTATGGAATTTAAAAAAAAGAAAAGGAAGAAGAAAGGAAGTGAAATGGTGGTGGAGGGAGGAGGAGGTAGAGAGAGTAGACAAGTATAGATACTTAGGTTACAACATCAGATACGATAACAAAGATGGAGACCATATAAAGAGATGAAAATGAAAGGAAATAGAATAGTAGGACAAGTATGAGGGTTAGGGGAAAGGATATTTGGTAAAGATATAGAGAAAAGGAGATGGATGTTTGAAAAATTGGTAGAAGTGTGGTACTGTATGGAGCGGAGATTTGGGGTTGGAGGGAATGGCAAGAGCTAGAGAAAATACAGGAGAAATACTGGAGGTGAACGTTAGGACTAGAGAAGGAGACACCGGTATATATAGTGGAAGAAGAGCTAGAAATAGAAAAAATAAGGATACAAGCAGGAAGAATTGCAGTTAGGTATGAAGAAAAATTGGAAGTAGGAAGGAAAATGAAATACTTTATAAGTGTTGGAAAGAGATCGAGGCACAGAAGGTAAAATATGAGGAAGAGGAAAGAAGAAAATACTATGAAAGAGTGGGATACGTGAGAGAAGAGATAAAAGATTAAAAGAGGGGAGAAAGATGGAAGAAAATAATTGCAAGAGATAAAGATACTGAGAAGCAGGAAGAAGGGCAAAAATAAAGGAAAGAAAATATAACGAGAAATATATAAAAATAATGACAGACAAGACACCAAGGTACATAACAGAAGGAAAAGGAATGAATGAAATAAGAATGATTGCAAGGTTCAGAATGGGTAATGAAGAAAATGAAAATAAATATTGGATGAGTGATGAGGAGAGATTATGCAGGTTGTGTGGGGATGAATGGGAAAATATAATACATATAAAAGAGGATGCAGGGAAACAAGACACGAGGAAAAGGAATGAAAGTTACTACTAGGAGAGAAAGGGGAAGGAAAACAATGGATGAGAGAAGTGTTGGAGAGGGAATTAGTTATTCAAAGATGTGGACTTTAGGATTAGATAATAAAAGACCTAATAATTCAAACAGGAAACAGAGCATTGAAACTGAAGGAAAAGATGGAAAACAGAAAAGAGAATAAAATGCTGTACATATGTTAGAAAGAAATAGAGGAACAAAAAGTGAAATAAGGTAAAGAAGATGGGAAAGCATATTATCAAAGAGGAGGATACGCAAGAAAAAAAAAAAAGTTAAGAGGTGAAGGAAGAAAGATGAAAGTAGAGATAGTAAAAAAGACAAAACATAACTATGTGCAGGAGAGAAGAACGAAGATTAGACAAGGAAGATATAACAACAAATACAACAATTTAATAATGGACGGAATCAAATATGGATAAAAAAAAAATGATTGTTAACGATTTTTTTAAATTTCGTATTTAGTGTTAAGTTTAAAAAGTTTGTGAAAGAACCGAATCACTTTGTTATTTTAAAAAGACAAATAAATTTGATTTGATTTTATATGGTTAAACGTAGGGGAAAAGGAAGGCAGATTTGGAACAGGTTTCTTAATACAGGACTGAATGAGACAAAAAATAATAAGATGGGAAAAAATAAGTGAAAGAATAAGTATGATAAGAATAAGAGAGCAAACATAGCAAAATAACCATCATTAATACATATGCATCTACAGAGTAGCAGAAGAAGAACAAAATGAAGAAATCTACGAAAACATAGAAAGTTCATTTGTTAAAATACCAAATTTTGATACAAAAATAATTATAGGAGATCAAAACGCACAAATTGGAAAGGGCGAAGCATTCCAGAAAATAGCAGGAAAAGAAAGTTTGCACAACGAAACAAATGAAAATGGAAGAAGAGAAAAAACATGTATGTAAAGAAACATGGTGCTCACCAAACGGCAAATATAGAAACCAGATAGAACATGTGTTAGTAACAAAAAAAAACAGACTAACACAATAAAAAACGTAAGGTCGCGTAGAGGTGCAAAAATTGGATCAAACCATTTTCTAAACAAAATCTTGATTAAGGAAAGCAAATCAATCTATGAAACAAAGAACCGAGGAACGATGATGAAAATAACAAAAATCATAGTAAAGGGAAAGGCACAAGAAAAATATGTATGTCTGAAGAAATTATGTTAAAAAGCAAAAGATCAGAGAATCTAAAAAACCTCACGGCACGAAAAATATGGTTTGATCAAGAATGTGAGAAAACAGTTGAGGAAGGAAGAAAGAAGCAAAAATACAATGGCTACAACATCCCTCGGAAGGAAATAGAACATAGATACAAGGGTATAAGAAACAAAATAAAAACAATATGCAGGAGAAAGAAAGAGAGAACAGAAAAATAAAGAGATAGAAAGAATACAACAACTTTACAAAATTACGATAAAAAATTATTTTATAATTGTATAAAACGTCACAGAAGGGATAAACAAGGATATATATTGGGATTCAAGAACGAGAAAGGGGAGTTATGCATGGTAGGAAAACAGGCAGAAATATTTAAACATTACTTTGAAAAATGTATCAGAAACGACAAAGACCAACGATCAGAAACAGAATTAGAGGCCAAATATGAATATGAACCTACTTCTCAACCTGGAAACTTTTCAAAAATAATGAAACAAACTAAAAACAACAAAACACAGGGACCTGATAACATAGAAATTGAACTAATTAAATATGGAGGGGAAAGAAATGGGAAAAAATTATAATTTAATTAAAGGATATGGCTAACAAAAGAAATGCCAAAAGAATGGGAGATGGCGGAAATATGCCCTATAAAGACCGTGCACATTTTAAATTTTGCGCCTATCTGCGCCCTCTGGAAGAATCATTAACATAACTGTTGGTGCATAATCATAATCTCATTATGGATGTTGAGTTACACTTTGGTTTTAAATCTATATTTTACATTCATAAAACTGTGGCGTGAACGAAATAAAAGGCAGACTACAACAAAGAGCAGAAGGCATGAAAAGAAAAAGAAAAAGAGCATCTAAAGACATGGTGATAACAAATAGGGAGGATCTACAAGAGTCAGATATTGTGAACTGGGAAATATAATGTATGGACAAAAGACTTAATAGCTTCTAATAGCCAAGCTTACGCTTGTTATTAGCTAGCCACTTTGTATACAAAAGCAGGACAATTGAATTATTAGTTGTTAAGAAACGATTAATGTGACTGCCTGACAGTCCCCACGTTAGGCATCAAAATTTTTTATTAAAAACACATGGAATTTCTTTTAAAAGAATGCGGATAACTAACCAGTCATGGTGTTGATAAGGAAAAAAGTATTATACTACAACCGAAAAGGAATGCTTAGTCGTTTCGGGGACGATTCAGAAATTCGGTACTTACATTTACGATATTACTGTGACTTAATCGCTTCTAAAATCCGGGCTTACCCTTGCTTGTTTGTCATTTTGTATACAACATTTGAATTATTTATCAAAGAAACTGATAATCTTCAAATTGTTAATGCTCCCTCTGTTAACGCTAGTAGTAATTAGTAATTATTAATTAATAGATCAGATAAAATGACTATCATAAGTTACTTCGTTTTCCATATTTTTTTTACAAAATCGCGTAGAATAGCACAGAACAAAACAAAACTATTTGAGACAACTTGAGTATAATCCAAAGAAGTTTAAATCTTTCTACAAACCTTTTAATTCATCTTATATCACTGTACAGACTCGAGGTCAATTCTTTAGTGGGTGACGAAACAAAAAAAACAAAAGCCGTTAATGTACGACACATAACTAAACTTACAGCCAAAATACTGTAAGTTTGTTTTGAATACCTTGAAAACTGATTGAGATATTGTAAATGCTAGTGATTTTTAATTAGCTTTAAAAATACATATACTTACAACTAAAAATGTTTTTGAAATTTTTGAACTTAAAGTCGAATATCTCGCAAACGGTTCGAGATATCAAAAGTGAGGGACATATTTGGAATCGGAAACCCTGCAACAGACAACGACGACAGCGATGACGCACAGAATAACGATCCTAATAAGCAAACTGTTAAGCTTGGTTGAAAACAGTGTAAATAAGACTGTAAAATAGGAAATGAAAAATAGTTCAATAAGAAACCATAAAAATGTAAAAATTTTAAACAAGAAGATAAATTAAAGAAACAAGCAGTTATTAAATGAGAAAAAAAAACAAAAATACATGCAATAAAGTGTTAGTATAAGGAAGGAAAAACAATGTATGCGGTGTAGAAGAAAAATAAAATGCTAAATATATAAAGTAGATATAGAATTTAAAAAAGCAAATGTAAAAACATCAAAAAATGGTAGTGTTGATAGAAGCTTACGTTTACGCGGTTAATATGGTAGTTGTAGCAAACTGAAGTGATTGCCGTATGTAAAAGAAAAAATAATGCCGTTTTACAAAAAACAGAAATGATGGAATATTTAATATGCTGGTTAGACGTGTAAAAAATTTACAAAATAGAAAATGAAATTGTAGAAGGGGAGTATATAAAAAAACTCTAAGTTTAATTGTAAAAAGCCACTACGCTAAAGAAATACCTTGTCGTGGTGTTACAATCAAAAGGGTATTATATTACCACCGAAAAGAAATGCGTGGCAGTTTTGTAAACGATTGATAAATTACGTCCTTACACATGGAAGGTATTACTTGCAACCATTGTTGGTTATTTTGTTTATCAAAACATGTTTTTTAATTATTTATTGAAAGAGATTGAAAATTTAGTTAGAACCTTACTGATACTCTCTCTATTTACACTAATTGTAATTGATCCTTATCAAACTACAATACATTCTTCAGCAAAATATATACTATTCAATTCAATTCAGTTCAATTTATTTGTCATATAATATATTAACAAATGATTCGACCTTTCCGTTCAATTCTTATAATAACAAAACAAACCGAAAAACAACAACAAAAAATAACTCTCCCTAATTCTCTTCTTCACTCTACTCTCATTATTTCTATTTCTTTTCTTTTATCTATTTTCTTTTTGCACCACATTCTTCATCAATTCAATACCCTCCCTTTCTCACCCAATAACACCCTTCTCTCTCTTTCCTCCGTTTTTATTTTACTACACTCTTTCAAATGTTCTATATTGCAAAATATATACTAAATTAACCTTATTTTATTTTATATATTTGGTATGTTGAATTATTAATCTTAGTGTAGTATTCCATTAATGTTTTAATTCTATTTTGATACGGATTAGAAATATTTGTGTACTAAGCCCTTTCTTTCAAGAAACGTGGACATTTTATAGTCGAAACATTTAAACGAATCGCATAATATTATTTTATAGTACTTTCTAAATAAAAAGGATCGATCACGTGATCATTTAGAGTCGTTAATCGCGCTTTCACCCTATTAATTATTTAGTTAATAGCGTTTACTTTATTTTTTTTTGATGTTGTTTTTTTTTAATGCCACAAATCATGTAAATGTTACAATATGACAAGTCTGTGAAATTTAGGTTTAATTTTGATTTTGTACGGATTGTGTTAACTTTTTGAGATTATGGCAGTACTACCAAGGTAGGTCCAACCAAAAGTACCCATCGTGACAAATTTCCGGCGAACAAGGGCTGAAAGCAAAGATTACGTCGTAACCTTGTTTGGCGCCCACTTCACTTTGACAAATTTATCAAAGGTTTCGCATCCCGTTACTTGGCCGTTTTATTTTGCAAAAGCAATTAATCACACGAATCATCCCTTTTCCCGCTGTGCTACTGTGCAACCCCTATTTATGTTACTCTTTTGAATAAAAATTTTTGTTAACTTATTTTTGCATGTAACAACATATCCAAGCACAAATATACCCGAACGTTCCTTAACTCAAAAGTAACACACCCGATCATAGACGAACTTCAATCGTTACTATAACCTTATACGACACCGCAACGCCCACTTTGACCACAGCCGAAACACTCCACACAATCAATTTTTCAATACACCTACAAAATGAAAGAGAAAACAACCACAATTAACGCTACGACGACCACCATCTCCATCCTAACCCACAACACCTCCGCCAGCAATTCCTTTTATTTTGGGTAAAGAACCCTCTTATACGGTTCATACATTGATACGAGATACGCCGCAAAAGTCCACGACATCCTACAATCCCAGCCAACTAAGGACAAATATGAAACTCTTAAGAAAAAACTGATTAACCGCCTCTCCAATAATTTTCTACGAAACTTTATGATTGGGTCGATTGCTTCAACACAACGTAATGTAAGCTTGACAACGTAGCAACACTAAGCGACCACGTTAACAAAATCATCTCGTCTATACATACGACACAACAAATCCCACTGAGAATCCGGACATCGTCGCAACAGGCGCCTTCTTTTTGGTGCTCACGATCAACTTCTATAGGCAGGTCAGCTTTAAAAGGCCGGCAAGACAAATACATTTCCACCAATACTATCACATGTTGGTACCACCAAGTTTTCTAAACTAAAACTAAAAAGTGTCACAAACTATGCAATTACCCATAAGGAAATATTCAAGGCAGTTGTTGAACGCGACCAAATAACCCCGCGACAAATACTTATACGCAGTCAAATCACTGTTCGATCAGCCTTACAAAAGACCATTCCCAGTAATAAAATGTGAATAGAAAACAACAACATTAAAATAAAAAAACCCAAAATAACAGTTTTCATCGACCACGTCAAGCCAGCTTACGTAAAACAAATTTTGGATTGGAAATGAACCCGGCCAGCACTAGGTCGGCCGACAGAAAAGCTACCTCCAACTCTGGTACAATTACCCATTTGTTGGTTGGTAACATCAGCGGCAGGCAGCGGCTTTCTAGAACATAGAAATTTACAGATAGGGTTACAAGCACGCCCGACGACGCAGATAGTCTACCTAAGACGGACCCTTTTGCGAATGGGCAACAATTGACGCGATGGATGCCATGGGAGAACTACTTAAAAAAACTGAACGTCTATTAGGAACCCCAAGTATTCCTGTCAGCAAATCCTCGATAACTTAACAGGTGCGCCACGGTCGTGCTGCGCGGGTCTATCCACAGTCTATGCTGATGTCAGAGGGCTCTGTCAAGAACCGGACAAGAAGACTACGCCTCAGACTGATTCAGTTACACTTTGAATCTTTAGAAATCTCCATCCTTCAAATAGAACCACATTGCTTAGTGCAGAATTCACAAATTCAAAATATTAAAGAAAAGTTACGATTAACCGGAAGCTGGGCATTTCAGAGTGGCTAAAGTCATTGTCCACATGGTCCTACTGGCTAGTTGCTTTAGGAACATTACGTCGTAAATCTGAAATGGTCACATATTCTTTCGCTATAAAACCTAAACCGCACCGAAAAGTGAGTGAGATGCATTTCTTTAAAACTGGTGGTCCTTGATATACAGTTAGTGCCGGTTTGATTTGCAATTTTACAAAATGAGTTAAACTCTTACTGGGTTCAAAAAGCTGCAACCGATGTGGTATTTTGTTTCGCTTTGGTTTCTTAGAATTATAGTTTCTTTATGCCAACCGTTTCTTTTTAGGGAATGCTCTACAAATTTGGCATTCAACTCCACCTCAAAACAATACAATAGAACGAACCAATACGGTAATTAAAACGATGTTAGGTACAAAATTGCCGAGATGGTCAAAAACTAGGAGTATTAGACTGCCAGAAATCATGTACACAATAAATTTGGTTAAACACAGGATTTAGCACCGCTATCCTCAAATACGGACACAAGTTAGAAGTTACTACTGTCCGATGTCTTTGGGCCGTATTGCATCAAAAGTGCTTTCTTGTACCAGTTACATTGTTAGAAGATACGGCAACACGCAAGTTGATCTCTTCCGGAACGGACTTTGTTTCCGCTTTGTAAAATTTTTAATAGCACTATGGGGTTGCCGTCTCAACCCCATCGCAAATCAAAACGATCAATCTTACATCCGCATATTGCGACGTACAATGCGGAATTCAAACAAACAATTACGATTAGAAAAATGCTGACAATCGGGAAGCATTTAGTACGACCTGTTTACAAATCAAACAAATCTACTTCACACATCTAAAGCGGAGTAGGTTTAACAACGAAATCAGTTAGAGTTCCATCAGCATTAGTTGAAGTATCAGTTCGAGTTTGAGTTCATCAGTTTAGTTTGATTTGGTATTTAATTTGTCTTAACTAGTTCGCGACGCTAACCAGCAAGAGCGCGTCGGTAACATCCAAACCGGCCAGCGATCTTTGGCATGACATATGATATCGCGGGGTCACGTATCACACACATCAGCACATAGTACGCGAACTTACTATGTTCCACGTCCTACATCTCTTTCTTTCATTTATGTAAATAGTACATCTCGATTACGGTATGTGCAAATAATTAACACTAGTAAAACCTGACTCGATTCCAAATTCTTTCTCTGGTTCGACCCGGCTTCTATAGTATTCACACTCTAAACGCCGCAGCACCTTTTTGGGACAATATAAATTCTCTTTTTGAACCTGGTTAGGAGTTAATCATATCCGACGAGAGGTAGGTATGTGAAGATCTATCTACTCCACGTCGATCTATTTTCCTCATTTGTTTGTGAGAAGGTCTTATAGAACTGGCTGTTTTGAGCTTTAAATTGACAATTTGTAACTTCAATACATAAAAGTGCAACCAATTGATTATGATGTGTGATGGCAATACTTCACAATTCTATTAAAACTTTTATTAGGGTTCTTAACCTCAAATTTACATGTTAATCAACCCGTGTTTTAGTTATGATGTCTTATTTAAAAGTTGATTTGATGTTACCAGTGCAGTTACTCACAACCATCAATAAAACATCTCGCCAAGCTTTGATTGTTTAATGTCAATTGTAATGTATATAATTAGCGATACCGCAAACACTTTAAACAATAGAGAATGATATTAACGCACCTCATAACCTTAAATTTAAATTAGTCCAACACTTACCCAAAAATTTACTTAATTATTGTGTAGTTAAATAATGAATAATCAAGTTTTGTTAATTTAAAACTAACAGCAGATTTCAATTTATAATTTATGTTTTTACACTGGTAATTCCCAAGTTGGGCCTCAATTGTATGCATTATTTTTAGTATTTCTTGTTTTTGTAGAATTCTGTAAGAGTTTAGCTACTAATTGTTGTTTTAAACTCATAATACAAAAGTCGCACGTTAGGGGCCAATTGTGGCGAATAATGCAATCTAATTGCCACTTTATCATATAACCCCAAATTATTTTTTTTTACTTTTACAGAAAATGAACAACTTACATTTACAAAAAATTGTGAGTTAGTCCCCCAACGTGCGACGTGTACAACCAAACTTCTATTAATATTACTTCCGTATTTTCCTTTCCCCTACGCAAATTAGGTCGTTCGTAAATCGTGTAATTCCAAAAATAATTTTCGATATCGATGAGCTTGCGGTTTTGAGTATCGGGTAGGAATAAGTAACCGATTAGAATTATGGACAACGACACTGCTGCGAAAAATAATTGTAATTCAAAGGGCCTCCTAAGACGTGTTGTAACGGAAAGTAGCATTGCAAGACCGCGAATGTAAATACGTTCGGCATAGTGACTAACATGCTGTAACCAGTTTCTCGAATCTTCACCGGAAATATCTCTCCGGCTACTATGAAAGGCACAAAACGAGGACTATCCACGTTTGGTGTGTCGTGCCTGAAAACATACCTGAAGACTGTAGTAATTACAATATTTTTATCACCTTGCTGCAACCAACGCGTGAACAATCAGCACAATGAAAATGGCCCCGTCAAGTATGGATCAATGTCTGTTCCAATTTCTTTGTAAAATATCACACAGTTAAATATAATGACGTAAGCACCTGAAAATTGTTGCAAACAAAAGATAACGGTTAGGATCAAGAAGAGCTTGTAAAACGTAGAAAAGAGAAATAATTGCAACATTTCTTTCCAGGTTAGGTTTTCATGATTGCTTTGATCACTTTATACCAACAACAATTCCTCTTTCACCTAAAATTGTCATGTAGCTTTTGTTTTGTCTTATTGATCCTGCGTGCCGTTTTTTGAGTACTTGTGAAACCAAATCAAAGATTGCCTTGCTTTCTCGAATCGTTATTTTGAAACAAGTCATGCGAGACTTTCAACAAAGCAATCGTTGAAATAAAAGTGAAAACTATTGATAACCATGCCATGGTCTTCCAGTTTAAAAACAATCCTTCTAAATAAATCAAAATTATTCCTAAAATAATAAGTGCAACCACGGAACTACTTTTAACAAGTCATACAGACCTATAGCCATAAACGCTTGCATGATGCTTAAAAACAAACCTCTTAAGTCCGGGCTACTGATTTCGCTGATGTAGTTCGCCGTTGGGTTCATGATAAACACTAAACAAATGTTTTACTAAATTGTGAGGTTAAGACGTCACTTACTTTAACAAACGCCAACTTGGATTCGGCTCCCAATAATCATCGATATGCTAGAAGAAGTTGCCATTAACATTTGTGAGATAATACCGAACGCGCTGGCGAATATGATTGTTCTGAGACGGCCGATCGCATCGGCCAACATTCCGGCGACCGTTGAAGCAGCTAAAGCTGACAGTAGAGGCGCGCTAGCTAAAAACAATTAAATTCACTTAAACTCGATTACCGACGGATGCATGATTCACCCTTGTTGAAACACATTCCTTTAATATTTGATTCATTGCTTACTTTATTGTTCAATGAAGTCATTGTGTATTTAGCTTTCTGCATTCTTCAATACCTGTACTTTTCCTCTGTTTTCATTCACTTTTTTCTTCATTTTTCTTATTTTAGTAACATTTTTATTTCATTCTTTAATCGTTAAACTTAAACAAAATTATTTAAATCAATAAAAGTTGTTGCGAGAATCAAAATAATCTTTATTTTTCAAAAACGATTCTTCTCTTTCTTCATTATATTTGTTTTTTATACTACTATTTTAACGTCGATATTTATTCCTTTATTATATCCATTCTTCATTTTTATACTAAAAATATCTTCTTTTTCTAAGATTCTTTACTATGTTAATTCTTGATTCTTGGGATCCATTTCTTACTCTTTATTGTCAAAAATCTATTTTCTTAACTTATTTCTAAATCCAATGTTCACATTTGTCTTTAATTTCTTTATTCTTCAATTATAAAACACACCAACAAAGCTTAAAATCAATTTTAACTTTATTATTAAAATATGTATTTCATCTCTATCTTCATTCTTTATTCTTCGTGGAAAATTTTAAGTTTGTATTGTTTGTCTTTAAAAACGTTTCTTTATTAAGTCTACTTTTTTAGCCCTTTACTATTTTTGATCTTTATTTTTATTGTCATATGGATTTTAAGAACAAATTATCTTCAATTTTTTTGCCATTTTTTTTTAGTTTGTTTAAAATCTGTTAATTTTCTTTACACTTTCTTTATTTTTCCTACTTCAATGCTAACAATTTATCTTCAATTCCATTTTTTCTTCAATTTTTTAACTTAATAAAAATCTTTCTTCTTTTTCAAAATTTCATTTTTCTATATTTTTCGATTATAAACCACATCAACAAAAACTGAAGCAAGAATCAATTTTAATTTTTTATTAAAATATGTGTTTTTTTTCTTTCTTCATTGTTTATTCTTTGTCGAAAATTTTAAATTTCTATTTTTTGTTTTTCAGAAACGTTTCTTCTATACGTCCACTTTTTTTAGCTCGTTACTGTATTTGCTCTTTATTTTTATCCTGTCATATGCATTTTAAGAACAAAGTATCTTTAATTTTTTTGAACTTTTTTTTAGCTTGCATAAAACCTGTACATTTCCATTATTTGTCCTATTTCAATGCTAACAATTTAATTCAAATTCATTTTTTCTTCAATTTTTTAACTTAATAAAAATATTTCTTCTTTATTCGCATAATTTCAGTTTTTCTTTATTCTTCATTTTTGGCTGCAAACACACTTTTTAATTTGTTAATTGGTGGCTTCACTCATTGCATTCTTTATCTTAATAGTTTCATTCTTCAATTGTTAAAACTGCAGTAAGATCATTCAATTGCATGTTTATTCTCAAAACACGAGTGATCCTTGATTTTTACTTTTCTATTGCAACCAAACTTGTTATTCCTTTTTCGTATTTTCAATTATTTTTAATTCCTTCTTTGCCAGTTTGCTTTCTTCTATTTTTATATTGGAAATATTGTAGTCGGTTTTGCTCTCAGGTAGCTTTTAGTCGAAGAATAGATTATTACGATCCCAATTAACATTCCACACTAGGGGCCTGTCTTTATAAATGCGGCTTTCCTGATCGGTGGAACGGCCAGTATGAGTTTCGGTCCGGGACAAGTTCTATACAGCTTAACCTTCCAGGTGGTCGGTTTTTAATTATTCCTGAAACAGTGTTTAATTAAATTTCTCGGATACGACGGTGGTTTTTTTTTTATTTGGAAACTTGAATCCGGTAAATTTTATCGGTTGAATTTTAGCGCGTGTTTTTAGTGGGGTTAACTTGGCAGGATTTTTAAGCAAACTTGAATTACGCGGATCAGTTTGTTTAGCGGAGAATACGGTTTCTGTATGGCTACTACTACAGTTCGTGATGTTGTATAACCAGCGGATAATACGGAGGCAAAGTTATTTCCACTAGGTAGAAACCTTACGAACGAAACTTGCGGTGAACGGTGCACATATAGGATAGTATTACCAAGCCCCTCGCAGGATTCGCACCCTACGTTATGGTCTTAGCAATGTACCTAAAGACGGCTCTTCCGCTCAGCAGACGCCGAACGTAATCAGCACAGTTCTTTTGTCTCAGTTGGCACTAAGCGTACTCGGCGGTGGCCAGTGTTATCGGGATCACAGGTCCTTCCGCGTGTGCTTTAGCTCCACACGTATTCGACACAGTGATAGGTACACCAGGTTCAGCCCGCAAAACGTGAGCTCTACGTTTAAAACCAGTGTCGGAGGTATAATACGTTTTGGTAACGGATTTGGATTACTAATAAATTTTTATTGTAGCCCTGCACCCGGAGATATGCAAACTTCAACAAACAAACTGGTGAAAATAAACTAAATCAAATTATTCAAAAGTTCGAAGACGGCACAAAAATGACAAAAAAAAAAATCGGTAAAACTCTTAATAAAATCGTGGTCAGGTGGAATAACGGTGTCGGCGATTTTAAATTTCGGTTTGGTGCGGTAAAACACTGTTGTTTTTGGTGAGTGAATCTGAAAAATCTGCAAGAACAGAGAGAACTGAAAGCTAAGCCAAGCGTCTTCTCGTATTTATACGCGTAGCTATCTCTCGGAATGCGTGACGTTGCGTAACTCCGCACGACTTATTGTTATCGCCTTACATTTTCTCTCTAAATTATACAGTGATTTTAATAAAATTATTAGCATTTCCTTATTCTTCTTTATTTTATTCTTTGATTCTGAGACCAAATTTTGCTTTTTCTTGATTTTATTCCTCATGGAAAAATCACCAAACAACGCTCACTGCAATCGCTAATTCTTTATTTTCTAACTTTACGTTTCTTCGTGATATTTATTCTTCACTTTTATACGTATGCTTGTAACCTTTTTCGTATGAGCTGAGTTATTAATAAATAAATAAATTATTACCAAGACGAAACACGCAATCGTTTTGTCTATGGTTTAATTAAAATTTTCTTGCTATTTTTATTGTTTCTAAATTTGAAAAAATGCAACTTAAAATTTAGTGTGATTCATCTAAAGGTAGTTTTTTTTAACAATCCAAATGGCATTTTTCCACTACTGAAAAGGAATGCTTACCCCTTTATTAACGATAGAAAAATTCTGTGCGTACATCAACTAAACCGAATTTTTGGTAATCACTGATCAACATTCATTAGTGTTGTTAACTGTTTACAAATTCTGTCCGAAAGACTAACTCGTTAGTCAATTCTCTTTATCTCTTTATTGTCAGGTAGTTGACAAAACTTTTGAAAACCAGAAGGGATGAAAGAAGGTTGGGTTTTGGAGATTGTATTGATTACAAGCACGGGACGCCCACTGATCTTTGTCTTTTGTATAGCAATAGAATTCTCTGTCAGGGATACGCTGACAACATTATTATAAACTTGCACAGATGAAAACATCAGCAAAGATGTAGTGCGGGTTGGCTGGACCAGAAATAACCTTCCTCAAAACCACTCTAGTGACTTTACCGGTACAAAGTTACTCGATAGACTGAAACCAATCTTGATTGGTTTCAGCAACTTGATCAAGTGCTTAGGTATCACACTACATAAGAGATTGAACTCAAAAGAACACAAAGGTTTACAGGCAAGTTTGTAAGTCCAAAATACTGCATGATGGTCCAAAACATTGTGACCTATGATGGGGTTACTAAACCCTCTGAAGAAAAGACTCGAGAGCGTACAAACTCTTGTCTATATGTACATGATCTTACTCAATTTTGCTTGTCTCACACAATCTTTTGTTCGTTTACTTTTTGACCATGGTTTCTGTTTTAATTCTTTTCGTTTATTATCATCCCCCTTCTTTTGCTGTTCTTGCATTAAAATTTCCTCAATAATTATTTTTCTTGATTTTCTTTTTCTTTTTTTTTAGTGTCTTCCATTTCTTACTCATATATCTTCTTCTACTGTTTTCAGTATTTTATCTCTCATTCTTTTTCCTATATCCATGTCTCCACTAGCTTCGCCACTTTATACGTTCTCTATCATCTAATTGGCGATAGGAGAGACTTACAACAACAACTTCAAAAAACGTTAGGAGTTTTAAAACGTGTGCTATAATTTTTTGCTAGAAATTGTATCGAATTTCAAGAGATCAATAAATATCTCTCCATTTTATCAACGATAAAACAATTAAATTGGTTACTTTGTAAAGATGGGCGTTGGCATGATGAAGCAAACTCAAGAAGTTTATATTGGTTTAATAAACAATTTACTGTTTAATAACTTAACATGTTTCTCAAATATTAATTTTAGTACAACAGTATCTTAATTAAAGTGAATGTGTGAACATGTAAAATTCTTAAGTATAACAATTACAACTCTAATCTATGTTAATAGTAATAATGTACAACACAATGAAGTTTATACAATAAGTTCTAATTTTTGTTTGGTAGGTACATGCGTTGTTCATGTTTTTATCGAGCTTTTCTTCTTGTTGTTGGGGAATTTTGTTACAAGCATTTTAACTTTCAATAATTGTCTTTTAGAAATTTTTACAATTTATATTACACCATTTAAAAAAGTTTCTAAAATCTCAAAACTAGTGGAATTTGTTTCGAATTTAAAGTGAAAAATGGTTATAATGAATTTGTCTCATTTTTTCATCTTTTGAAATGGTATAGATCATTTGACTTTATACGATTGGTACAAAATTTTTAAAGTAATAACAGTTAGACATTTACATACAAGGGATCCGTTGGTTTTTGTACCTTAAGTTTGTATTTATTAAAATATTATAATGCTTCCAACAGGTCCAAAAACTAAATTCTCAACAATATTGAAACAATTCTTAAACGGTTTTTAATATTTGATATCTGATAGATAATATTATACCAACGAAAAGGAATGCTTGTCCGTTTTGTTGGCAGTTGAAAATAATCGTTGTTGTTTCGAAGGAATCATTGATTACCATAGTTTAATGTGGTTTAATAGCTTACAAAGACCGTTCGATTTGCTTTTAAAAGTATAACTTTTACATTATTTACCAAAAGTTTTTGATGTATTCCAACATTGGAACTCGTTTCAATTATTGATACTTCTTCTATTAAGTAAAGGAGATATGTGATAATAAAAGTAGCACTGACATAATCAGAGAATTTAAAGTATTAACTATTTTCAAGTGTTAATTATAATGTTGTTTTGGTTAGCAGAACGTTCGACCCTAATTGATATTAATGGTCAAAATATTTTTGTAGTTAGTAAGTGCTTGTTAGGGGTTTATAAAACAAATTATGATACAATCTGACTATAAATTTTTCTTAACTTACATAAAATTTTAACTTAAAAAATTTTAACAATTCTCCAATCTGGGACTACAATTTTGACAAGCGGTCCTGCAAAAATTAGGTCGTTTGTAAACGGTATGATTCCAAAAATAATTTTCGATATCGATTAGTTTGTAATTGTGAGTTTCCGGTAAGAACACGTAAACGGTCACCATTGCCAATAATGAAACAATAGCAAAAAAAAATTGAACACCGGAGGAACCTTCTAATGCGCGATGTAACGGATGGTAGCATTGCAAGGCCATAAATTCAAACACTTTCAACATAATCATTAACATACTATAAGCTGTTGCTCTAATTTTTACCGAAAATATTTCTCCAGAAATTAAAAAAGGCAAGTAAAAGAGACCTATCGACGAAAACAAAACGTACAACAATAGACAAGCGAGAGGTATCCATGTTTGAGTCGATGTGCCTAAAACGTAAGAATGAAAACTTAAGCAAATTTAATAATTTTATCACCTTGCTGCAACCAATGGGTGTATAAGCCTGAAACGGCCATAGAAAACATCATTCCACCGGAACTCGCTAACAACAATGTGCGCCTCCGGAATTTCTTTATTAGTACAATCACGCCAACAGAAATGACAAGTTTTACTCCAGAAACAGAAACGGCAGCTAAGTATGGGTCGATCTTGGTTCCAATTTTTTCAAAAATATTACGCAGTTATATATAATGATAGACTTGCCTGAAAACTGCTGTAAACAAAAAATTACAGTCATGATCAGGAACGGTTTGTAAAAAGTAGGGAGAAGAAACAATTGCAACTGTTCTTTCAAGGTCAATTTTTCTTTGTTGCTTTGTTCATTTTGTACCAACAACAAATCTTCTTCGGCCTAGAATAAGTAAAAACTGTTAAGGTTGATTAGGGTTAGTAGTTTTAGGTACCGATTTTGTTGAAAATTTGTTAAACCAAGCTAAAGATTTTTTGCTTTCTCCAAACGCATTTTAGATACAAGCCACGCGGGGCTTTCTGGTATAAAAAACATAGCAATCGTTGGAATTACGATGTAGCAGTTCGTTAACCATGCTATGGTTCTCCAGTGCAACCACCAACCTTTCAAGTACGTCAAGGTTATTCCTGTAACAGCATATTCTACCATCGAACTATATCTGAAAGACATACAAACCTATACCCATAAACACATGGTGAAATGGTGAACAACATTCCTCTTACGTCCGGTCTACTAATTTCGCTTATATAAACAGCGGTTGGATTTATTATGAACACTAAACACAATTTTGTTTAAATTGTAAAATCAAATAATCACTTACTCCAACAAAACCCAAGTAAGATTCGACCCCAAATGATGTTCCAAATGCTAGAAGCGGTTGCTATCAATAGTTGTCCAATGATTCCAAACACACTCGCAAAAATAAGAGTCTTCAGTCGTCCCACCGCATCGGCCATCACACCAGCTAGCATCGATGCAACCAATCCCGAAAATACAGGCGCGCTTGCTACAAAATTAAACCTAAACTACAAAGAGTAACAATGCGATTATGTGCAAAGTAGTGATTATGCAAAGTCATATTTTTAATGTATAGATGTAATATAATGTGTAATAATAGGATATAAGAGGTTTAATGTATGTAGAGAGATTATATCGATTTGTGTGCGTACTTAAGTTTTGGTGAAGAAAAATTATAGACAATTAAATTAAAAAAGCTAAACGGAATGCAACAACTAAAAGGAAGGAAACATCGTAGAAACAATATAGGGTCAAGAGGTCACTTCCGAACGTTGAAGGTTGCATTAACGTATAACGCACAAGGTTGGTCTAATTTTAGAAAATTTAAATTTGTGTCAAAAATAAATAAAAGTTGTAGGGGAATATTATTAGTTGCCTAAATTCGTGCACGTAACGTTATTTAAAATTATATTCATATTTGTAAAGAAGTGTACGTTTATTACTTTTCTAAAACTTTCTTAAATTATAAAACACGTTTTTACTATGAATCCAAGACTTTGATATAACAATTAAAAAGAATAATAATTAGAGTCTCATGTTCACGTATAATATAAATTTCTTTTATTCTACACCAAAATACAATCACCGCAATGTGTTTCGCTTTTGTTGAGGTACTAGGAACTTCTTCGTAACAGTGAAGATAACAATGAGGAAAAGACATAGAACCCTAATTGCTCGTTCCCAATCCCCACTGTCGCATGAATAAGACTAAATTAGAAACCCACGTCCAGTGGATATTAATTGAGATTCAATGGGTTTGCTGGGTCAAAATGTAAAAGGAATTTTCAGTGCACATTCGTTTTTTTTAATCGATGCACATAAACTTGTTTCAATGACTTTTACACACAATAAAAATACTAAACGATGTAAGGACAGCAAATGATAAATTTTACGCACCGATCCAAGCGGTGTCAGATTCTGTTATTGTTATCGTCTCACTGAAGTTGGTACAATTTTGTTCTTTAATCATTTGAGGAATTAAGACCCCTGAATAGGCCATGATTTGCGCTTTGACTATGTGCATCGAAGCGACGGTAGTCACAGCCAACGCCTACATAACTACGTTACTAAACTAGTAAAAACGGCGAGTTTTTACCTGTGGGGCAACTTCGATCCATTTTTTCAAACCGGATGCATTATTACTTCTGGTCATATTTTCGATATTTAAACGTTGCATGTCTGAAATTAAACCATATGTTCAGGTTTGATTTAGTATTTTTAGAATCAATGTGACAATCGGAAACGACAAATAAATGACTATCATTACTTATATCTGGTTTATGTTAAGTTTTAAGAAATGTACTCAATTAAAACTAGTTTTACGTTGTTGGACACTTTAGTATAAAAAGAATTGAAAAATCCTTACTCATTTTTGCGACTTTAAATCAGCCTTGGATGTCGCTAACGGAATACTACAAATTTCAAAAATAAAATAATACATAATTAGAAATAAAACAATAGACACATTTAAAGATAATAAGTATCAATGATCAAGAAATAAAAATAATTACGTTTCCAATTAAAACTAATTACACGGTTAAAAGTGTATTCAAATAGCGAAAATTTATATAATTAAAATTACAGTGTTAAACCACAATAGGAAACAATTAGTTTGTCAAAAAAGTGGAAGTGCTAAAGTGCTCAATAAGACTAAAAACTTAATTAAATAAACGATACAAAATTCAATATCGGAACATAATATGTATTTACAATAAGAAAGTTGTTACGGTTTATTTGTAAACAAACTCCAAAAATATGGCAGTGTTAGAAGGTTTAGCCGGCAGCTCCTCTTAGTCGAAAGTGGTCGTGGGCTTATTGAGAATTGTTCGAAATGAAGGCTTTTACACTGTACAAAGAATTTATAGAGCTCCACTTTGGATTTCGTATAAGAAATATTCTAGAGCCACTAGAACTCTGATGGAAATATGTATATTATTATAACGATTATACTTCGATCAACACACATAGAAACACATAAACACAACAATAGATAATATCATTTAGAATTAATAGCAAAATATAGTTAGAAAATAATAATAATTCACGAGAGCGAGTTAAGGCACGAATAAAAATTCAAGGCACAAACGCCCCAAATGGATTAGCGTATTATACACCTTTGACAGTCGTAGTACCGATTTTTCCATGCAAATATTGTTCGGAATGTACTTTCGTATCCAAATCTAATATTTTATTATCCAATAAAGAAAGGAAAAACCAAAATAGACTCCGTTGATAACAGTTGCTAGGCTGCTCACGAAGAACCAGATAACAGGCCAATCTTGGGTGGTGTCCTTGACCAAAAGACGGTTCCAAGGTAGGTTGAAATTCCAACGTTGGTGATAACACCAAACCCACTTTGATATTTTATAATTTTTGAATTATTATCTTTTCCAGCATAACCATAATTAAAGATTCATTAATTACTTAAAACGGAGTACGTCTGAAGTGATCAGCAGAAATAATCAAAGAAAAAACCAACAAAAAAAATTGCCTGCAATTGATAAAATCCATGATAACTAATATTTTATTAAAACAAAGGAAAGTAAAAAAACGTACTTACACAGGAACAGTAGTCGAAGACTAATTCCTTAATTTGAATGAGATGATTTTACTTTAATCTATACTACAAAGCCCATGTCTAATTGTTTAATTTTTAGACAACATTTTCTATGTACACCTTTTCACGACGGTCAGCAAATAGGAAATAAGGTATAACTTTTGCGAGCAAATGAAGATTAATTATCGGAACTAGCAATTTCAAATAACTAAAATCCTTAGACAATTTTTTCAATATAAAAATTCATATTTAAACGCATGAGTGTAAACACGGCTAACTATACTGTATGGAAAAATTGGTCTATAAATCAATTATTTGCGAAATAATACCGTCACAAAGTGTAATTTTGCTGCAACGTTTAAGGTAAACAATAATACAATCAAGTAAGTGCGATTAATATATTTTTAGAGGAAAATACGCAAATAAAGTTTACCGTATAATTTAATTCAAATAATTTTATAAAGTTGCACACGAGTAAATAAACAATCTAGAAGTGATCGAATAAATGTCGAAACAAGATTTTGCAACACCGCGAACAAGTAGTATAGGTTCTATAGAAGATTATTTAAAAAGGAGAAGAAGAGTCAAAAACACAGACTTTAATCTAGACTGCGATGTACAAATAGAGTCGGAGGCATTTAACCGCAGCAAAGTAATAAACAGGTCACCTTCACTAAGATCAACTGTAACTTCAGAGAACAAAATGATAAAGAAAACATGGATTAAATACTAACAAAGTTAGAAAGTATAGAAAAAGATATGAAGAACCTCAACTCAGAAGTTCAAAATGCAAGAGCAGAAATAACAGCCAATATTGAGGCAATCAAAGCATATGATAAAAAATTTCTTTTTAAATAAATCTTATAAATTTAGCTTCAAATTTTTTACTCTCTCTTAATCTCAGGTTTGGGTACGTTTTTAACTAAAATATTAACTTAGTTTAACAACAATTAATTTTATCCATAGCATCTTTTTAAATATAAAACACATAACATAAAATATTTTATATAACCCTATTTTTACTTGCAAGTATCTTTAACATAAATCTACTGAATAATTTTATTTATATTTAACGCAAACATTAATTTATTAACAAATTCTTATAAGACTAACCTGTACCATTTGACAAAATTTTATTTAGTTCCGCGCATTACACTTCCTCCTTCAGACGCATGAACTGCTTTCTTCCTTCGATGTTAACACCATCTTCTTCATTCTTTCCATCCATTTTCTTTACTAATTTTTTTATTGTTTATAACAATCTTTTCACAACGCGGGCAAAATAAGAAACGCGAGCTGCAACAACGCTGGGATCTTATTTGTTTATTTACAATCAAATTTATTCACTTTTCGGAAATATACTTTTAAGTTACTTTTGCACGTTTATTTGGAATTGGATAACGTCTTTAATTAATGAGTTTAAAATTTTACTAATTATTTGTTCACTTTATTACTTCTGACGTCTTAGCAGTTTAACATTCTAATTTAGTTCTCGCGCTTTTTACTTTAACGTTTTCATACTTCTATCTTTTAACACCCAACTCTCGCGCTTTTTATTCTTACGTCTTAACAGTTCAACATTTTACATCGAATCCTTTTGTCTCAGTAATAATCTTCCTTCTCTGTCTTCCTGTTTTCATTTTGTCTTTCAAAAATGTTTAGACACAAAATCACTGAGTTTGTTTTCTAGGTATCGCTGTTACCTTACTTCGCGGTGCTTGAATCTCGGTAATATTATATCCAATACGTGAAATTTTGTTCAATTCAACCGGACGTTTCATACAAACATTTTTTTATTTAGACTGCAGATAATTTTATTTTACGCTTACAACTAACAAACAAATTCTATTCACTAACCTACTTAATTTAATTAAATGAAAAGGCTTTTTCTACAAAATTTAAAATAATTTTTTTTTAATTGAAAGTAGATTGGTACCAGAAATTCGTATCTTAATATTATTACGTTATTAATGATGGATTTGAATTAACACTTACTATAAATTTTTGTATTAATAAATTTTCGTTTCTAATTTTTTTATTTTTTTATTTAAAATAAACTTTGCTAGAGGTAGTAGAAGAAAACAAAAAGAAAAAGTCTACGAAGACCTAGAGAGTACATATGTTAAAATACCAACATTTGATACAAACATTACCATAGGAGATCAAAACGCACAAATTGGAAAGGAAGAGGAATTCCAGAAAATAGCAGGAAACGAAAGTTTGCACAACAAAACAAATAAAAATGGGAGAACGAATAAAGAACTTGAAGAACAGATATAGCGGCAAGGATAAAACAAAGCAGATTAAGGTGGCTGAGACATATTATGCGCAAAAAACGAAATGACCCTACAAAAGCCGTACTACAACAAGAAGTAGAAAGCAAGAAAAAAGAAGGGCACCCAAAGAAGACATGATGGCAACAAATAGAGGAAGAGCTACAAGAGTCAAATATTGTGAACTGGGAAATAAAACGTATGGACAAAAAGACTTTTGGCAGCCGTGCTTACACTTGCCTGTTAGCCACTTTGTATACAAAAGCAGTTCCCATGTTAGGCACCAACTTTTTTTTATTAAAAACACATAAAACTTTTCTTAAAAAATATGCCAATAACATAGTGTTAATATATCAACAGTATTATATTACCACCGAAAAGGAACGGTTGGCAGTTTTGTGAATGATTGATAAATTATGACCTTACACATCGAAGGTATTACTTGCAACCATTGTTGCTATCGAAAGGGTATTATTTTACCACCGAAAAGGAATGCTTGGCAGTTTTGTGAATGATTGATAAATTATGACCTTACACATCGAAGGTATTACTTGCAACCATTGTTGGTTATTTTGTTTACAAAAACATGATTTCAAATTATTCATTGAAAGAGACTGAAAATTTAGTTAGAATCTTGCTGATACTCTCTCTATTTATACTAATTGTAATTGGTCCTTAACAAATTACAATGCATTCTTTATCAAAATATATACTAAATCAACCTTATTTTTAAAAAATAAAATTTTTCTTAGTAATACATTAACATGATCTTGTCCAAATTCTTCTGCTTAATGGTCTTGTATATACTGTACTGCTACCATCTAACCACAACTTTATAAGACAATTTTGGTTAACTTTTACATAAAACAAGAACTTACAACTAAAAGTTATACATCTACTAATCAAGTTCATAATTGTATTCTTGTAAACCAATACCATCGCAAGCGAACTAACGGTTGCAAAGAAAAACTGCAAACCAAAGGAACCTCCTAAGGCGTGTTGCGGCAGAAAAAAGCACTGCAAGGCTGTGAACGTAAACGCATTTGGCACGGTGACTAACATGCTGTAAACCGTTCCTGGAATTTTAACCTCAAATATTTCTCCAAAAACTATATAAGACACAAACACAAAACCCACCGTCAGACAAACGAGTGGTATCCATGATTGAGTAGATATGTCTAAAAATGTAAACTAAGATTTTAAACTTGCAGTTTATAATAAAGTTTATATTGTGTTTACGCTAGACTTGTTATTTTAGTTAGTACACAAAATGATGTTACTGTTGGTGTTACTTAGTTTAACTCGATAGTGTTTGTTTTAAGTTTATAACCAGTAGCGCCCATTATACTTCTATGAATGTTTAAAAAAAATACATTTATTCAATTTTTTTTCGTGTTATTTAAGTTATCTCTAACCGACGACGTTCTCCGACGAATGGTGCTAATCGGGTATTTATTCAAAAGTCTCGTTTTGTTTTACAACGGTTTTCTAATTAAAAAAAATTGTTTTAAATATCAACCTCTTATTATATTTTTGGTTTGTAACAAAATTATTTTAAATTTGTACATGGTCAAAAGCCTTCTTAATTCACATTCATGTATGTTTTGTTCGCTTTTTAAAAACATTTTAAGTTTAGAATCGTAGATTAACGAAGGCTATGAAACCACGTCATCGACGCTTGGCGCCCACTAATTACCGACCAATTTCTTTATGTATGACGACTCATCGACATTTTGACACGCCCCAAATTAGATTCCCGAAAGAATATTTCTTGTGGATCACGCCTTCCCCCTTTGAGCTAAGTCCATCCTGTGTTTATGTTGCGCTGTATCTAGTAACGACATTGTGCACATATCAAAATTCTAAAAATTAAAGGTTATATTATTCAACAAAAAAATAATTACGCTAATTAGTTAAATCTAAAAACCAAATTGTTATTTATTATGTCAATGACAACTTTAAAAAAGATGACGTTTATTAGTTTATTGATTTAAATGTTCAACATTTTAAAATATTAGCAGTTAAGAAATGACTTCATATTACTGTCTGACAGTTCCCACGTTAGGCGCATACTGCAAGAGTTTTTAATCATAATGGTTTTTATAACCGTTACTATAAATTCAGTTAAAGGTTTGATTTAGAATGTTAACGTTACAAATTTCCCGGTAGCAACATTAACAACCTCATAGCGGTGCGAAAGTGACAGAACACAATATAATTAAAATTTAGATTAGATTTGGCCAATAAAAAAACCTAAATAAAAGAATCAACTGTACAAAAAGTCAAAAAATATTTTTTATCGTCAAAAGCCTTTAGAGTTAAACAAACGTTTTTAAGTAGCATAAAGCTTTACAAAGTAAACTGCCTACACGACGTAGATAATAATATCACAACAATGTACAGAAATAACACGACATACGGAGAGTTATCGGAATAAGACGAGAACTTTAATGCCAACAAACAAACTATTAGCTGCAGTAATGTTAAGACTTTAGATCATTCTGAAACGTACAACGCCTGAAAACGCCTGTTTTACAACTTCAAGAAAACCTTAGGAGCTTTTAAAACAAGTGCTATAATTTTTAGTAGAATCAATTATTATTATTATTTTATTGCTAATCTTTCAAATATATTTTTTCTTTTGGTTTAATCATTGACCCAACAATTAAGTTCTTCTCGGTCAGCATATTTGGTCAGCATAAAAGACCACTACTCTTATTTTAATTAAAAATAATAATCGATTTAAAATACTCTTAACAGTTCTAAAAATTTGTTATCTGAAACTTATTATACCACCGAAAAGAAATGTTTGTCTGTTTTGTAGGCAATAGAAAAACTCCATTTATGAATGGAAGAAATGGCTGACTAAAAGTAGATTGTTTGTTAGTCTTTCTTTAAAAAAATTCTAAAAAACATTATGTTATCACCGAAAATGAATGTTTTACAGTTTTGTAAGCAATAGAGAAATTCCGTTCCTACATTCATCCGGCAGATCTGCTCGTTGATACGTTTCCTAACAGAAACATCACTTTTACATTATTCATTGGAAATGTAGACAATTGGCACGGGTACTCAACAATTTTTTCTTAATCAGTTTCAAAAAAATAATATAACAAAAGTATAAGATCGTAAAAACCACTCGTTCTTCGTAAGTGCTGGTTCTTCTGCGATTGCAAAACTGTAAAGTAACTTTAGCTTTTAATTCAATATCAGACTCAGCACTAATTAAATTTTTACAATAATTAAAGTTTTTAAGTTTTAATATGAAGAGGTTATTGATTACGTATGTTAACGTCGGTGTCTCAATAAAACCGAAAAAGAATGTTTTGCGGTTCTGTCGACTATGAAACAGTTTGATCCGTACATAAAGGGTGCACAATTTATTATCATCATTAAGAAATTCTCGATTAAAATTTAAGTAAGGACTATAAAATATGCAAGACGGCTTTGACCAATTTTTCTTTTGTTGACTTTTTGCTAAGTTTTAATCTATTTACTCGTCGGTAAGTTCTATTAGCGTTTTTGTTTTGAAAATAAAAATTACAACTTAAAAATTCAGTTGTGATTCATCTGAGGTTAGATATAAATAGCGTTTTATCTCAAACTTCGAAAAAAGAATAAAATATTGTTTGTTTGCTTGTCGTTTTTTTTAAATCAAATTGGCATTATTTTACTACAGAAAAGGAATGTTTAGCCGTTCAATTAACGATAGATAAATTCCGTCTTTACATCCAATAAACCGAATTTACGGTAATTTCTTATCAACATTCTAGCCCAAGATCAGTTTGCGTACAAGGTGGACAGATCTACAAAAACTACAAAAAATTGGGAGAATGAAACAAAGTTGGAGGATTTTGCTGTTGTGATGATTACAACCAGGGAAAACTCCTTGATGTAGTCTATTGTTTAGTAAAGATATTCACCGAATACGGTGACGACATTGTTGTACTTACACAAGGCAGGTATGAGGACATCATCTGTAATTTAGAACAAGCAGAGAAGTAGTAAAGGGCGGCTGGTCCAGGAAATAATCTTCTTCAAAACCACGCTGGTGAGCATTGATATACTTAAAGTTTTACGTTGATATGAACATGTAGCATATTAACGCTACTCGGATGTTAGATAAAGTAATAACAGTTGTTCTTAACTTGCTTATTTCGACAATTTTGTAGGAACAGTAAGTTGTATGATTTTGTAAGCATTGATTTACAACGTGAAAACGTTGTAATTTATTTTTTAATTAATGAGCTTTTTAATTAATTAGTTAGTATATTCGCAACAAGTACACACATTTTCAAAACATTTCATTGCTTTTTAACATAATTTCAAAAATCAATATTTTGCCACAGAAAAGGAATGTTTGAGAGTTTTGTAGGCAATTGAGAAGTTTCGTCCCTACATTGAAAAACATTTAAGGTAATCACTGACTACTATTTTTTAATTGCTCCGTTTTGCAGATTAACTTTTTAGTCGAAAATAACGAGAATCTACACCAACAAAACAACAGAACAATCAGATTGTTTGCAAATGCTACGCTCTCTTAATAAAGCAGAATAAAAGTAATAACCACCAAAAAGAATCTCTAGCTATTCCAAAAGCTTTAAAAATCATCGCCCGTACGTAAAAGAAACATATTTTTATCTATCAGAAGGTGTTTTAAAAAAATTTGCACAATGCGTTGTAAATTTAATATTGGTTAGTGGAACCGAAACTACAAAATCGGATGCTTAGGTTCTGTAGTACATAAGCATGTTTTTGAGTAAAAACACATCTGTGTAAGTGGCGCCTTATCTCAAACTTCGGAAGAAGAAAAAAAAAGTAAGTTGTTTCTAGTAGATTAAAAAGAATTGAAATTGCATTATTTTATCACGGAAAAGGAATGTTTGTCCATTGTATTAACCGTTGAAAAATTATGTCTCTACATCGAAAAAATCAAATCTACGGTAATCACTGACCAACATTTTTTAGTGTGGGTTAATAGCTTACAAAGTTTGTCCGACAAATTAGTTAGTTTGTCAGTTCACTTAGAAAACCGTGACTTTTGGAATGATCATTAAACCCATTTTGGTCGCTTCAAGTTGATTTAGTTCTTTTCCACGTCTACTTTATCATCTTTTTCAGCTTTCTCTTTTGCCACTGGGTTTTGTATGTCCTGGAAACTAAATTCGAATCAAAGATACTCCCTTACCTACTAAATTTTGTCGTTAAAACTTACTAGTCCTATATTTTGATTTTTTTTGGTTTTTTTATTTCCTTTTCTTTAAAACTGATCAGGTATCTTTTAACAACAAGTTTATTTCTTTCCTCGGTGGAGGAGTTGTAGTCGATTTTGTAAGTAAAGTCATTCTGCTAATTCCGACCTCGGTTGCAAAGGTCTGCGTAGGAGAGATGTTTTAGTGTCACTAACTCGACATTTACTTCGATTTTAATACTATTTCCACGGTTTGTCCTAAAATCCTGCGGTTTATTAAATATTGTTGGTCACTAAAAAGTGCTTGGGTAGCTTAACTGAACTAAAATATAAGTGAATCCAAACTGCCTTCAAAAAAATTATCAATTCAAGACGAAACTATTTGGTTAAAATTTGTTTAAAGTGAGTTTAGTTCTAATTGACTCAACAAAATTATAAACAAAAATAGAAATGATTAATTTAATATTTTTTTAAAATTAATAAACTTAACCTAGAACATTTAGTTTCATTAATTTCTTTATTCGTCACAGACGAAAAATTGTATTTCAACTTAAAATAAAACTCAAACAAAACTGTATCAAAAAAATTATCAATTCAACAAACACTTCAAGACCTACCATTTTTGTTCGAATCTGCTTAAAGTAAAATTATTTTTCATCGGCTCAAAAAATAAACTTGAACTTAAAATAAAACTTAAGCGAAACTGCCTCAAACAAATTATCAATTCAACAAACTCTCCAAGACAAAACTTTTTTTAAAACTGTTTAATATGAGTTTAGTCCTAACTGTCTCAACAAAATTATGAACAAAAATCGAAATGATTAATTTAATATTCTTTTTAAAGTTAATAAAATTAACCTAGAACATTTTTTCTTCATTTATTTCTTTATTTTTTCTACCATTTTTGTTCAAATTTGTTTAAAGTGAAATTATTTTTCATCGACTCAAAAAATATCAACAAAATAAAGGTTAGGTATTAATTTAATAATATTTTTTATTACTAAACCTGCAACATTTTTCCTCATCAATCAATTTTGTCATCACATATGAAAAAATGTATTTTTACATTAATAAAAATTCAAACGAAACCGACTCAAAAATTTTAACAATTAAAATTATTTATTTAATATAAACTTGACGTACAACATCAGTTATATTGCTACAGATGAAAAAATAAACTTTAACTTAAAATAAAACTTAAGCGAAA
The DNA here is from genome assembly GCA_030710515.1 of Abscondita cerata. NCBI lineage: Eukaryota > Metazoa > Arthropoda > Insecta > Coleoptera > Lampyridae > Abscondita > Abscondita cerata. The sequence goes on along the minus strand of JALBCR010004780.1, from coordinate 14,709 downwards.
CTGCCTCAATAAAATTATCAATTCTACAAACACTTCAAGATATACCATTTTCGTTAAAATCTGTTTAAAGTAGGTTTAGTTTTATTTGGCACAAAAAAATTATTAACAAGAATGGAGGTTATTAATTTAGCAATTTTTTAATATTAGTAAACTTAAACCGCAACATTTTTCCTCATTTATCAGGTTAGTCAACTCAAACGAAACTGCCTCAAGATAATTATCAATTGCACTAACACTTCAAGACGTACTACTTTTGTTAAATTTTGATTAAAGTGAGTTTAGTTTTAATCGGCTCAAAAAAATTATCAGCAAAATGGAGGTGATTAGTCTAATCTGTTAAAATTGATAAACTTAACTTAGAACATTTTTTATTTATCACTTTAGTCATCACAGACAAAACATTGCATTTTAAATTAAATAAAACTTAAACAAAACCGCCTTAAAAAAATTATCAATTCTACAAATCTGTTTAAAATGAGATTAGTTTTTAATCGATTTAAAAAAATTATTAACAAAATGGAGGTTATTAATTTAACCAGTTTTTAATATTAGTAAACTGTGCAACATTTTTCCTTATTTATCAGGTTAGTCATCACAGACAAAAAATTGTACTTTATCTTTATATAAAACTCAAACAAAACTACCTCAAAAAATTATCAATTCTACAAACACTTCAAAACGTACTACTTTTGTTAAATTCTGTTGAAAGTAAGTTTAGTTTTAATCGACTCAATAAAATTATCAACAAAATGGAGGTTATTAATTAGCAATCTTTTAATATTAGTAAACTTAACCTGCAATATTTTTCCTCATTTATTAGTTTACTCTTTAAAACTCTTTAAAACGTACCATTTTTGTTAAATTATGTTTAAAGTGAATTTAGTTTTAATTGACTCAAATAAATTATCAACAAAATTAATATTTTATCATCTTTTATTGTTAGTGAACTTAATCTACTACTCATGTATCATTTTAGTCATCCCAGAACATTAACTTAAAATAACTTTTTTTTTGAAAATATCTTTTCTTGAGCGAGGCACTCAATAATTATTTTGAAAAAACTTTGTTTAGCATATAGTTTATGTTAGCAAACAGAAGTCGATTTTGCATTTAAAACGTAAACTGACCTTGGTCTAATTTACATGCAAATGTTAGATTATCAACTTTTGAACCCTGAAACTACCTGATTACACATGTACCTTCAAGTAGGTATAGTAAGATAGAAAAACACCATTGAATTTGTAGTTTTCTAAATGGCCAAACACATACTGTCGCTTCTTTAATGCTGGTAGCATTCAACCAAACACAAAATGGCGTCTACTCAATGACAAGAGGAGATTACACACAAATGGAGATTCTAAACACAACCATCTAGTTAATCAAAAAATGGATTTACCACTATCACTGATGACTTTGAAATCCTTCCAGGTACTTTTTAAATTTATTTATGACCCACACTACTGCTGAACATTCTTGTTCTACTGTACCGTTTTCTCTTCTATGGAATTAAACTCGGGCGTTTTGCGTTCGAATAGAGATTCGTTCGGGTATGTTTGTGTTTCGATATGTCAATCAATAAAATTACAAATTCCGACAACTGTAGTGAAATTTGACATCTCAATCTCTCAATTCAATTCAGAATAATCAGTGGACCACTATTGACGTGCCAAACGGACACCAACAACAAAATAAGATGAAAAAATAAGCTATGAAGTGTTGAATAAAGGTCACGAAGAAACATAAAGTTAAAAAAGAAGAATGAAGAAAGCGAAGAAGTCATTACAGTGTTGATAATGAGAAAAATTTAATATTAAGATTGAGGAAAGTGAAATCAAAATTATTAAGAAAATGTAAAGATATTGAAAAAGTTTTAATGATCATAAAATAAAAAAAGAGGTTTGTTGAAGAAAACGAAGAAAGTTAGCATTCAAAAAAGATGCCATTAAAATTGGGGCGTAGTTTAATAAAAACAAAAAATTTGCAACTAATTTGAAAAGCTACAAGACAAAAGATGGATACTGAAGAATGTGAAGAAAAGTTTTTTAACGGAATAGTTTTTGTAATAAACATTGTGGCATAAAAAAACGTATAACGAAAATTGAACAAACGTGATTTGCACAAAATTTCAGTTGTAGCCGAATACTGAATATTAAAGCAAATGAAGAATTTTGAATTTTGAAGAAATAAATCATTCGTTAAATACTGTTCATATTAATTTAAAGTATACTTTTCCTACTCAAAAGATGTGAATAATGATTATGACAAAAATAAATAGTTGATGAAGATATAGTTGAAGAAACAAAAAAAAGAATGAAGAAAAATTGACAAACAAAGAAGTGAAGTTACAGCCTCTTTAATGAGGATAAGTTAAAAAATCAATTTTGAAAATAAAGAAGAATGAAGAAAGCATGGTTATCGATCTCACGTTTTGAGAATCATAATGAAAAAAGAAAAAAATTTGACTCTGAATGTTTTTAAATATTTCTGAATTGAAAAATAAAGAAATAGTAGAAAATGAAGAATAAACTAAAACCGAATTTCTTCAAGAAGATAGTGTGGCATCATGCCGAAACATAAAGAAACATAAGACTAACTCTGTTATTACAGTATCGATATATAAAAATTTTTCTGGGTAAAATTAAGGGGATGATAAAATTGTAAATCAAAATTGAAGAAACTGATATGAAGATTATTGTGAATAAATGTAAACGTAAGCTTTATTAAAACGAAGAATAAAAGCGAACCAACAAAGAAAAAACAGTTAAAAATAAAGATATGTTGTAATAAATAAAAATTTAAAATGAAGAAAGCGAAGAAATGTTTTCAGTATTAAAAAAAAATCCATTAAAATCGGGACGTAGTTAAAACCAACAACTAATTTGAAAAGCTATAAGATTGAAGAACGGATATTGAAGAATGAAGAATGTAGAGAAATGTTTTCGTAATGAAGTAATGAACATAGTGGTATAAAAAAATAATACGTATAGCAGAAATTGAACAATAAAAGAATAAAAGAAAATGAAGATGTAGGTATTGAACAAACGTTTTTTAAATCACATGAAACAAGCATTAGACAAAAATAAAAAATGAAGAAAAGAAAAACACAGGTAAATGGATTCTTACTTTTGCTGATTTGAATATCAATTTTTCAACAATTAAGTAATGAAAAATACTGTAATAATTAAAATAAGAAGAAAGAAAAAAACAATAATTATACCATGAAAAAAAAGTGTAAGTGTAACAAAGAAGAATGAAGAAAGTTAGAAAAACTCAGATTTTAAAAATAAAGTTAGAAGTGACCATCATAATCGCATTGAATTAACTTTGAAAATTGAAGAATAAAGAGAAGTGAAGATAAGTTGTCGCCAGTTGTGAAGAAAACAAACAAAGTTGGTGAAAAATTGAAATTAAATAAAAACATTGAAAAAAATTGAAACCCATGTAGCAGTTTTTTAAGCATAAAAATGAAGGACGAAGAAAAAGCAATGAATGAAGATTAAGGATGAGGAAGAATTCAAGTTTTAGGAATAAAGAAGAAATTTTAACTATAAAATTAAAAAATGGATACAATCAATGAATAAATACTGTCGTTAAAATATTAATATAAATAATATAATAATGAAGAAAGAGAAGAAACACGAGTTTAAAACACAAAAAACTTTTGTTGCAGCTTTCATTGTTTTTGAAAATTTAAGAATTGAAGAATAAAATTCCAAAAACTGACCTTGTTCATGGAAACAGTATTGCATCAAGAAAGCGAAGAAGTGATTACAGTGTTGATATATAAACAATGTTTACTTAAAAATTAAATAATAAAAAGAATTTAATGCTAAGATTGAAGAAAGTGATACTTTGTTACAACTAAAAAATAAAGAAAAGAAAGAATATGAAGAAACGTTTCTTAAGATTTAAAAATGTAATCATTTGCTAAGGTTTAAATTAAAAAATGCAAATAATTGTGTGAAGATTAAGTTGAAGAAACAAACGGTTTGGTTGCAACCGGAAAATAATAAAACAAAGCAGGCGAAGACACACTTATGTGATAATAAAAATGTATTTGGTTTACAACAGTTTTAACAATTGAAGAATGACGAAAATATAGAAAAAACGTGAGGATTAAAAGTGAGAATACAATGAGCGAAAGCACGAAAGCAAGTAAATAAATTGAAGAATAAAAAAGAAACGCATCGCAACACGAAGAAATGTTTTGGCAAAAATCAAAACATTATTGAAAACTTATATTAATAAAAATAATATCGACGTTAAAATAATAGTATGAAGAAAAATGATAATATTGGTTTGAATTATGCTGTTCAAACTCAAAAAGTGTGAATAATAAATAGTTGTAAAGGTAATGTTGAAGAAACGAAAAAAGAAAAATGAAGAAAATTCAGAAAATTAAATTTTGAGAATAAAGAAGAAAGTGGCTATAAAATGTTAGTGTAAAAAATTGCAAGTATTGAAGAAACGTTATTTTACAGCACATTAAATAAACATCAGACAAAAAATAAAGAATGAAGAAAAAGAAGAAAGTAGTAAATGAAAACACAAAGAAGAAATGCAGCTATAGAAGTTGGCGTTAAAATATTAATGATAAAGATAACAAGGGTGAAACACGTACGCGTCGGTAATTGCTTGTTGCCTTGATAGTTGTTAAGTTTGTCGTTTTTTTAACAAAAAAATTATCAATTCCACAAACATTTTAAGATCCACTATTTTTAGTCAAATCATTTTATACTGAGTTTAGTTTTAATCCACCCAAAAGAATTATCAAGAAAATAAAGGTGATTACCTTAACAAACTTTTAATATCATTAAACGTAACCTACAAAATTTTTTTTATGTATTAGTTTACTCATCACCGACGAAAATTTGTACTTTAACTAAAATAAAAATCAATCTTAATGTCTCAAAAATGTTATCAATTCAAACTTCAAATAGAAGTCAATTGAAATATTTAGAAATATTTAATTAAATTTTATTTTATTTATTTATTTATCATTTTTTTATTTACTGTAATCACTGTAGGGTAAAATTAATTCTAATTTAATTAAAAATTAAACCAAATTTAACAATTTAACACTTTAAGACCCACTATTTTATCAAAATGAGTTTGTTTTTGATTGAGTCAAAAAATTATCAACAAAAATAGAGGTATACAATTAAATAATATTTTAATATCAGTAAACTTTATTAGTTTATTAGTAATCATAGACAAAATTGTTCTTAAACTTAACATAAACATTGTATTTCGACTTGCCTCAAAAAAATTATCAATTCAAGACAAACCTTTTTTGTAAAATTTGTTTAAATCGAGTTTAGCCTTAATCGACTTAAAACAATTATTAACAAAAATGGAGATTATTCATTTAATACTATTTTAATATTAGTAAACTTAACCTAGATCAATTTTTTCTACTTATTAGATTAGTCATCAGAGACAAAAAATTGTACTTTCACTTGAAATCTTAACTGCTTAAAAAAAATTATCAATTCTACAAACACTTCATTTAATCATTTCGTTAAAATTTGTTTAAAGTGAGTTTAGTCTTTGTCGACTCAAAAAAATTATCAACAAAAGTGGAGGTGATTGATTTAATAAAATGTTAGCATTAGTAAACTTAACCAACATTTTTTTATTGGTTTATTTATCACAGACAAAAAATTGTATTTTATTGTAAAAAAAAATTAAAGCAAAACTGACTCAAAAAAATTATCAATTCTACAAACATTTTAAGACCTACCATATTGAGTCAAAACTTTTTATAGTGTGTTTAGTTTTAAAGCACCCAAAAGAATTATCAAAAAAATTAAGGTGATCAATTTAACAAACTTTTAATATTATTTAACTTAGGCCCACAAAAAATTGTATATCACGTATTTTATTTAAGAAATCAAGATTCTGAGATAAAATTGTAAATCTCATGTTTAATAGAAGCGAATTGAAATATTAGAAATACTTAATTAAATTTTATTTTATTTTGAGTAAATTCAATCATTTTTTTTTATTCACTGTAGTCACTGTAGGCTAAAATTAATCGTAATTTAATTTAATCTAAACTGTGTCAAAAAAGTTATCAATTTAACAAACACTTTAACTATTTTGTCGAAATCTGCTTAAAATGAGTATTATTTTTGATTGACTCAAAAAAATTATCAACAAAAATAGAGGTATACAATTAAATAATATTTTAATATCAGTAAACTTTATTACTTTGTTAGTAATCATAGACAAAAAATTGTACTTAAATTTAACATAAACTTCAATTTATACTGCTTCAAAAAAATTATCAAATTAAAACACTGTTTAAGGTCGATGTTCATTTGTGAAAATCCGTTTGCAATAAGTTTTTTTAATTGACTCAAAAAAATTATCAAGAAAAATGGAGAATGGAAAAGATAGTAAATTTAACCCACAACATTTTCTTTTACATTTATTAGTTTAGGTCTAATCTTAATAATTATAATAAAGCTCAATCTAAAATGTCTCAAAAAATTATGAAGAAAAGCATTTTATAAAACTGTAGATGTATTTAATTTAATAAAAAAATTTAAAATTGTCACGTGCAATTTATAACTACTTGTATTGCATAATAATTACAACAAATTCTTCAAAAGCAACATAAAAAAAGTTTTCCAGGTATTTACAGCCATTGTTTTCTTTAAATTAGTCTAAAGTAGGTTCAGTCTTAGTAGACTCAAAAATTATCATCGAAAATCTTAGATTAAATTATGAAAGTATTAAATTAAATTTCTTTTGTTTTGGGTCTACCCAATCAGATTATTCATTTAATACTATTTTAATATTAGTAAACTTAACCTAGATCAATTTTTTCTACTTATTAGATTAGTCATCAGAGACAAAAATTGTACTTTCACTTGAAATCTTAACTGCTTAAAAAATTATCAATTCTACAAACACTTCATTTAATCATTTCGTTAAAATTTGTTTAAAAGTGAGTTTAGTCTTTGTCGACTCAAAAAAATTATCAACAAAAGTGGAGGTGATTGATTTAATAAAATGTTAGCATTAGTAAACTTAACCAACATTTTTTTATTGGTTTATTTATCACAGACAAAAAATTGTATTTTATTGTAAAAAAATTAAAAAGCAAAACTGACTCAAAAAAATTATCAATTCTACAAACATTTTAAGACCTACCATATTGAGTCAAAACTTTTTATAGTGTGTTTAGTTTTAAAGCACCCAAAAGAATTATCAAAAAAATTAAGGTGATCAATTTAACAAACTTTAATATTATTTAACTTAGGCCCACAAAAATTGTATATCACGTATTTTATTTAAGAAATCAAGATTCTGAGATAAAATTGTAAATCTCATGTTTAATAGAAGCGAATTGAAATATTAGAATACTTAATTAAATTTTATTTTATTTTGAGTAAATTCAATCATTTTTTTTATTCACTGTAGTCACTGTAGGCTAAAATTAATCGTAATTTAATTTAATCTAAACTGTGTCAAAAAGTTATCAATTTAACAAACACTTTAACTATTTTGTCGAAATCTGCTTAAAATAGATATTATTTTTGATTGACTCAAAAAATTATCAACAAAAATAGAGGTATACAATTAAATAATATTTTAATATCAGTAAACTTATTACTTTGTTAGTAATCATAGACAAAAAATTGTACTTAAATTTAACATAAACTTCAATTTATACTGCTTCAAAAAAATTATCAAATTAAAACACTGTTTAAGGTCGATGTTCATTTGTGAAAATCCGTTTGCAATAAGTTTTTTAATTGACTCAAAAAAATTATCAAGAAAAATGGAGAATGGAAAAGATAGTAAATTTAACCCACAACATTTTCTTTTACATTTATTAGTTTAGGTCTAATCTTAATAATTATAATAAAGCTCAATCTAAAATGTCTCAAAAAATTATGAAGAAAAGCATTTTATAAAACTGTAGATGTATTTAATTTAATAAAAAAAATTTAAAATTGTCACGTGCAATTTATAACTACTTGTATTGCATAATAATTACAACAAATTCTTCAAAAGCAACATAAAAAAAGTTTTCCAGGTATTTACAGCCATTGTTTTCTTTAAATTAGTCTAAAGTAGGTTCAGTCTTAGTAGACTCAAAAAAATTATCATCGAAAATCTTAGATTAAATTATGAAAGTATTAAATTAAATTTCTTTTGTTTTGGGTCTACCCAATCAGTTTTTCATTTATAAGTTTAAGTCCAACCTTAATAAGCTTAAAAAATTATTATTATAAATATTGGTTACAATTATGAAAGTTTTTTAAATCTTTTTTTTTTTATTTTGAATCAACTTAATTAACAATTTTTTTTTAATTTACTAGTTTTGGCGTCACCAACTTTAACTTTCCTCAAAAAAATTATCAATTTAAGAAAGACTTCAAAATCAACCTTTTTCGTTAAAATTTGTTTAACGCAAGTTTAGCTGTAGTTACTCAAAAATTATCAACATAAATAGAGATTATTAATCTAATAACTTAAAATTAACTTGGATTATTTTTTTCTACTTATTCGATTAGTCATTAGAAACAAAAATTGTACTATAACTAGAAATCTAACTACCTCAAAACAATTAATTATCAATTTTGCAAACATTCTGTTAAAATCTGTTTAAAGTTTAATCTTAATCGACTCAAAAAATTATCGTTAAAAGTAGAGTTGATTAATTTAATCATCTTTTAATTTTTTCGTGTATTAGTTTAGTCATCACTGATGAAAATTGTACTTTAACTTAAACTACAACTCGACTAAACTCCCACAAAAGTTATCGATTCTACAAACACTTTAAGGCCGATCTTTTTTGTTAAAATTTATTAAAAGTAAGTTTAGTCTTAATCGACTTAAAAAATTATCAACAAAAGTGGAGGTGATTAATTTAATAATCTTTAGCATTAGTAAACGTAACCTCTATCATTTTTTTTTATTAGTTTGTTTATCACAGACAGAAAATTGTACTTTATCTTAAAATAAAACTAAAGCACAACTGCCTCAAAAAAATTATCAATTCCACAAACATTTCAAGACCTACTATTTTGTTAGAATGTGTTTAAAAAGGGGTTTAGTTTTAATCAAAACAAAAAAATTAATAACAAAATTAATTTAAAATCCTTTAATATTAGTAAACTTAACCCACAATTTTCGATAATTATAGCCTACTAAGTGTTAGCAAAAATTAAAATCTCGAATCGCCTACTGTAAAGATCGTAAATTGTCGATATAGTTGCTTAATGCGAATGTGACAATAGTCGATAATAGGTGGCGCACAACTTATTGTTCTAACCTACAACGTTTTCTTCATGTATTAGTTTAAGTTATCACTTTATCTTAAAATAAAACTCAATCTGAGCTGCATCAAAAAAATTATCGATTCTGCAAACACTTTTTTTGTTAAAATTTGTTTAAAGTGAGTTACCTATAGTATTATCGACTCAATAAAATTATCAACAAAAATGGGGATTTTTGTATATAAATACTCGACAATTATTTAAAAAAAAAAGCTGTTGTTTAGCATAAAGTTTATGTTGGTCACTTTACTCACTCCTGCGGTGTTTCAATAACCCAGTCATGTCGGTAACTGCCGTTTTTGACATTTGTCGTTACTTAATTTTAGTTTTGTTCTGATTAACTCTTTTAGGATTCAAGTATGAAAAAATAATCTATGCCGGTATCTCGCTGTCAATATTTTCGTATTTTTGATAAAGATAGTATTGATAGTGTGTTATGTATATATTTTTATATTCATGTGACGTTACGTTAAATATTTTGACGTGACGTCACCTAAATAGAAAAGTTTGTATTTATCCTGAGCAAAACGACGTTTGGATTAGTTTTAAAAGACGCGTACAATGTTGTGGTTTGGAGGTTAAGTTTCAGAATATAAATACCTAGATACATTGTGCCATTATTTTCTGATGTACGAAATAACGTACCGATAATTGTATGAATAAGACATAGATATGTTTAAAATAAAGAGAGAATATGTACTATATGCGTTATGAATAAAGTTACTCAATTGACTTCAATTTCATTTAAGTTGACGTTCTGTCAAATGTCGGTCGCTGACAATCTTGCTTCACATTGTGTTTTAGGTTATTAATTACTGTTATAGATTTCTCTTTACCCTTCCGAGTTCGCATTCAAGCAGTAAGCGGAAATTAGGATTGCGTTTATAAATTAACAAACTATAATTTTTAATAAAGTTAATCAAACAATACAACCGACTCTTAACAAACATATCTAACCACTCACTTTTTCTCTCCTTCTCCTTCTGAGCATTGCTACCAACTAACTTAAATTTTAACAACGCTTAAACGTATACACGTTAGCGATGCATTGAACACCGCCAAGGTTCCGATGCATTGTCGGTCGCCACACTGTCACTTGTTACATTTTAAGGTTGATATTTCAACTGACTACTTTCTAATTTTAACTCGTAACTAAATCAAAAATTATCTTGGTCAAGGGTGATTGTGGTTAACAGTGACAGTCATTTTCTTAAAATTAAATATGAAAAATTGTTGGTGGGATACCGGCTGTAAGCGATTTTTTTAAAGCAGCATTCAACGAAACGTGAAATAGCTGAATGCGGCTTTTTTTAAACAAACGTCAAATCATAACCTCACAAAATTTATGTTTACAAATTTTCTTAACACTAATGAGTAAAAGGAAAGAACCCCCAACTTCGGACAACGTGAACAAAGACTTTTGCGATTTTCTCATAGGTGAGCGCATTTGCCAAACTTGAAACCTTTAAAAATCATTGTGATCGTAGAACTAGCAGATTACGAAAAGAATGTTAACCGGAACATCTACAAGTACAACGTGTCGCAAAGCCGCGAGCGTCTTAGCATCCCACCCGACACCGATTACATCAGGCAAAGAGGCGCGCGCCCTGAACGGCGTCGGCGATAAAATTGCAAAGAAAATCGACGAGTTTCTCGAAACTGGGAAGCTGCGAAAATTGGAAAATGTACATCGGCATCTTCTTCGATTGCTCCTTACAATAAATATATTTGCAGATCCAGGCGACGAATCCAGCACCGCAATCAATCTTTTGACACGCGTCACCGGTATCGGCCCGGCGAAAGCGCACCAGCTCGTCCAGGCGGGCATCAAAACTTTATACGATTTACAAAACAACAAGCGCTTACTGAACCACCATCAGCAAGTCGGGTTGAAACATTTCGAAGATTTTGAAAAGAAAATACCGAGGGCGGAGGTCGGCGAAATCGAAACCTTTCTCAAAAATCACATTCGCGCTCTCGATTCGAATTACAGAATTACGATTTGCGGCAGCTACCGACGTGGCAAATCGGAATGCGGTGACATCGACGTATTGCTTACGCATCCGAATTACACCAGCGGGATGAATCCAAATGACGGATTAGAAACGGTCGTCGAGAGTTTGGAAAAGGTCGGATTGGTTGTGGAACGACTTTCTTTGGGATCGACTAAGTTTATGGTTAGATTTGATTATCGATTTGTTTGAGTCGTTGATGTTGTTGATGGTTTTAGGGTGCGTGTCGGTTGAGAGAATTTTCGGTGCGACGATTGGACATACGCCTAACGCCGTACGATCAGTACTATTGCAGCGTGTTGTATTTTACGGGTTCCGATATGTTTAATAAGGAGATGCGTGCGCACGCTTTAGAAAGGGGTTTTACGCTGAATGAATACTGTTTGCGACCTGTTGGTAGCACAGGTGTACCTGGGGAAGCTCTCGAGATTAATTCAGAACAGGATATCTTTGAGTTCATTGATTTTCCTTATACAGTGCCGATTGATCGTAACAAATAATTTTTGTAAATGTGGTCGAATGTAATAAATTAAATATATATATATATTAATACATTATGGCTTAATTAACTAAGGTCGGTTGACCGAATCGATTTGTGGCCAAAATCTTCATTTGTTCGTATGTGACCCACATCAATACGTGCTCCATGTGAGTAGTCGAGAAAACGATGGTAAGAAACCTTGTAGAACGATTTGGTGCCTTCTTGGACAAGCATTCGCACTGCGCAATCGATTGCTCCTTTGTAGTGACCTTTGGGGGAGTTCATGTATCGGGTTTTGACTACATCTACAGGTGATGCGACCACCGTCGTGCAGAACCCTTTTATAACGGTAGAATTAGATTAGTTTGAGCTGGGGTCGGGTACTTACCATGGCGATGACGGCCGAGGCTGGTGCAAACTCCACTCCGTCTTTCATGACGTCGTAGTGCAGGAGGCTGTCTTTGACGAGGTCGTAGCAGACGATCTCCGAAACGTTGACTATGGCGTTACGGCTAACGTTCGGGAACGTCCCCTTCCAAGACCTTTCACTCTTCGTTGCGCGCTATCGCTTTGTACGCTTCGATCGTTGTTTTGTACCTCGTCGTCTTCGCCGCTTGCATTCGCACTTTCACCACGTCCGTCGGTTGCGCGATCAAAACCGCCAACCCTCCGGTGGTCAAACCGGCTGCTATGCGCGCACCGATGTGGAGACTTCCGGAACGGCTGTTACCGTCGAGCAATCTTTGATAGAACTGCTTGAAATTGTCGTAGAAGCCGATGCGGATCGACGCGAAACACATCTGCCTCTGTAAACCGGCCGAAAGTCCTTTGTAAAGACTTCTGCTTCCTTCGTGGCGCACCATGTGCGCAATGATGCCGTAAAGCCCTTGAGATTGCGGCCTCAACACCGAAACGGTGCCGTTTTGTATCACAGTCTGCGCCTCACCTTGTATCTGTAAAACTCGATTAAAACAAAAATACACACGAAAACCCCGCTGAACTTACCTGAAGCCGCACTTTGGCCGTATCCAATGGGAACGACGCCAAATCTGCAAAGGACGCCGAAACGCCCGCCGTCACCATCTTCACGACGATAGGTAAGTTGTCGTACGAAGACATCGTCGCTGCAAATTCTCGTATGATTTCGCCAACCTTTTATATAAATCATTCTGGCGAAGATAAAGAATTATTATAATTACGATTGATAACAGGAGGAGGAAGGTCAAGATATAGTAGTAGTCGTTGAGAAATTGCGCGGTGTTACCAAGTAATCACTTGGGGGCGTGGACTTGCGTCACCGTACAATCCTCCACGGAGATAAATCGCATTTACCAAAATTCTTCGCGACGCGACGCAATAAACCGTAAGAACGTATATAAACAAGAGTGCTTGGGAAACAAAAGTCGAAGGCACGGCCTACTTTATCTCTAAGAGATAATTTTTTTGTAACGGTCAAGGTCGTTCCAAAATCTGGTGATCGGTTGTGGTGGTGATAAAGGCTGATGTAAGTAATCAAAATATACATACAACTCGAAGTCCATAAAAAAATCTTGTAAAATCGACAACAAAAGATTACGACAACAGAAATTTTGTAAATGAAGCCCATTATCAGACCACAACAACCTTTGATCTGATAAGCGCCAAATAAAAATTAAAAACAAACATTTATGAAATTATTGCCAGTAGAAGAAATCAAAGTAGGCGAGAAAACATTAAATTAATAAAGAAACCAAATTTGAAAAACTGAAATTATCATCACAATTTTAGCCTCAAAAATTATCAAAAAACGTTTGATAAGCGATAAAGTTTTAACTATATTAATACAAGATAAAAGTGAGCAACTAAAACGCATAATATTTTCTTAAACTTATCGTTACTCAGTTACTTTACTCTTAAAAATCAAAAGTAATTTCATTAACCTCAAAAAAATTATTATCACAATTAGGTACAGGTTTATATTGAAGATAGCCTTAAGTACCTAATGTTATAAAACTTTTGAATCAACCTCATTTCTTCAAAACTTATTTGGTATAATATACAAGTCTCCGAGTTCCAGTAATACCTATTATATTTTAGGAGGAATTTGAGGAGTGTTTATCTTTGGTAACGGTCGGAAAATTATTTCACGGCTTGGTTTACACAGGTTATCGATAGTCTATCAAGAATTACCGCACAGTCGTCGACTATAATCGATTTAATTATTGTATCTATAATGTCCTCTTGGTAGATAATGTGAATGTTGTTGATACTTATGGATTAGTTGGACTGTTATCTTAAAAAATTAATACTGCTATAAAACCAAAATATGTAGTTAAAACTATTAGATCACTTGATATAAAACTGTTTAACGATCATATACTCAATGATGTTGATGATAAAGTTGGCATTTTTACCAATGTAATTATCGAATTATTTGATCTTCATGCACCGAGGTAACCATGAAATTTGCAACGCAATATAAATCGTGGTGTTGGAAATTATTGGTGTTTGTTTTCGTTACTTTATTGTTACTTTACATAGAAATACAATGATTTTGATGTAATAAAAAAATATTGAACTTTAAAGTTATTAAAATTATTTCCATTAAACTAATAGCTTAAAGGGGATAAAGGTTTGCTTTATACTTCAGTAAACCCGTCTGCAATTGACAATTTTACTAATATTGGGAATATTAGAAATTGCAACAACATATGACGACCGTGAGAGGACAGGGAGAACTTGGTTGAGGAGAAGCTGTTGAAAACACTGGATCTGCAGAGAACATCGTTCACGAAGTTATACGACAATGCAGTGAGCCGAAATCCAAGAATACCTAAAGCTTCTTAAAGAAAAAATGGTGATTACCTATGTCTGAACTCGACAAGAAGTTATTATAATATACATAGACGAAGATAGGACAAAGAGGGAGAGAGAAATACAG